>JAAOAS010000059.1:0-360470 GCA_013396035.1 Fusarium pseudocircinatum | reverse complement strand
ATCTAGTGATGATGACGGGGAAATATGTCCAAAAATCTGGTGTTGTTTCGGCAATTGATCAAGGGAAGAAAGATTTCACCGGAGAGAAAAAACCCTCCGTAATTACGTGCAAGGACTCATGCGTGAGATAAGGGCATTTGGGGCGGTTTAGACTTTTTATTTTGGGTTTTACTTGAAATATATTAAATTACAGGATCTGGGAGAGCGGGCGTGACCTTGGGTAAATTTAGCTATGTCGATCAAGGTTCTGAGCTGACGAGGCGCACTCTGTAGTGCAACGTTGGGTCTTCGTGTTGGGAATTTATCAGATGAGATCAACACTCTCATGATCTCAGAGGCCACAAACTTACACTATAGCACCATCAGTTGAGTCTCCTTGTCTATGGGTAAACAAAGGAACAATACACTGCAATGCAAAGCTATTCGGGTCTGGTCCGAGGCAGTAAACGATGTGACGTCAAGAGACTCCAGTCCAAATACTACATGCCCTCTCTACCTCTCCTCTCCCCTTCATGTAAGTCCGTCCATCCATGGTCAGACGAGTTCTTGAACTGCTTCCTTTGGGTCTAAAGCTGCCTCCAACATCGGCCCTTTTTACCCCACGACCCAAGAACAAGAGAGTTGTCCAATACCAGCCGTGATCGACCCTCCCCAGCTGCAAGTCCCAAGGTCAAGGCATTACGCTGTGGGGTACGTTGACACAGCATTTGATGACGATGAACCCTTTGTAGTAGTGCATTTTTAATCTCTGCTAAGCTTCGGGAGAGGCGGCCCTCGTCCGTGAGGGAAGGGATGTGCAGTGCTTGGTGCTTGTGCTTGTTAGTTAGTGGAGTATTATTTAGGACAGGGTTCAGATATGCCATGCCCATGTACGGATACTGAACTTAGACTACCCTTACCTCCAGGCACTGCAGCTGTCGTGCGTGTTCTTCGCTGTAGCTGCACGTGGTGACAATGTTTAATCTTGTGAATATATAAATCTTAAATACCACCTCTTTTCTGAGGCTTCTCTCCCCTCCTCACACTCGTCGATAAAGTTCTTGGCTGTGGCTTGCTCCCTTCAACTTTGGTCCCCTTCATTCCAATATATTGGACTAGCCTGTTAGTCTACCCTCTCCCTCAATGTTAAATCGACGGCATTGACCCCTCTCCGCTATAACAAAGACTCACCAAATTTATAGATATTGTATATATTATAGGAAGACTCCACCAATATGAAGCTGAATTGGGTCGCCGCAGCCCTGTCTATAGGTGCTGCTGGCACTGACAGCGCAGTTGCTCTTGCTTCTGCAGTTCCAGACACTTTGGCTGGTGTAAAGGTTGGTTTTTTACCATTTCCTCATCTAATTTCAGCCTTGTAACCATAACGCCCTTGTTCGCTCGGACGCCACGCACCAGATCGCGATCATTTCCTCCCTTGCAGCCTTGTTTCCTCTTACGATCTTCCCTCCGCAATTGTCAGCGCCCTTAGTCTACACAAAAACCCCCGAGACAGTCTTTCATCGAGTTTGTCGACATCAAGTTGCTTCTCAAGTGTGTATTTTGAGGCTGCCTTCTTCTGCCTCTAGACCATCAAATCTGGGCGTAATTGACCGCTCAAACCTTGTTCGAATAACCTTTTTGTTTGAGACGCACAATTATAGAAAATGCGCCTTTCGATATTACAGACGTTATGCGCGGCGGCTGCTGCTGTGGCGGTTGTTGATCAGAAAACTGACGCTCAAAAGGTTGTCACGAGAGATACACTCGCATACTCACCTCCTCACTATCCTTCACCATGGATGGATCCTAACGCCGTTGGCTGGGAGGAAGCTTACGCCAAAGCCAAGAGCTTTGTGTCCCAGCTCACTCTCATGGAAAAGGTCAACTTGACCACTGGTGTTGGGTAAGTGGCTCCTAGCGAACAGTGCATCTTGGTCCCCTCAGCTAACGACTTCTCAGATGGCAAGGCGAACGCTGTGTAGGAAACGTGGGATCAATTCCCCGTCTTGGTATGCGAGGTCTCTGTCTTCAGGATGGCCCTCTTGGAATTCGTCTGTCCGACTACAACAGCGCTTTTCCCGCTGGAACCACAGCTGGTGCTTCGTGGAGCAAGTCTCTCTGGTATGAGAGAGGTCTCCTGATGGGCACTGAGTTCAAGGAGAAGGGTATCGATATCGCTCTTGGTCCTGCTACCGGACCTCTTGGTCGCACCGCTGCTGGTGGACGAAACTGGGAAGGCTTTACCGTTGATCCTTATATGGCTGGCCACGCCATGGCTGAGGCCGTTAAGGGTATCCAAGACGCAGGTGTCATTGCTTGTGCTAAGCATTACATCGCAAACGAGCAAGGTAAGCCGATTGGCCAGCTTAAGAAACCGACAGAGAACTGACCCCCTTGTAGAGCACTTCCGACAGAGTGGCGAGGTCCAGTCCCGCAAGTACAACATCTCCGAGTCTCTCTCCTCCAACCTGGACGACAAGACTATGCACGAGCTCTACGCCTGGCCCTTTGCTGATGCCGTCCGCGCTGGTGTCGGTTCCATCATGTGCTCTTACAACCAGATCAACAACTCGTACGGTTGCCAGAACTCCAAGCTCCTCAATGGTATCCTCAAGGACGAGATGGGCTTCCAGGGCTTCGTCATGAGCGATTGGGCTGCCCAGCACACCGGTGCCGCTTCTGCCGTCGCTGGCCTCGATATGAGCATGCCTGGTGACACTGCTTTCGACAGCGGATACAGCTTCTGGGGCGGAAACCTGACTCTTGCTGTCATCAACGGAACTGTCCCCGCCTGGCGAGTTGACGACATGGCTCTACGAATCATGTCTGCCTTCTTCAAGGTTGGAAAGACGGTAGAGGATCTCCCCGACATCAACTTCTCTTCCTGGACCCGCGACACCTTCGGCTTCGTCCATACATTTGCTCAAGAGAACCGCGAACAGGTCAACTTTGGAGTCAACGTCCAGCACGACCACAAGAGCCACATCCGGGAAGCCGCTGCCAAGGGAAGCGTCGTCCTCAAGAACACTGGCTCCCTTCCCCTCAAGAACCCCTGGTTCCTCGCTGTCATAGGTGAGGACGCCGGTCCCAACCCTGCTGGACCCAATGGTTGCGGCGACCGTGGTTGCGACAATGGTACCCTGGCTATGGCTTGGGGCTCAGGAACTTCTCAATTCCCTTACTTGATCACACCCGATCAAGGGCTCTCTAACCGAGCTACTCAAGACGGAACTCGATATGAGAGCATCTTGACCAACAACGAATGGGCTTCAGTACAAGCTCTTGTCAGCCAGCCCAACGTGACCGCTATCGTTTTTGCCAATGCCGACTCTGGTGAGGGTTACATCGAGGTCGACGGAAACTTCGGTGATCGCAAGAACCTCACCCTTTGGCAACAGGGAGATGAACTCATCAAGAATGTCTCGTCCATATGCCCCAACACCATTGTAGTTCTGCACACCGTCGGCCCTGTCCTACTCGCCGACTACGAGAAGAACCCCAATATCACCGCCATCGTCTGGGCTGGTCTTCCCGGCCAAGAGTCAGGCAATGCCATTACTGATCTCCTCTATGGCAAGGTCAGCCCTGGCCGATCTCCCTTCACTTGGGGCCGCACCCGTGAGAGCTACGGCACCGAGGTTCTCTATGAGGCGAACAACGGCCGTGGCGCCCCTCAGGATGACTTCTCTGAGGGTGTCTTCATTGACTACCGTCACTTCGACCGACGATCTCCCAGCACCGATGGAAAGAGCTCTCCCAACAACACCGCTGCTCCTCTCTATGAGTTCGGTCACGGTCTGTCTTGGACCACCTTTGAGTACTCTGACCTCAACATCCAGAAGAACGTCGAGAACCCCTACTCTCCTCCTGCTGGCCAGACCATCCCCGCCCCAACCTTTGGCAACTTCAGCAAGAACCTTAACGACTACGTGTTCCCCAAGGGTGTTCGATACATCTACAAGTTCATCTACCCCTTCCTCAACACCTCCTCCTCCGCCAGCGAGGCTTCCAACGACGGCGGCCAGTTTGGTAAGACTGCAGAAGAGTTCCTCCCTCCCAACGCCCTCAATGGCTCAGCCCAGCCTCGTCTTCCCTCTTCTGGTGCCCCAGGTGGTAACCCTCAATTGTGGGACATCTTGTACACCGTCACAGCCACAATCACCAACACAGGCAACGCCACCTCCGACGAGATTCCCCAGCTGTATGTCAGCCTCGGTGGCGAGAACGAACCCGTCCGTGTTCTCCGCGGTTTCGACCGTATCGAGAACATTGCCCCCGGCCAGAGCGCAATCTTCAACGCTCAATTGACCCGTCGTGATCTGAGCAACTGGGATACAAATGCCCAGAACTGGGTCATCACTGACCACCCCAAGACGGTCTGGGTTGGAAGCAGCTCCCGAAAGCTGCCTCTCAGCGCCAATTTGGAGTAAGAAAGCCAGGGTATTTCTTCGACTGCAATCTTTTGGGAGGACATAGTAGCCGCTCGCCAGTTACGTCAATGGCCGGTGAAGTTATTTTCGCTTAGCTTGATGAATAGAATCACGCACTTTTTGAACTGATTATGCTTTTCGTGATGTCTTGGTTCGTTTGGCTGCCTACAGCCTTGGGCATAGTACTTTGATTGGCCTCACAACTAACCTATGTGTGAATAATTGCATACCTATCCAATATCCATTGAGGATCAATTGCATTTAACGATAAGGCATGAATCCAGTCGATACGCACTGGCCATCTTGAAGCCATTGCGAGCCCTTCATTTCATCCATGATGGTCAATAACATACCCAGCTCTGCGACATGCCAGAGCACTCCTCTCGCGATGACTTCCATACTTTTCCTGTAGCATAATATGCCCCCCATTGTGGTCGGCTCAGAGATTTCTTCCTTATACATGACTTCATATCCGCTTTATTTTAGCCTTTAGTACTTCCGAGCCTATTCTCTCGCTACTGCGAAAGGAGCATTCTCGGTGGGAAACAGAGAGGATTCTCAAGTCACATATCAATCACCTCATGGACTTAACCGTGGATATGTACTCTCCGCAACTAACCATTGGCCCAAGATGGAAGACAACTTCTACATGTAACACAAGTGCTAAATGTGATTATGGATACCAAGAGGCGCCAGTCTGTGATCATGGGATATGCTGAGAGTCTCAGATTATGGATAGGCAGCCTCCTCCGGAGTCCGGGCGTTCTTTCATTGGAGTACAAGGACTAACACGACGATCTGATGGAGATTGAAGAACTTCTTTGGCATCTTTAAGCATGCGTGCTGAAATAAATCCGTGGTTTCTTTATATTTAGCTTTGTTTTCGATGGAGGACTGGGATGTCGGAAGAATGGACCCTGACTTTTTCGTACCATGGGGTCCGAAACACCTGTCCGAGAGCTCAAAGTTAGCTTGAACTTGAAAAAAGCGCTTAAGAAGGGGTTGGGTGGGCAGAAGGGAAGCAGGTGACTTTATAATGGGAGATGGGGAGAAGATGGCAGATCCGATGATGCGTAAGAGACTGGAAGATGTAATTGGGACTCGGCATTGCGAAAGTGATACCCGAAAGGCTACCAAGAGTCAGGTCAGCTATTTCAGCTCTCTTAGTCATGTGAGCTATCAATGTATGTGTGGAACGGCTCCGACCAAAATCATAGGAGCAGCGATGTGTTGTGTAAGGCAAGTGGAGTATCAGAACGAGTAGTCTGTACAGATTGTAGACACTCAAAACTAATACAGATGCGGACTGCGGCATCCGGCCAAATTTAGATATCAAAATGGCAAGAGTAGATCCTGAGATGAACAACAAGTCCAAAGCTAGGCTTGATCGTTGGGCTGGGGTGGATGTCATTCCTCAGACCCGGCAGTTTGCCTCAGAACGTCACACAAGCGGCTAGGCACGCTCCGATCAACTTCGAAAGTTCAGATATGCTAACTACGTATCTGTCTTCACGTATGTGAATTGTGTTCGAGCGAGAACTTCTGTAGTTCCTTTCGGCAAAAATTCTGAATGCCCCAAGGGTCGCATGATCCATCCAGCACATGCCCAAGAGATAGCTTGATTACAAGCAAGTGTAGCGTCGGCAGATACCATAGATGCCTTGAATGATACCCTAAGCCAATGGTCACTAGAGATTATACGTCAGAAGATGACTCGCAACTTTAACCGAGAAGGGACAGGGAGCGAACCTTGCACTTTGACTTAGGAGGCACAGGCCTGACAGTCATGAAAAGAGCATTGTTTTTCCGAAGTTGATAGCCAACCGATATCTGGACTGGGCTATCCACCTTTCTGTTGCATTCCTTGCATCTCGACTGAGTGTCCTTGAAATGAGGCAGCCCCATGAACATCATCTTTTCAGCAACTCGCATCTGAGTTGAATACTTCTCCTGTGGTATATAGAATGAGGCGTACATTGGGGGCGATTGTATTGTGCTTTGCACCTAATCAGTATTGATAAGACAGTCTTGAGATTGACCTGTGTTTCATCCTTGAGACATATCTAGAGATACAAGTCTCGACAAGGATGGTGACGAACCTGGAGTATTTCGATGTATGGCGTATGCAATGATTGCGGAAACAGTTTTGGAAGTCTATGTTCGATCAGGGGCTCGTATGAGTTCTTTGGGGAGACGTCAGAGTTCTAGAAACAGGACGTGGGATGTGGTCCGGGAGTTGAGGGGGGTTGACTTCATATCGGACGGGGCATGGGCAACCTGCTGATGAAAAGTCAGATGAGAAACTTGTACGCATACACAGGTAACCATTATTACTCAGACCTAATAACATGATTCGATTCTCCAATACTTGTGAACCTGTAGTCCTCTTCGTCGGAAAATCACCCTTTGGTCTTGGGGGTAGTTCGCTCTGGCAGCATTTTGATTTTTCATCACCGGACATGATATCACACTCTCTTTCTGCTTCCTGATGCTTGGCCTGGGCCATTATTCGATAAATCAAACTGCTCCAAAGAAGTCATAGTAAATTTCTCGTGGTAAAACGTGTCTTTGTGCAACAAAGGAGACACAGAAAGGAAGAGAAACAGAACGACCGTTGGTCCTACATTTTCTCACAAGGAAGAAGTTCCTACCGAAGAAAGCACCACAGCGGCTTTGTGCCACGTTACTGCTTTCATCCATCTATTTCGTCCGATCTGGCCAGCAATCAAATCAACTGCCGATGAATTGGGAAGAAATCTTTCATAGATTCGGTCCGATGAAGACACCCTGAGATGGTACCAGAGTATGTGGTCTGATTTGCCTAATATCAAGGCGATATCGGTCACACAATCGGCTATGCAGAAGATTGCTTGGCTGGCAGTTCCTGGGATTTGATGAATATGCTTAGGTGAGCATTCCATAACCCCTGGCAGCTGGAAGCGGGATCTCAAACTGGCAGATCTTGCGAAGATATGGAGGAAGGACAATGTGCAAGGGTCAAGGTCATATTTAAATGCTTCGACACCCGCTCTCAAGATATGTCGCTGAGATGGACGCAGCTGAGAGACAGATGACGGCGGGCCCGATTGTTGTCAATCATCAATGAGTCAATGTCGGGATGGTGTCGGTTAAGGTAAGAAGCCTCGTTATTATGTCCTATGCTGCGTTTGTGTATGGCTGACGGATTGAAAGCAGTGCTTGCGAGTAAGGGCATCGAAGATCGTTTGGTGGCTCAAGAAATCGGATTGCCTGCGATTGATGAGTACCTGTCCTTTCATAGACGGTTAGGCGTCAAGCTTGTACCTCGATGGGGCCTGGGCGAACCATGGCTCCCCATCTGGTCTGATGGCCTTGGTTCAACTCAAGCCACCTCCCATGTTGGAGTGTCGTCTTACTCTGGCTATGATCATACCATGATCGCTACCTTGGCCGTGCCTCAGGAGTCGACACAGTCACTGCGTTTTTACATCAGACTTCACTCGAAAGATGGCAGATGGCTAGCGCGAGCCTGCCGTATTCAGACTGAAGCTGTCGTGACTCCCACCGAGTCCATTCGCACAGGTATCTATGTTGGTCTGCCGTCAGGTGAGTTTGTACTATCAGACTATCAATCATGATAGGCGTCAGCTAATCAGATGTTAGATTAAACGAGACGGCACAAGACTGACGTGACAAAGTGCAGAATGTTCGTCATCTGGTATTCCAAGCGGAATCGTTATCTGCGTTGGTGTTTGTCTACCAAGCATGAACATCTCTAAAATGCGGTCGTACTGAGTAGTGCAAGTTCATGCGCGGTAGTGCAACGGCTTTGTGCAGCACTTGAGACGATCATATGATATCGGCAGTTGTTTTGTTGGATTCAACGTGGGTTGTTAGTTGCAAGATCAAAAATCACAAAAAGACATTGCGTTATAGGGGGAAGGCGGCAAGATGCATGAGCGACAAAGTGGGACTGGAGTTCAGCAGGAGCCAGGGGACAAGACGGGAGCTTGTGAAGGGAAGTGGATAGCGCATTTTGACTGCCTAGAAGGCCCCTGAAAATGGTTGGTTCCTTCTGCCTTAGCAAATATCAAAAACATGTTATTCTTCATCTCCTCTCCCAACGACTACCCGTGATCACTTTCACTGCCTAAACTCGCACAACAACAACAATAACATCATGTTTCAAGTAAGACTGTCTCGAGATTGCTCATGGTGCGTGGCAAGCAATGGATGTCGAGGATTACATTAACAAAGATCGCAGCATCGGCCGGTTTCCCTTCTACGACGTCTACAGGCGCTCTTTGTCAACGATCAAGCATCTAGCTTCACTTTCGATAATTCTAGCTCTCTTCATGCGTTAAACTTCTATTTCATGAGAACAAGATGAAGCCTTAAGAACCTCAGAAAATCAGCACGAGCAACAGTTACTTCGCCAATTCTCCGAAATTGTGACATGTTTGTAAACTGAAGCACAACAATTGGCCCATTGTTACTGCGACATGCCGACAATAGATGCTGACAGAAATAGGTAGATCTCCATTGACGCAAACCGCCATGAGACCTTGTGTCTGGCACCCAGGACGCCTTATGACAAATACTGCACTTGTCCTGCGTTCCAAAGGCGCCTTGCCCAGTTACATGGCTGCCTTGCCGGCATGGAATTTGCGCAGCGCAAACAACTTTCAGCTTTGTCCCGAACGCCCGGTCATATCTCTCAGGATCGAAGAACGACTGATACGAGCCATCTCCCAGCGGGTACAAAACTTGAGATAGCAAAGTCATGCAACTCAAGTGATCAAGCTACAACATTATTCGCTACACGAGCACAGTCACAGTCACAGCATGCACAACTATGAGGCTCAAGGCATGAAACTTGAACCCCCATCCTTTCTGTTTAGTGGCTGCCTCATATCCTTCAGTGCTGTTCAGGATGGGGGAAGATCAGCTACCAAGAAGGAGGGTGGTGCCGATATCAGTACTTGAGTGCAGTCAGACGAGTAGCAAAATATGGGAAGGTCGATGGTTTGAGTTTACTTCGAAATCCCTCAGGTTTGTGACTGCGGAGGAGTTAACTGGCGATGATTGCTGAGCGAGCTTCCGTCTATCCAACATGGCAGCCTTGGTTGACGAATCTCAATTAGAATTCTTCGTGGTGTAGGTTCGTGACTGGTCTCGCTTGACAAAGTCAATATGCTGTCAAGCTTTTACTGCGCCTCATCACCTATCACAGCGGGCAGAGGGAGCCAAGGTGTACAGGCAGGCAACATTTGTGTCCTTGGCTCCCGGGGTATTACAATATCAAGCATACTATGGAAGCCCAGCCTGTGTGTAACTCCTTTCAACATAGCTACACGAAATGAACTGGATGAAGCCTCTAGCGAATATGCCTGATCTCGGCTAATTCGTGCCTTGACCTCAGTCAGTGTCGAGGACTTGGGAGGTCGCTGAGCCAAGAGCTATATAGGATGGATAATGCCCCCCAAAATACAGCTGTCAAACCGCAATTTGGCGAACTCGACTAATTGCGTTCCCATATTGATCAGCTTGAACTTCTTTTGGATCATCGACATATCTCAGTATACTTTTACTTTGGCGAGTATCTATCTTGTCACGTATCTAGTCTTCCCACTTCCATCGGGGACTACCACTTCTATACAAGCTTGTACGAGATCCTCCATCATGGGCAGCGGTAGAGGCGGGAGCTCTTGGGCCAGTAAGAGTAGCAGAAGCTCTCGACCGGAATGCCATGTGGAAAAGTGTCATCATCCGATAGGGAAGTTCACGTCTGGGACGTATTCAATCCACTGCGACAAGCGTGAGCGCAACCCCAAAGCTCCTACAGAACCAGAGACTCATTTCAGTAGATGCTTGTAATTTCGGGACTGGGTGTAAGTCTAGCAAGCGTTCAAAAGATAAGTTCTGCGACAAACGTGAGTAGCCCTTTGTTTCCGCTCAGCAAGGTAGCTGACACATTTCAGATTCCAAGTGCGATTGGCATCGATGCAATGCGAAAGTCTTGGATGTCGAAGGAGATGACTTTAGATACTCCAATATCGGTTACAGCGACTGGCTCTGTCGCGATCGTAAGTCGCTTATCCCAGGCCGAGTCCCAACCCCAAATGCTGATGTTCCCAGACTCCTGTAAGGCGAAAGACAAAGACAAGCAATGCTATGAGGAGCGCGACAAGAACTCTCAGTACTGCAAAGAACACTCCAAAGAGTTTCAGTGCAAGATGCCGAAATGCGATTCCGACCGGGATGGTTCTGAACGGTACTGCAAGAAACACCATTGTGAAGTGGACGACTGCCACCGTCGAGTACTCAGCTTAGCAGATGGTGAAATGGCGGGTCGAGATAAGAAAAAGTGCTATAAGCATCAGCGCTGTGAAGCTTCGAGAGACTGCAAGAACTACTCGCTTTGGGATCCCGACAAAACCCCAACGAGGCTTTGTGCGAACCATTCAAAATGCGAGTTCTTCCAGGCCTGCAACGGCTTTGCCCAAGGAGATTCAAGATTCTGTACAGATCATGAGTGCGACCAACAGGACTGCCTGCAGCCTCGGGATATTCATAACGGCCTGGTTATGAGATGGTGTCATATGCGTAGGTACTTGCTTCCCAGTTCTTTGCAAAGCTAACAGTCCAATGTAGACTTATGCTCCGCGCCTGGATGCCCCGACTTTGCTAACGGACATGGTCACGCCCACCCCCAGAAGTGCTTCCGACATACTTGTCAAAGAGCAGACTGTTCAGAAATCGTCCAGGACAACTGCCCCAACTCTCATTTTTGCCTGACCCATGCCTGCGCCGATCCTGCATGTACTTATGAGTCAACAATACCCGGTGGATATTGCTATACCCATGCATGCAACATCGCAGGCTGTCGTGCGCCCCGAGAACGGGGTTCTCCATTCTCCACCTTTTGCACACTCCATGGGGAGAGAGCGGAACGAGAGAGGCACTATTATCATACTGCTTCTCCCTCTCGAGCAACATCTCGCTCGGGTAGCAGGACTAGTAGTCATGACTCCTGGCGCATGCCGAGGTCATTTCGTAACCAGCAATACCATTGCCCAACATATCAGGATCCGGTTCATGCCTCAGAAGCTGATCGTCGATATGACCCTTATGATAACATAGATGATCATTACTTTAGGATGCCAAGGTCACACTGGTACGATTGACCGATTTAGGGTCTTAGACACGATGGGGAACGGGAGCAAAAGAGTTTGATGCTAGATCTGACAAGACGCATACGTCGCGGGTCATCAACAGCATATGGCATTTCGGTTACATGTCGTTTTGTTTCCTGAGGGAGGGTTATAATTCTCACACGTCTAGATAGATAGGTAGCTACAGCTGGACCTAATAGGCTCGAGACCTGGCCATCTGGTTCACAAGGCTCGATGTGGGGAGAGCGGCGGGGAAGCCGTGTGGTACAGCATATACTCGACAAGATCCCAGTAGATGTCAGATATTCTTGTATTTAAGCTTAGTTATTTATGTCTTGATAAACTATTGATCCCTGTTGAAATATGATGAAGCCTGCCGAGTGTAACGCGGGGCGGCTTGGAATGAGTCCTGAATAGGGAGGTGAAGGGACCCCCCAAGAAGAGAAGGGAGAGACGCTTGTTGAGTCGTGCCCATGATCTCACTCTTAATCCAAGTGTTTCTGGATATAACTCTCTTTCATTCGTGGATGCTCTTATTCTTCGTGTTTACGTCGTTTAAGCATGACGTTCTTGTGTTTGATGCGATGAGCTGAGCAAGCTGCCTTTCATCGCTGACGTCTTGGTATCACATAGACCATCCAGTCATCCGACCCGAACCTCAACTCTATCCGCTGACTTAGTAGCGCCTCAAGAATCTTTCTTATCGCGGCTCTCCCTGACACGCCAGATGATATCCGTTTCCCCTGTATCCTCCTCCGACATCTTCTTAGAGTTCACACCCGAGGGTTTGGCTTGCTTGTAGAAGACTGTATCAGGTTTCTTGAACACCCGAGGTTGGATCTTGGGCCCACAGATACAGCTTATTATCTTCCCGTTGCTATCGTAGATCAGTTTGGAGTAGCCGGGGTATTTGGTCCGAATGCCCAAGAGACGGAATATCTGGGTTTGGAATCCATGGACGATGGACATTTTTTCTGTGGTGTTGTGAGATGAGATGACTGATTTGGTAGTATTAATGAAGATAGATGGTCAAGATACAAGTTTTGAGACCTTTAATCGTGGGAGATGGAAGTATTTATACCTGTTTGTACGTCTATGAGCTTTTTGTATGAGAGTTTGTTAAGTTGACTGCATCGTGAATCCTATGGAGAAACTTATTACAATAATAGAATCTTCACGGGAGTTTACGGTATAAGATGATGTCACTGAGCCAATGGAGTTACTTGAATGCGTAGAGAGAGTTTTTTATTCAATATAGCATGAAAGCATATAAATAGACAACTTGCAGTCTCCTTTGGCTTTTACTCGGCCATTTTACAAACACTTCATAAAGAAACTTCAACTTTAATATTAGATAACCAATACCAGCACCTAAAACACCAAATGACTCTACTTCTCGTTTGCCTTAAGTATTTTCGCCTACGTCATGTTTGCTCTGTGTATATGGGGCAAAGAATAAAATATGGACAAACGCCAAAGGTAAGTTACTTTTTGGTCTCCGACCTCTTCTGCTGATGCCGGCTGTTCAACTTTAACGCACTTCAGCACTCTTTGCCATCTGTACCAATGTCCTTCACTAAGCTCATGGAACATTAATAGCAACTGAACAGCTCCAACCATAATAGAGCATCAATTTATCTCATGATAGAGCTCTTGTACTCCAGTGTAGGAGGAAACGTCGAAGGCGAGCTGATATCAACTGCATTTCTACATAAGCTACCCTAGAGACCGGAGACTGGAGACAGTAGCGGGGACAGTGGTTTCAGGGCATTTTCCTCTTTTGACCGCTACCATCGTCAGGTACTCATGACTTCAGACGAACATCTGGCCATGCCAATGCCGAATAGAGTTCAATCAATCTCCGATCGAACCATCTCCCCAAAGCACGATCCATCGAAGACCGATAAATAAATTCACATGCACCTCAGCTCCCGAATGCCTGGGACTCCGAAGTGGAGCAGCCCGGCTTGCCCCCGATCCGAAAAGTTGGACGAACAAGCCCGTTTCAGCTCCGCCAAGAGCGATCAAGCCAAGCAATATTAATCAATGCTATACATATAAAACAGCCATAAGTCGTCTAAACACGGGGCATTATCGAACTTTTTCACAAGGCTAGTGTATTGTATGACTGTTTTGCGTGCAGGTTTTACCAACGTCACATCCCGGTATCGTCCCAGATCTGAGACAGATCTGAAAACAGGCTGGAGTTGACCAACCAAAGATTTGATTAAGACCGGTCAAAGAAATGGTCTCAAAGAAAAGAAAGTGATCAAAAGAGAGGAGGGAAATAGAGTTTATTAATGTCTGTGACAATGTGAATGGCCTCATCATCAGCTCACAAACTAAAAGCTGATCATCACGACCGCGCGCTTAAGGAATATCCTCAATTGGTCCCTCAGTTGCAGAGTCGCAGATGTTTCAACCAACGAGACGCTTCCGCGACCGGGTGGTCTTGGCCCCGACCGCAGTGAATCGCAGGCCTGAGACTCCCATTGGCTGCAGCTGTGATGGGTGGTATAACCCCTGTAAGGTTTCATGCGAGATGTTCTTCTCTTTTGTCAGAGCCATTCGCTCTTCAAAGAACAAGCATCTCTGCTGGAAAATCTCTCTTCATTCTTTTCTTCTTCCTCGCTGGCGAGTGACTTAACAACCCGTACCATTTATTTTAATTCGAAAGATTTTGCTGCAACCCTCCTTTGCGACTCAACCTCCACCACTCTTACTTGAACACTACATATCTACATACACCACTTACATCCCTCAAGATGGGCAACAATCTCTCCTCAACCTTTGTCCCCGACACTTCGAAAGTCGTCCTCAGTCCTGAAGACCGACACTCGGACATGTTCCTCGGTATATTCTGGGCATCGTCACTCTACGCCTGCGCCATGATCTTCAGCACCTGCGCTCTCATTGACCGATGGAAAGGTCCCTACGATCGCGTTAGAATGTCGCTTGGTTCAGTTATGGGAGCGTTGCTATTATCGACGGCGTGGCCTGTTGTCATGGCATACTTGATCTTTTCGCCGGCTGAGGTCTAATGAGCGGAGGAACTACTGGGTTACGGCCTTGCGAATGAGTTACTTGGAAAGGATTTGGTCGGGTTTGGGCGATTGGCGTCTTGAGAATTGTGGTGGAAATGGCATTATGGTCAGACCTGGAGTTTGAATGCATACCACGGCGATATACCATCTAATACATTTTTTTTCTATGTTTATCATATTTGATCGACGCATCTTGCTCTGTGGCCGATGATCCCATCCGAGCGAACTGACTCTCTCATAACCCCATTCAAGCCTCATTAAAGCACTCCAGTTATCCATTAACATTTAACCCACCAGGGTATTTCGACGGCTTCTATCAGAGCGCGCATCCTTTCTTCCAATGATAGTCTCAAGCGCTTGAGTTAAAGCCTTGGCATCATATCGTCCACCTCTTCCCTTCTCATCCTTCGGACCATACAGCCTCGTCGCATCTATACCCAATTGTGTAAACAGTGGCTTATCCACCTTTGGCGACGTCGGCCCTTCGATGTAAATAACATGCGACACATACTGACTGTACTCCTCCTCCGTAGGTTTGGGCAGACCTCTTGAATCGGCGAGAGCATTTGCGATCGCTGCAACAAAATCTAACCCTGTGAAAGGCGCCGTGGAAGGGCCTGTCTCGCGATCGGTTGTGCCGTTGAGAATGAGGATCTTGTTGCGCACTTGCGGGCTGACGATGGCATCACCGACGCCACGGAGGACAAGACTTGGGATTAATGATGTGAAAAGAGAGCCAATGCTGTACACCACACTGTGCACAGATCGAAGGGCGTCAAGAACCCTTGGATTTGCGGGCATCTTGATCTCTTCGCCGTATGGGTTGATGTACCATACTCGCGCAATCCTTACCGGTAGGTCCTCTTCTTGCTCTTTGGAGAATGCAATTGCTGGGCGGCGCAGCGCGGGCAGGGTGCCTGGTAAGTTCGCGTCTTCGACATGGTGATGATCTTGGTCCCATGAATGGTCCTGTCGCGATACTGTTGGGCTATGCACACCGGCTGATGCTCCAGGCACAGCGGCCGTTGGAGCGCTGGGATGTGAGATGTCGTTCTGACCTGTGATTATCGTGCCATCTTCAAGACCAGCAGCGATATGGCTAGCAAAGTTGGTGTTGAGGGCCGGAAGGACTGCTATTCGATCCGGCACTGAACATATTGAGCTCAACAAGTAGATGGCAGCCTCGAAACTACCGGTGAAGAGACGAGCGCCTGTGAGGAAGAGGTTTCCAATGCTAGCTCCAGAGTAGTCGAAACGGCTACTAGGCTTCATGCGCTTCACAACCTCGAGATTGAAGCTATTCAGATAAGATCTGATGAGTTCTCTCTTGGGCGACGAGATGTCATTCCAGAGAGGATGCGTCGCTTCTAGAATCTCAAACCATTCTGATCGGGCTTCAGTGTAGACCTTTGGCAAGCGATGATTGAAGAAGTGCTTGATAGCTCTCGTCTCAGAACTCCCATCATTCGGAATAAGACGAACAAGTCGGGACCTCACATCTCCGATACCTAGAGAACCCTGTCAGTCAACACTAGCATATAGAAGAGCCACGTGGAAATGGAAATGGGACATGAACATACCAGGTCCACCAAAGACACGAATGATCTCACTACTGCTACCGCCATTATCAGAGATGGGTATCACGTAGCTCAGCGTGCACTGATTCGCTTCTCGAACGCTCTCGAAGACATCGACGAGGTTGTTAGCGGCGCTACCACCCGAGAAGACGACTATGCCCGTCGGTGGTGCCGCTGGCGTGAGGGGCCGGCGAGGGGTCGGCGGTGCTGAGGATCCACTGGAGCTTGGGAGCTGTAGACCGAGTCCATTAAGGTTGATCTGTGCCTGTGCCTTTGCCATTGATTGGGTGATCGGGGGAATTATGTGATGGCGCAGAATGGGAACGGATTGAGAATCTGGAGATGGTGTTGATGACAGATGACGGTTAGCGGGGCATTTCTCGCTCGATTGTAGAGTAAAGCCCCGGTAACGTTAACGTTATTGCTTCATGACCCGATTATTTCCAATTGCGACGGGTTTACAGCTGATAATGCGTTCCAATTGATGAAGTTCTTACTTCAATCTTACAGTGACCGTAGTATTTTCGATCTGATACGAGGCTGTTACTACCATGTTCCAAACTCACTCACTCATGCATATGCTCAATTGCTGCATGAACCCCACGAGTCATGAGCCAAGGCGCCACACCCTCCAATGACTTTTTCACACTCCAACATCAAGGTCAACATCAACATCACCAATCACCAAAAGCGGTAACACCCCGAGCAACCGGCCTCGAACCGGGACCAAGAAGCTTTGACACTTCGGATCCGTGTGGGTACAGCCAGCGCGGACTGTGGACCGCAACAAGAAAAAAAAACATGATGGCTTCATTATCTACAGAAACAAGTGGAACTCGGAACTCTTAGTCCCAAGCCCGTCATTGGTTCCCATCGCCCGGCAGTTGAAGCTTTGCCACAACTGGAGAAGAGCTATCACGGTAAAACGTCAAGAGTTACGTCAGTGATGGTTATGGATCGCAAGGCTGGATGGATGATGGGTTACAAATCTCATGCACAGACGCTGGTTCCTTACAAATCTGCATGTTTCGAGAATTACCTTAATGGTTTCTTTATAAAGATTTTTTCTTATCTGATCGATTGACAAGTATATATAGACTAAATCAAGCGTCGTTGGTAGTCGATATCATCATCAAACCCATACAATTCGACTTCTACACAGCATCTCAACAGCTTCATACTTCACAATGGCTCAATCTATCCCCAAGACTGTCAAGCAATGGACCATCCCCTCCCGTGATGGAAAGGACTTTAGCGGTCTGAAGTTCAGCGAGGAGTCTGTTCCCGAGCTCGGTGACGGCCAGGTCCTCGTCAAGAGTAAGTCCCAACATCACTTCTCACACTCACAACAATCTTCTAACACTTCACAGTCCAGGGCGCTTCCCTCAACTACCGCGATCTCATCCTCCCTCTCGGAAAGTACCCCTTCCCCGCCAAGGACGGCGTCGTCCCCGGCTCCGATGGCGCCGGCACTGTCCTCGCCGTCGGCAAGAACGTCACCCGCTTCCGTCCCGGCGACAAGGTCGTCACTCTCTTCAACCAGGGCCACATCGGCGGTTCGCTCGACCAGCTCAGCATCCAGACCGGTCTCGGTGGTGTAACCGACGGAACTTTCCGCACCATCGGTGCTTTCGATGAGCACGGTCTCGTCCCCATGCCCTCTAACCTCGACTTCCACGAGGCTGCTACTCTCACCTGCGCTGGTCTCACTGCCTGGAACGGTCTGTACGGTCTTGAGGGCAAGAAGCTCCTCCCCGGCCAGTGGGTTCTCACCCAGGGTACTGGTGGTGTTAGCATCTTTGCTGTTCAGTTTGCCAAGGCTGCTGGTGCAAAGGTCATCGCTACTACCAGCTCTGCTGAGAAGGCTAAGCTTCTTGAGAAGCTTGGTGCTGACCATATTATCAACTACCGCGAGACCCCCGAGTGGGGTGCTAAGGCCAAGGAGCTCACCGGCGGTGCTGGTGTCGACCACATTATCGAGGTTGCTGGCCCTTCATCCATGAAGCAGTCCCTCAACGCCATCAAGATCGACGGTGTTATCTCAATCATCGGCTTCGTTGGCGGCACTGGTCAGAACGACCCTGGCTTCCTCGACTGCCTTTCCAACCTCTGCACTACCCGCGGTCTCCTTGTTGGAAGCCGTGCCCAGATGGAGGATATGTGCCGTGCTGTTGAGGCTAACCCTGATAAGCTTCGACCTGTCGTCGACCCCAAGATCTTCTCTCTGGAGCAGCTTCGTGAGGCTTACGAGTACCAGTGGTCTGGCAAGCACCAGGGCAAGGTCTGTGTCAAGATTGAGTAAGCGATGATTCATGAGAAAATAATGCCGGACGATATGCGTCTTCGGCCTAACGTATAGTACATAGAATTAATAGATACCACATTTTTCGCATGATCAAGCTTCGTCCATCTCAGAAGAATTTTTACTAAGCACCAACAAGCCATGCAATTGAACAGTGAAGTTCAGTGAGTACATCAATATCTCTCAGTTGATTGCAAATTACATTCCATTGGGCACTCGAGTGTGCCACAGCTCATCTACTAAAAGTGGTTGTCCAGTCCTCCAACAATATATATCCATTCATCCCAGGCCATCACTCAAGCAAGCAGACCATTCCCTTGCGACAAAGGAAACTTAGCGTCTCACAAGATGATTGCAGCGATACCAGCCAAAACACCAACTAAACTGAACTTCTTCGACGATCCTTCATTGACGATAACCGTACTAGGCGTGGGGTAGGGTGTTCCAGGCACAGGAACCGGCGCAACGGGGCTTGGAACAACAGGAGGAACAGAGGCGGTATCAACAGGAGGAGGGACAATAACAGCAGTCGAGGATCCCTCCAAGATAGGAGATTGAGTCGCCGCGCCTCCTCCACCCTGAACAATAGTAGTCGTATCGGCACGAGTAGTACCACCGCCCTCGCCATTGCAGATACTGCCATTAGGACAGCATCCGTACTGCTGGTTCGATCCGACTTCACAGTAAGCTGTGGGAGGACATCCGCCTGCCTTGCTAGGACAGCATGTCCAGTCGGTCTGGATGCAGCCGGTGCCGCAGTCCTTGAGGTTCTGGTCGGCGCAGGGAACCTCTACGACTTGACGGACTGCGAGGAGGGGAAAGCTGGGGGAGTATTGGACGGCGAGAACGCCGGTGGCTGAGAGGGCGACGAGCAAGAACTTCTTCATCTTGAAGTTGAGCTTGGTGTTGTGTGTGTGTTGGAGCGAGTGGTTGAACGAGTGACGATGTTGGTGAAACTGTATCTGTTGAGAGTGTGATGAGAGGTGAAGAGAAATGCGAGACATACCAAGCCCTCGGGGGTTTATATGCATACCATCCTTTCTCAAGCTCCCAACGAAAAAGCTTTGCCTTCCGATCTTCTCTCTTCATTGTCGTTCCTCTCTCACGCCGCGTGCGGCGGCTTCGCTCAAAAACGCCAAAGACATTCCAGCCACGATGCATCTACTCCACCACCCGCAACCATCTACTCCCCCAACATCATTTCCAATTCCGACAAAGCCTCAAGCCTCTTTTTCTCACATCCACTATTTTTGAACTTCCAGGTCTGATGTTGCCGTAGCGATGAAGTGCCTCTTGCCCACGTTTCTAAATGCGCCCGGCGTTTTGCAACTTTGAAGATAGCCGCCTCCGGTTTCTGCGGCGCATGGCTTGATATTCAGGGCATATTACCAGAATCTATTTTACGTGACGGTTGGCGTTTGGGTGGCTGCTTGCGGCGTGACGGATCGTGGTTCCTGGTGTTTGAGCTTGGCGCTTAGAGCATTCGAGTTGAGGGGCTAGAGGGGACACGAGATTTGAAGATGAGATGTTTCGGAAGAGTTTATCGTGCCAAGGCTAGTAAGGGGAGTAGTTGATGTCATTGGAGATCGGCCAGGAACAAAACGCGGGTTTGATCTAGACTTGGCAAAGGGCTAAACAAGGTATCTAGATCTGAGACAAAATATTGGCCGTACGATCGATCTAGAGGCACGGGCCTGAAAGCGAGTTCCCTTCACTGGGGGCCTGGGGGCTCACGCTACTCCGCTTGTAGGTGATTACCATGTATTTTGTGACTTGCAAGGGCTTCTCATATAAACGCCTTAGGCATATAGTTTGTACAAGTTCTAGGAATGATACCATGAAGAATATTGCACCAAAGCTATATTTGTAGTGAACATTAACAAACGAGACACAAAGTGTGCTAAAACTATTTCTTCTCGCTGCCCCAAGCATCTTCCAGAAATTCCCGAACAGTAATAGGCTTGATATCAGGAAAGACCTTATTCAGAGCCTTGCTCTCATCCAAGTTGAAACCACCGTTCTCTGCCCACAAGCCATACGCAGACATGACCTTTTTCATGACAGCCTTGGGTGCAGGAATATTGGCAAACATCGCCGCATGGCCTGGCAGCTCACTCAACTCCCCCTTCTCAAGTGTCTCAACGCTATCATAAACAACGTTGAACTTATCACCTATTGGAAATTAGCATTCCAAGCTCTAATCATGACGCATGTCACGTACCTGTAGCTTCTTCTGCAATCTTGACCATCTCTTTGAACGTGACTTTGTCACCAATGATATACGTTGCTTCATCCCATTTCTCAAGGTTGAGAAGTGCAGCTACAAGTCTTGCTACATCTCGACTATACGTAAACGTGACGGGAACGTCTCCAGATCCTGGAATAGCAGCGGCTCGGTGTTTGATATCGACAAAGGTTGAAGGAGTGTGCAAGTTTGATTTCGCAGCTGATTTAGGGGAGCCCCAGAAATCAAGAAAGAAGCCGATGTGAATAGAAGTCCATTCGAGGTTTGTCTTGCGTAGCTCGTCTTGAGCACGGAGTTTGTTGTTTGCTGAATTGGCCTGAGCTGCGTGTCTATAACTCTTTGTTAGTTGTTTGTTTTCAATCACGCATTTGCCGAGTGGTTGCTTACTCTTCTGTGTGTGGAAGACCCCAGTCACTTGAGATGAATCGTTTCGTTGTCTGAGATGCTTCTGATGCACGGATAATATCAATCTCGATAGGTTCTGGCCCATTCATGCCAAGTGTAGAGATGACAGTGTGCACATTGTGCTTTTCAAAGAGCTGAGTCAGGGCATCGATGTTATGAATATCCACAGCTAAGACTGGAGCTCCAATTTCCTCTTCTAGTGATTTGTTTTCCTTTGGATCCTGTTAGTTAAGTTCATGGCCATATCCTGTGAAGCTCTTACCTCTCGACTGAGGATAACAACTTCTTGCTCTCCTGCAGCAACAATGGCCTCGACGAGGGTTCGGCCGACCTTGCCTGTACCGCCTGCAACAGCAACAGTAACCATTATGTCTATGTTATCTTTGAAGAGGATATTTTGTGATGTTTGGGAAGTGATGCGTTCTAAGCTTACTCCTTCATAGCTCAACTCGCATCTTTATATACCTCGAATCCATCTTCATCTCCAACCCATTTCTAATCAGCGCACTTACTCGGACATCTCATTCTGCGAATTTTCCGTCAATTGTCAGCATCGCTTATTTTTCGTATTCTCCCCCAATGCCCATTGGTCCCCACGTCTCGAAGAAGTCTGACATGCATATCAAAACGGGGCGTGTTAGAATGGTGTCAGCATAGTGATTGGACCACTGCCAAATATAGGCACAGCGCTCTTTAAAGCCGAGCTACTCCGTCCTAAGTCCTTGCTTAAACGCATTGGGGAATTGTGTTGGCCGCCAATGCTTGGTCAAATTCCAGTGCATGTCTGAGATCGAGTCTTGGGATCGGATAAAGTTTCAGGGCCGGGAAGTCCAGATCTGGTCGATCTACAGCGCTAAGGAAAGTTATTTTGATCAGAGCCAGGAACGAGATATGCCGTTGTTGTTCAACCCCTGGGCGCTTTCCGCCACTTGAAGCTGAGCCTGGAGGATGATGACAGGGAATTCTATGAGACATAACATCTCACATCGCTGAGTTTCAAGGGCAATCAACACGGACTTCTTTTCATTAATTTATGTATGAGAATCGGCGCAATTTGTTGTTATAGGGTAAAGTTTCTGACTGGAATGTCTCGTTTCGGGGAGATTTACTGACAACCACCAGATCGCAGTAGCGGCTTTCGTCATCAAGCAAGCGAAAATGTCTCGGGCACGTCGAGTAGTGCGACATCTTTCAAGGCTCAAAGGCCCATTTCTTATCGAGGTCCTGTCATTATCTTCATTTTAGAGCTTACATCTGGGTGATCAAGAATGATTATGAGCGTTGGTCAATATAAGATATCTCAAGGCGCATCAAGACGCATGATCTTACTTGAAGGCGAACAGCGATCATCTCTCTAATCACGAACTTTGTAAGGTACCGGCCAGTGCCTTTGGCCTCTATTCTCTCTCTTCAAATGCTATTTTTACATGGAAAAGGGGGTCTTGGGGCGCCAGATTTTCTCGAAACATGGCCGTCCAAAGACAGAAAACACCCAAGGCTGATCTCCCTATATGCCTTTTTCTTTGCAAGACATGGGACTCATCTAACGGGCAGAGTAGCGAGACCAATCAGATGCACCGGAACCCGATGTCATTGGAGTCAACTAAAGCGTTCGCTCAATCCTCAAAACCAATCAGCTGCTCAATATTAGCGAAACTTGACCGATATGCTTAATTGTTTTAAATACATACTAACACCGCTTGGCTCATGGTCATCGATATCCGCCAGTACAGTTTGTTGGGCGGTGTGCCTAGTCTATTACCATCCCATGACGACAACATGCTAGCATATCTACGCTCACGAAGTCAGCTTCAACACCTCTTACCAATGAATGGTCTCTAATTGGAACAAAAGCTCCGAATCTTCTCTAAATACTTAGATTGATCAATCAACTGCACTGTCATTATGTCGCACAAATATGCACGTTTCTTTGCATTGGGCTTGACGATGTGTCAATGATCCGGAGATACCTCCGGTCTTGGAGCGCAGACTCACAGAGGTTACCAGTTCAGTGTTGTGTCTATGGGATATAAGTTGTGCTGCTTCTCTCCCAGGTTCTCAATTCTTCTGGTGTCATTCTCATGCACTGATGTGAGAGTAGCAACAATATACTTCAAGTATTCACCATGTCTCTCAACTCCAACCAGCTTGACCCTCGCCAGCATCCTCTCCAGGCCATTGGCCAAGCCATTGGTGCTGAGACCCAAGGGGAACGTCGAAACCCTCGCATGAGCCACATGCAAGGTGCCAATGAGGGGCCAGCGGATGTGATTGCCAAAGTCTCTGGTGCACAGGCTGGGGGGAAGAGGGAGGATGATGGGGCTTACTTCACCAACAATGAGGGTATTCCCTTCCCTGATCCGTATGTATACTTGGGTTCAGTCTCTCGCCATACACTAAAGTTCCAATAGTGCCCATAGCAAGACGGTAGGGGGACTTCCTCTGATCAGTGACACGTTTCTCTTGCAGTAAGTCTTGCTTGTTGTTACATACGCGCTGGAACTGACTTGGAGATAGGAAGCAACAGACCTTCAACAGGTCCAAGAACCTTGAGCGTAAGAAGATCGCTTAAAACCATCAAGTTGCATGCTACTGACAGAACATAGGCATGGTTCACCCTTGCGGTTCTGGTGCCTTTGGATACTTTGAGTGTACTCAAGATGTGACTGAACTCACTGTAAGTCAAGTCATCGGCCCCTAGTTGTATTAAGTTGCTAACTCGTATCCCAGAAAGCGAACTTCCTGTCGTCTGTCGGAGAAAAGACACCCGTCTTTGTCAGATTCTCTACTGTCACTCTCGGTCGAGAATTCCCAGACGAGGCTCGTAACCCTCGAGGTTTCGCCATCAAATTCTACACCATGGAGGGAAACTACGACATTGTCGGCCTCAACTTCGTCAGTCAAGCTATCTTGTCTGTCCATTGCCAAACTAACCATAGTTCAGCCCGTCTTCTTCTGCCGCGATCCCATCCAGGGCCCAGACGTCATCCGCTCTCAATACCGCAACCCAACAAACTTCCTCCTCGATCACGACGCCCTCTTCGATCTCCTCGCCAACACTCCCGAAGCTAACCACGCAGGCCTGATGTTCTTCAGCGATCACGGAACTCCTCAAGGATGGCGCTTCAACCACGGCTACGGCTGCCACACCTTCAAGTGGGTAAACTCCGACGGAGAATTTGTTTACATCAAATATCACTTTATCGCGAAGCACGGTCAGAAGCAATTCACTGACAGTGAAGCTATGCAAATGTGCGGTGAGGATCCTGATTACTCAAAGAGAGATCTTTGGGAGGCTATCGAGAAGGGTGAGGAGATTGAGTGGACGGCTCATGTACAGGTTATGGATCCTAGACAAGCGGACCCTGATAGACTTGGGTTTGATCCTTTTGATGTGACAAAGGTTTGGCCGCGATCGCGATTCCCGATGAAGGAGTTTGGAAGATTGGTGCTTAATAAGAACCCCGAGAACTTCCATCGCGATGTGGAACAGGCTGCCTTTTCGCCTGGCAGCATGGTTCCTGGTATTGAAGACTCGCCTGATCCTCTTCTCCAGTTCCGCATGTTCTTCTACCGCGACGCTCAGTATCATCGCATTGGTGTCAACCTGCACCAAATCCCGGTCAATTGCCCCTTCATGGCCAAGTCTTATGCATCCCTCAACTTTGACGGCCAGATGCGAGTTGATGCCAATCATGCGGGCAACAAACAATATGCACCCAATAGTTTCGCTCACAAGTTCAGACCTGATGTCGCTGAGGCGCCGTATCAGGTCAGCGACAACATCGTAAGCAGGGCTAGTCATTATTGGCATGAGGGTAAGAAGAATGACTACGACCAAGCGAAGTATTTGTGGACGAAAGTCATGAGTGAGCAGGAGAAGAAGAACACTTGCTACAACACAGCCAAGGGTCTTCGCCGCGTCAAGTTTCCCGAGATCCAGGTGAGCAATCAAGTATTTCGATCAAGACTTCAGACTGACAGTAGCATAGAGCAAGTATTTGGCGCAGGTATACAACATCTCAGAGGATTATGCGCAGGGCATTTATGATCTTCTGGATCAACCTCAGTTCGAGTTCTCCAAGGTCGAGGAACTGGCTGAGACTGCGCAGGAGTGGTATAAGGAGCCCAAGTTTAGGCCTGGTCCTGGATCAAAGTTGGTGGGATATCCTCCTTCTGCAGCTGTTTACCAAGCTTGAGAGTACTGGACATGAATTGAGTTATTCAATTGAGCATTTGCTCAGACAGCGCCATGGGTTCCAGGCACAATGCTGGACTCATCTGCCGGTTTCCGTCCGTGACTTTCTAGCCTGAATCCTTCAAGGAATCCTTGGGAATATTAAGTTTGTATTTTCGGTTTATCCGCTCGAAACATCGCGAGATAATGGTAGAATGGAGTCGTGAGGGCAGTCTATGATGCTGACAATATGCAGAATCCTGGACCAAAAATGGAGATAAGCGGTGATAAAGAAGCGGAATGAGTGCCATGGCCTGTGATAAACCCGATTCAATAGCGAAAACGCGCGAAGGATTCAAGTACATCAGCATTTAAGACAAGCTCACTCAATCATTTACAAGTATATGTTGTGCCTGTAGACTCAAAATACACAGCCCCAATTCCCCCTCGTTAATTTACAAACATTCACAATCATGGCCCCAACAGACGCAGAGATCAAGGCCATCATCAAGGCAGTGGTCGACGACTTCAGAGGATGGGACCTTGCGCCGATAATGCACTATCCAAATGAAGAAGGCCTCGAATTCGAAGACATATACTTCCCATCTGATGACGGTGTCCCTCTAGAAGGCTGGTTCATCCCCTGCAAAGGCTCCGATAAGATCATCATCGCCAACCATCCTCACTGGTTCAACCGCGCTGGCATCCCTTCGCATCTCGAGCCTTGGAATCAACTCATGCCCGGGAATGATTTTGAAGTCAATTTCATTCCCGATTACAAGATTCTTCATGATGCGGGGTACAATGTCCTTGCGTATGATCTCAGGAACCATGGACTCAGTGGAAGTGGGAACCAGGGTCTCTTTGGCTTCTTTGAGTGGCGCGATGTTCTTGGATCATTGAAATATGTTCGTGGGAGGGAAGATACGAAGAGCATGACGATTGGACTGTTTAGTCGCTGCGCCGGTGCAAACGCAACACTCTCAGCGATGAGACATCGTCCTGAAGCCTTCAAAGGCGTGCGATGCATGATTGCGCCGCAGCCAATATCAGCAGGGTCCTCCATCGCAGTGATGCTTGACAAAATGGGTGCTCCGGCATCGTACATGGAAGAAGCAGATCGACAATTCTTTATGAAGACGAGTTTTCATATAAGTCAATTGTCCCCGCCGACTGATGCGAAGCACGCCAATGTGCCGACGTTTCTGTACCAGGTTCGGGATGATCCTTGCACGACGCCGAAGGATGTTCAATCTGTTTATGACAATATCCCTATCGAGGATAAGAAGTTGAAGTGGATTGAGGGGACGGACAAGAGATGGGATGGATACACGTACTTTCAGAGGGAGCCTGATCAGTTCTTGGAGTGGTTTGCAAAGTACATGGACTAGGTATAGCATTTGACGATTCTAGTTGCCTGTCGTGTTTCTATCAGATTATTGTAATGACTCTATAGAAGAAAAAGCAAGGGGTATCGTATATAGTTATTGTGAATCCACTGATACAGCGACAGTTGTCTATTAGCACAGAGACTTTCACCATCTCATGACATTCAGGCTTGAAGAGACCAGGCCCAATTACTCCATCGGCCAAGCACACCTCATACTGTGAAGTGCTCCCTTTGTAACTGTCTTGTTGACCCCGTATCGCTAGCCACATCATCATAATCAGACCTCCTCGTCTGCTTAACAACGACTTCTGTCCGTGTGGTCTTCTGGATACCTCCCTCCAGTCGATCTACCAGTTCTATATCGTCCGTATTCGCTTCGATAAACGTAGTATTGCCGCCAACAAACATTGCTGATGGTACTTTGCTTTTTCCGGTCTGCTTTGAGCTCTTCTTTTGGGTGCTGTGGGATCTGGAGCCGGAGTAGTCGGGATAGTTGCTGTTGTTGCTGGCCTTGACTACTTTGATGATGAGGTCCGCCATGTTCATCTCGATGTGCAGTTTGACGAGGTATGCTAGAGGATGGAACTGGACGTAGCTGTGGTATCCGGTTAGCAATGGTAAGGGGTAAGCCGGCATGACTTACACAATGTCGTTTGGCAAGGACATCATTGCGATGAGAAGGATCTAGTCAGAATCAGTACCTATAACAACATCTCAAGGGCGATGGAAGCATACATCCATGGTCATCGACACAGCAATCATGCCCAGGTTGAACCGAAACAGTCGAGTGTACTTGGTCAGGCCATTCGCAATGAGCCTCGATCGCACGAGGTGGATAAAGTACAGATTGAGTCCTGCGTCAACCACTAAAAAGATGACCTTCTCGATTCTATCCCAGACTTTGTTGATGTCGACCCAAGTCTTGTTGACTTGCAGCCGAGCTGGTATCCAAATTGTGAAGACACTGATGTTGATGCATAATATGATGAGGAAGGAGTATATCTTGAGTCGCTTGGCAGTTTGTCGGTTGACCATGAGGATTGCGATTCGGTTGATGATGATTTGGATGAGTGCTTGAAGTTGGATACACCAAAGGAAAACTGTATACTGTTAGCCTCTCCTTTGTCAACGCTGCAGACGCAATTATGATAGCAACGGATCGACGTACTCAAGGTGAAGAAGACCGGAAACCCGCCGGGGATGTAATTTCGTAGATAACACCAAGTAACAGCGCTCATAATACAGCTGCTAGTCCACTCCAGCCATAACAGTATGATGTAGTGGTTCATCCTGCGTCCTCTCCTCCATGATTTGATGGTTTGTTGTATCCCTTTGGTGAACGTGAACAGTCCGACTCCGAGCGAGATTCCCCAAGCGATACTCGCAATATTCATGTCATTCTCGCCAGCGTCGACTTCGATAAAGTTGGGTCCCTTCCACAAGTCTGCCATGGCGATAACTCTGTGACTGAACTCGGGCAATTAGAAGCGCTCGGCGAAGAACTCGGGAGGAGAGAAAGGAAAGCAAGAGTGGAAGCGAGCGAGATAGTAAGCAGACGATGGGAAGCCCACATACATATCCAACACAACATCGCCGCTAAGCCTACAGATCTTGCGGATCCTGATACTTGCGCCCAAATAATAACGTTGATCCTATTGAAGGATAAAAAGCACAGACGAAGCATCCATTCTCAGGATCCGCAACGATCGATCTTCGGCAGGGGATCCCAGAGCACAAGGGAAGACTCGATCTCTGGTTGGACCGGGGGTGTGAAAGCTTCATCCAGAGATCCTTAGGGCTGCATATCTGCTAGTACGTTGTATGGGGTTCGTGCATGGTTGGTAGGAGATAGACGAGTATGCTTTTGGAGCCTTTTGCGAGTGGTCTCCACGAAGAATAACGTGAAGATTGCTGAAGATACTGACGCTACCACGAAGTTAGCTAAAGTTGTGAACGAGTCGCTTGAAAGCCCTACACGTGAAACAAGCAGATGTTCCAGAAAACGTCTTGAGAAATGCTTCAGCATCACGGATCATAGAGTGACACTCTTCTTCGAGTCAGGTGGACCCATGTCGCCGGCCGCATATTACCGCCAGGTCCTTGCTTTCTGTAAGAGAAGAAATATGCCGACGAGACAACTTGACACTATTGAACCTTGATTGGGGCAAACGTGGTGAGTGACAGGGAAGAGGAGAGCTGAGGTTGATGCTTTTGCGAAAATTCTCGGAGGGGTTGCTCGGTAAAGATCCGGGACTGCTATGAAGAGCAAAGGAAACTAATCATGGCACTGTACTCATACGATGCGTAATAAGTTTGGGCAGAATGGAGAATGCTGTAGACTTTTGATGTTGGTCACACAAGGCAGTTCCTTGGTGCAAATAATTTTTCTTCGACGACAACCAACGACATCTACAGCGGGTCTCTCCCATTGAAGAAAATCCTACAAAAGCAAAACAGTCGATACAATCTCGCACAAATGAGCTCTCACAACTGACCAGATCTCGTCTCATCTCTGTTCCCAACTCCAAATTGCGGCTCAACATCCTCGTAGCGGACGATCAGGGTTTAACACTATAGTTATGCACCGGTGGAACGGATGCTTTCGCTTCAGACCCAGAACCAATGATCTAAGTGAGTCCAGTGCACTGTGAAACATGCCACGTGCACAGTCGGCGTGTTTCGCACGCTATTGATAGCGGCCGCTGTAGGGCTTGGTGAGGCTATAGTGGATGTTTTCAGAGGAATAGCAAATATCTTCATCATGTTGAGGCGTTATCACTTGTTTATTGAAGCGTGTAGATACGAAAAAGAAGGGCTGCATACAATAACACCCCAGAAAAAGAAAGCAGATCATCCGATTGCTATCTAACACATTAACATTAACGACGGATCTCGTAGGCAAGCCCTGCAAGCCTGGACCCTGTCTTCGGCTCCGCTACGGCTCCCAGAGATGAAGCGTAACAGAGGAGGAAAAGATTCGAAGAATTGATGGGCGGTCAATGCAGTGAAGAGCCATGCTTGGATATAATTGGATGGTTATATCATCCATTGAGATTACCAACAATTAATTCACTGCGGAGATGATGCTCGTGGTAAGCTCGAATGAGTATGATGTCATTGACTCTTAGGTCAAAACTCACTGCCTCATATACAACCTCTCTGGCAGCTGTTTAATAAAAGTAATTTCAACATATCTCAAAGGTCAATTGAATAAATGGTCACACCGCTATTCTTGGTGAATTGGCCTAGTATTTCATCATCATTGAAGAACGTCTATGGAAACATTCAAGTTTGTCATCCTGCGTTTGCTCGAAGTGCATTGGCTCACCCGTACATGGCCGAAAACAAGCAACGCCTTTATCAAGCACTTTTGCAGAGTTACTTTACGGGGCTGTGCAAAATAATAGATGAGCCTTATGGGCTTTGTACGACTGATTAGTAGTTGTGTTGCTATGTGTTGTTATTGTGATCTTACCAAGACACTCAAGCTTGTTAGCGATGTCTTATCATCGGCTCGTCTCCAGCACCAGACGTCAAGCATCAACAATATGTCTTTAGTGTACATTAGGGCTACATGGATAAGTAGATACTGCTGTTTCGATTGGAGTTTCTATGTAGATCGTTTAAAGCTGTTGCTTAACAGAAGTACTGCGCAAAAACGCAGTAACAGAATCAGAGGTATAGGGTGAATGTTTGGGAAAGCATCCTCACGGAGCCAAAAAAACTACTGAGTGCCACCAACGCGAGTTGCACCAAAACAATAAATTTGAGTAGTTTACTCACGGCCTCCGTTGAATAGCTCCAGCGCTCTGATCACTTATGACCATCCAGTAGTGGCAACCACCCCGCAATCCTCAGCAATCAACCATCTACAGTACAACCTACCAAGTGCTAAGCCACCATGACTCCCTCATAAATCCCCCCAAGTCCTCACTTACACGACTCCAGAAATGCTCGAATTTATACCACCATGAAGAAAAGATCTCGCGCCTGCGAAGCCTGCCAGGCTCTCAAAGTCAAATGCGAACCATCACCCGAAGAGTCATCCATCTGTGAACGATGCTCTCGTTACAGTCTCACTTGTGTTCCCGCTGCGAGAAAGTGGCAGAGAGATAGGATTGCCGAGTTGGAGGAGCAGGTTAGGAATCTGCAGGATAAGCTTGATGGTGCTACCAATTCGACGCTGGGGTTGTCGACTTATGCTGCTTCTTCGACGAGGGCTACTTCTGTCTTCTCTGATGGGGCTTGGCCGCAGACAAGTGCTGGGCCATCAGAACTCAGCTTTCTGGATTCTCGTCTAGACTACGATACTCAGCTCCGATGTCTGGAGGTCTGCTCAACAAGGGCTGGGCAGTTCTGGTACCTTATACCTCCCGTCGACACCACCTCAGCACGCTCATGGCTAGACTCCCTCCGGACAGGCGCACCCGTCAAGCTCATATCCATGCTCGCCTTCACCATATCCCCCTCCTCCGCTGAGATCGATCCCCAAACGCAAGAAGACCTACGAATCAAGACCTTTGAAATCCTCGGCCAAGCAGCCGTCGGTCTCAAGCGTCCCTCGCTAGATCTCATCCAAGCCGCGCTAATAACCGGTCTCTGGATCCGACCCTCCCTCGACTGCAACCACGGGAACCCGAACCAGCTTGTCTCGCTGGCACACGATCTCAGCGTGGAGCTTGGTCTTGGAGGTGCGGAAATGCAGACTTCTGCACCGGCGTGGTTCTTCCGCATCCAGGGGCCGCTGACTCTGGAGATGCAGAAGATTTGGTTGGCGGATTGGATGACTTCTACGATGAAGGCTGTTGGGCTTAGGAGGGCCCATGATTTTGATTGGGGAACGGCGCATTATGAGGCTCTGAGGGCGTTGGAGGCTGATGGTTCGGATCCGTTGTTCTTGGAGATGCTTTATACGATTCGACTTCATGCCAAGGTTGCTAGTTCTCTTGAACTTTGCAATACTCGCACGTTTCTCGACGTCAACTCTGATGTTGTAGCGGCGACGAGGAATCAGGTCTACAATGATTTGAACGAGCTGAGCAACAGACCTCTTGCAGGCGATGTTCAACTTCGCTTCTGGCGAATGCTCGTCGCGATACACGTTAACGAACCAGTTCTTCACACAACCACCAACAAAACCCTCTTCACATCCCCCTACATCTCCGAAAGAATCGGCGTCCACGACTTTGCCCGCGGTCCCATAACCCCAACAACTGCAACAGCCCTGCACTCCATAGTAGAAGCCTGCCACCTCGCCATCTCAATAGTCCTCGAAATGGGCGCCCCCACAATCCTATCCCTTCCCTCCCTCTGCTTCGGTCCAGCGGTGAGCTACACACTCTCCATCCTCATCAAGGTCTTCGTGGCAGTGTCTGCACCAGGAAACACATACAGTCAAATCCTGACACGCAAAACCCTGCACGTGCGGGAAGCTATGCAGAAACTCATAGCAGTCAAGGAGGAGCTGCTAAAGCTCGATCCGCACATGGGCAACTGGAATACGAGGATCATAGGATCTGTGGAATGGCTGGGCGTTTGGCTGGATGATTACGAGAGTATTATTGAGCGCTATGAGGAGAATCTGCAGAGGGAGGTTGCAGAACAGGAAATCGAAGGACTCAGCCCCAATGGACATTTCTAATCAAATCCTACCTTTACACCAATCCAGTAATTTAATCTTTAGTCCACGGTAGTAGCATGCACCTTTATTTCCTGTAGCTTGAATTTTTCCTCCTGCAGAAAGGGTCTAGAAGCCGTTAAATCGTACAGGGATGTTTTTTTGGCGCGGGAATCCGTGTCCTGTCACTTACACGGGTAGACTTACAAATGACGTACACGACTCTCGGGGAGGCTTTAAGGCTGTGCAATAAGCGACCCAGGCTGTGCTGGCAATTAAGCTTGTCTTTCCCCAGGGTCTTTTATGGAGACGGTGAATTTTGACCGTGGATTTTATATGTGTTGTAGATGTGAGACCCTGGTAGTTGGGGATCAACATCATGATCACTGAGTGTTATGCATGGGATGAGTGAGAGTCGATGATGCTTTGACTTTGGGGGAGATGCTCGGTATGGAAATGAAGAAGGATTTGTTTGAGGTTTGAGGTTGGCTTCATGGAGGGATGTTGTGTATAAAGTGAAGGGAGAAGCACGGCGAGAAGAGACATCTCATCACTCACAGCTTCACATCTTCAAGCATCACAATATCACAATCGCTCTGAGCTTAACAGCTATCACCAACCTCATTATCATTTTCAACACCAAAAATTTCAAGATGAAGTTCCTCAACCTCGCAGCCCTCGCATCCGCCGTGGTCGCTCAATCCGACCTCGCCAGCATTCTCTCCTCCCAATCCGACCTCTCCACCCTCGCCGAGCTCCTCGCTCTCGTGCCCGACATCGCAGAGACTCTCGCATCCGCCAGCAACATCACCATCTTTGCTCCCACTAATGAAGCATTCGCCTCAGTCCCCCTTGACATTCCCGAGGGAGAAGCCATTTCTCAGCGCAACGACACCATCGCTATTGGTGCTCTGCTGTCAAACCATGTCTTCAAGGGCTACTATCCTGCCAAGGTCGCTACGGACATTCCTGTGTTTGTGCAGTCGCTGCTTGATTCGAGCTTTGTCAATTATCGTCAGCCGTTTGGAAACTTTACGGGTGGTCAGTATAATGGTATTGTGAAGGATGGTGATGACGTTGTTGTCATCTCTGGAGAAGAGACGCTTTCCTATGTGACTGAGGCCGTAAGTACTATTCACTCCATCTCAGATATGAATTAGTACTAATGAATCGCAGGATATCAAGGTCGGTGACTCGGTCATCATCCACAAAGTCGACAAGCCTCTCAGCTTCGGTCCCCCTCTCCAACTCTTCACCCGCCGCGACAACCTCCTCAACTTCAACGCCGCTCTCAACGCAGCTGATCTCCCCTACAACTTCGGCAATCTGGACCGCGAGTCTTCTACTCTCGTCAACATCTCTGACTTCACCGTCTTCATCCCCAACGACCCGGCCTTTGAGGCTATCGGTTCAGTCCTCGAGAGCGCTGATCTCAAGACTCTGCAGGAGGTGCTGAAGTATCACGTCGTGGATGATGTTCTCTTCTCTACTGATCTGGCCAACGTCAGCGTTCCTAGTCTGCAGGGCGCTGATTTGACGTTTACTGTTGCTGAGGATGGAAGTGCTTGGGTGAATGGTGCCAAGATTCTCTTCACAAATGTTCTTCTCTTCAACGGTGTCGCTCACGTTATCGATGGGTAAGTCATTCTTCTGCTATTAACCTCCTACAATACTGACAGAAATAGTGTCCTCAACCCTGCCGACGATCCTTTTGACCGCGCTGATCTCAAGCCCGCCGCTGAAGCTGATGACCGCCTTGCTTTCCCTGGTGCTACACCCGTCTCGAAGCTCCCATTCTCAGTCATCAGCTACGCCGACGACAGCCAGCCAACCTACACCACCCCCGAGCTTCTCAAGACACTTAAGGCCATCGACGTCTCAGCTCTTGCTACTGCCACCGCTACCGCTGATGCTACCACTGTTGCTGGAGGGACTACTCCCACTCCTACTGGAGTTACGCCCGTTGTCAACGCTGCAAGCTCCAAGTTCGTCGCTGGAGGAGCTAGTGTTTTCGCTGTTCTCATTGCCCTCCTGATGGTTTAGGCTGTTGGTAGTTTGAGGTCGTGTTGGTAAAGCTCTTGTTTGTACGAGTCTGTATTCTTTACCTTGATGCTTCAGATAAAGGTCTTGCAGATCGAGAATCCCCCGGTCAGAGTAGATTAGTACTTAATATCCTGAATTTACATCTTTTTATCCAGTGAACAAACGTATTCCGAATCGGGGAGAGCAAGCGCCGAAGATTGGTCATGTAGACTCCATCTCGGAATACCGAGGCTAGCGAGGGTCCGAGAGTGGAGATGCCGCGCGCAAGGATCGTCAGAGATGGCTTCCGATCGCGATACCAATTCCAATTCCGTGCTACGGAGGTCCGTACAACTTCACTGATTGATTTGTCAGACTATTCCATGCTATAACACCTAAACATTTATCTCCCCATAACGGACTTCGTCCCTCGTTTTGCAATCATTGCCCCGTTTCTCAAACTCTCAAGTAAGTCTCGTCATGAGGGCGCCCGCCAAAGCACCTTCGACTTGGGGTAGCACAGCTCGTCGTTTCGCATGTTGGTCGTTCTTCATCTTTATTTGCTACTGGAGTGCTGAATGGATCTCAGATCATCAAGGCGCCATCTCTCGACTTCCCCTGGCCAGCACATTAGTCGCAGCGCCAACAAGGTTCTACCAGCAGTATTTGTCCGGAGGCAAGCCATTTAGTTCGTCTACGTTCAAGCTACAAGAGCAGTCTCAGCCTATCAACATGGGCTCTCAGACCAAGAACCTAGATGGCCTCAAGGAGCATCTCACTCATGATAAACTTGACGAGCTGCGGAATTTCTGGTTTGAGCATATCCCCGAGGAGACCAACCGTGTCATTGCTCCTCCAGAACTGCAAAAGAGATGGTTCTTCTCAGACAAAGAGTTCGACAATGTCTGCATGTAAGTCGCACACGTACTCTAAATCGGTCAGATCCTCTAACACATCCTAGCACTCGATTCAGCCCTGTACTCGAAGCAATCCGTAACGCGGGTGTTACATCCGCGCAGGAGCTTCTGTCCGTTGCCCAGCCTCGGAACTCGCTAGACTGGCTGAGCCTGATTATTCTGCTCGACCAAATTCCACGCAACTCATATCGTGGCGAGAAGTCATCCATCTGCTTCACTTACTTCGACCCTCTCGCACAGCAAGTATCTATTGAAGCCATGGAGCAAGGCATCCCAGATAAAGCACCCGAGATCCGCTGGGTTTTCTCCCACCGCGCCTGGTTCTACATGCCCTTGATGCACTCAGAGGATATATCTGCGCATGAAAAGGCTGTGGCTGCTTATGATCGGATCAACCAGGATATACTGAGCTTGGTGGAGGGAACAGGTGGCGCAAATGAGTACGAGAGGAAGGCGAGGGAAGTGGTGCAAGCGGATCCTGAAGCAGCAAAGGCAGTCGGTGAGACGAATAAAACGTTCGAGGAGAAGCATAGAGTGATCATTGAGAAGTTTGGGAGATATCCACACAGAAACAAGGCGCTTGGGAGGGAGACGACGCCAGCAGAGGTGGAGTTTCTTGAGAGTGGAGGTGACACATTTGGTAGCTGAGATCATTGCATAGCGGATCATTATGATCTGCACTTTTGAAAATGACCTCATTGCGCTAAGATGCACTATCAAAACAATTGACGATCATATTCACGTATCAATTATCAATACGGGAGCGGTCAGACAGGTACATGTCGTCGGCGTATACAAGCCATTGATGACTTCAGAGGTTAGGTAGTATGTACCAGGTACGAAGGTGGGAGTAAGTCCAGAATAAACCTCTAGGCGTTTTGAAGAGTTGATTGTCCCAAAGTCAATCAATCATTGAACCGCAACGCGTCTCATAGCGTATGCGAATCCTATTCAGAGCCACGATACGCCTAAAGCGAATACGTCTGGGCAATTTAAACGACAGCCGAAAACGCCTTCTCGCGCCAATAGGAATTGACGGGTGCGCTAGTGTGACAGCGCCAACTACCGACAGTCCACTAACGACCAGCGCCCGCCCACCAATTCCCCAGGGGTCATTTTACGGTTCTGACACTCAGTTGCCTAAACGGGCACCTCGGCGTGTCGGATGTCGAGTGATCCGACTTCCAGCATCGGTAGTTGACCTGATGTCACTGTGCCATTGTTTACGCCCAATACCACTTTTTCTCTGCCAACTACTATATATACCAAAGTTGACATCTATTCGAAATGGTTACTACAAGAGCGAGTTCTCGAGGCGAGAGTGTCACTACTGAAAGCTCTACTACGATCGATATACCCCCTACGCCAGCTACACGAAAACGAACGATGAAGAACACAGACTCGAACCCCTCATTCTCAAATGGATCGTCCAAGAAACACGCTGCTCATACGTGGCATCATACAGCCTCATCTACGACAATTCTCTGGCTGGCGATATCATTGCCCCTCGTCATATGGGATATAGGCTACGTCTTTGGCCGACCTCACACCATGCCTGATGGTTTCCTCCACTGGCCATTATACGTCCCGTATGCGCTGTACGGTGAAGTCGATCATGTCTACGGATGGAAGGCGTTCAATACCAAGAACGGCTTCACTGCCGCGCAAACGGCGTTGAATGTTGTTGAGACGGTTATGTACTTGGTGTATCTGTACATGCTGTGGACTCGCGCGGACAAGACGCTTGATGGCGCGAAGAAGACTTTGAGTGGACGAGATGGTGCGTTGGCTGTTGTTATTGGCTTTAGTGCTGCTGTTATGACGCTGAGCAAGACAATCCTATACTGTAAGTGAACCTTTTCTATGCGTGAGATGGAGCTGACAGAAATAGGGGCCAATGAGTATTATAGTGGCTTTGACAACATTGCGCACAACACACCTATGGACCTACTCACTCTTTGGATAATTCCCAAGTAAGTATTTATACGATGTGCGAGAGTTATTACTAATTTTTATCAGTGGTGCCTGGATCGTCCTTCCGACCTATATGATCTCGAAGTTTGGGGGAGATATTCTGGATGGCTTGACACTTGCTTCAGGCCAATCGGTAAAAGCGGAATAGAATGAGGACGAAGGGTCTGGTTGAGCGTCTCCTTTAGTATTTGGCGGATATGTATGATGAATGAGAGATGATGTGCAATACGAGGGTGGGTTCTGGCGATTTTGACGCTTGATGTAAATGGATGAGGCAATGTTACGAGAACAAATTGACCTCGACTATTGTTTGAATATCCACATTCAGTCACGGAAGCACATCGCAATAGGAGCAAGTGACATCAATACTTGATGATTAACTACTACCCTTCCAACCTCACCTTACCTCCCACAGCAAACATAATAAAACTAGCTACAACTATCGTCTAGACATGTCATTTCATAAAGAAATAGGGGTATTCGCTTATAACAACCAAACAAAGAACAAAGAAAAAACGCGTCAAGCGTAATAGCAACCACACATCTCCTCAGCAAATTCATCTCATATCGGTCAACCCTCCCAAATCAGCATACTGCTCCCAAGCAGGCATCATATCATCATCCTCCTCCGTCATCTCCCCCGGACTCTCCATAAACGTCTGCATCGCCGCCCAATCCGCATCCTCATTCACGATATACGGCTCCTCCACCTGGGTCTTTATCCGCAGCGGCTGCGGAAACATGCTGTGTCGTCTGCTCTCAACTTCATCTGCGTAGCGTGAGTCGGAGAACATCGCGCTGATGGGCCGGCTGCGCTTGGAGACGCGGCCGGACATTGAGCGAGCGACCATGGACATTACGTCGCGGCGGCGCTCGCGGCGTGCTTTTACGTCTTTCGGGATCGTGGGCTCTACGTAGTATTCTGTTAGGGGGGGAGTGTCGAGGGGTGATTCGGTGTCGTTGGTTTCGATGCTCTCGGGGGTTGTGTTATCTGTGTCGTCTGTTTTTGTGTCGCTGCCGTCTGTGTCGAGATTTACGTCATTTGTACCGTTGCCGTAGCCGTGGACAACGATTTCGTGATAAGTTGGTCGTGAAGGTGGTGTGATTGATTGATGGGGTGTGGTAGTGGGTGATTTAAACATGCGCATTGATCGTCGAATTGTTGAGGAGCGGCTGAGTGCCTGTGTGAATGAGTTCGAGCGTGATGGACGTGAAGGCATTGATGCTCGACGTTCCATCTTGCGATTGTCGTGTTGTGTCTGGGGACGATCTCGGTGAGTGAGAGCGAAGTAGTCAATGTCCGGCTTGATCTCAATCTTTCCAAAGGAATCTTCTCCTGCGTCTGGAGCACCATCCAGTTGCACACTCCAGGTCGGTCCGCTAGTAACGTACTGGGTCTGGCGCCTCAAGATACGGTCCAGATCGCGAGGTGTATCCCAGGGTGGAAGTTTGTCAGTCAATGCAGAGAGGCTGTAGTGAGCCTCATTGATCTCGTCCTCTTGCAAATCTGTTGCTGTGTCTGTTGCGTAGCGGAGGACTTGGTATGTTGCGTAGATGAGAATCCATCGGACCTTGCGAGCATCCACCAGCGATACCTTCTCCTGCTTATCCGCTTTGTTTGGTGACATGATGGAATCTTCTTCGAAGCGTCGATATGCTCTCACGAGATCATTTTGTGCAACTCCTGGTTTCATCAGATTCGAGGCGTTGATCAAAGCTGAGTGAGCCGTTACTCTGCGATCTGATCTGAGAGTTACACGTCCGGGAAACCAAGACATGCGCCGCGAGTTGTTGCCATTCGTATCCGGGAGAAGCGGCAGTGGATGATCGAGAACATCGTATCCGTGCTCAAAGTCAAAAGATTGAACAAGCTGAATAGTACAGATCCCTCCGTGAGCTGTAGGCGGCATGGTATGTGATGAGGTATACTGGTCATCAACGAGTAGATCATACAAAGCCTCAAAGTCCTCACGCATAATCCGTAAAACAGCGGGATCAAACAGGTCGTTGTCAGAGTCCGCAGTCGGCGGGTAATATCCCAGCTTCGTCGTGTAAAATGACAACAAAAAACTCCGAAAGCGCTCAAGATGAGCTCGGGCGCCTGCTGAGACGCTCAAATGAGCCTCCGACAACTCATCGTCCAAAAACGTCCTCAGCATAGACGATGACCGCGTCATGCGATAATCAAGTTCGAGATGTCCCTTACGTATGAGCTTGCGTGTTGAAGGGCTGAGCTCCTATTCTCTTCGTCAGCGGCTGGCCTTAGCATTCTTGTTCAAAACAACAAACCTGGAACCCAGCATTTTCGAACAAGTATTCGCTCATGCCGACGCAATGTGCAAAGGCTCGAATGTACAGCTCCTTCATTTGAAAACACTCTGCGAGCTGCAATATCGCCAACGCGTGGTTTGGCTGATTCGCCATGTCGAGATAGCCCTCCTCATCAAAATACTCCATCATATCTGAGACATTGTCGTCCACGCCGGATCGAAACTCATGCATACTGTGGAGAAGACCAATGAGAGCATTGCCGAGACTGTGTCCGACCATGGATCTTCGAAACACCCAGGCGAAGAAATTGCGCGTTGCGAGGTGGTAGTTGAAAGCCTGCGTTTTATCTGTCGTTGGAGGTGGCGGGATGTATAGTTCGATTTTGCGTGCTGTGTTTTTCTTACTCCATCTCATGAGCTCGCGAAGATTGGGTGCTTGAACGCCCTCCCACACGAGAAATCTTTGGATGAGGGGGTAGCATTGGGCTTCGAGGAGTGCCGAGAAGGGGACCTTGAAGGAGGGACCTCGTTGAGAATGACCTTTTGCGTGGAGATGCACCATGCAGTTTCCATTTCGAAACCACAGTTCAGGGTCCTGTTTCTGTAATTAGATATTCAGTTTCATGAGTAATTCCTCGACCGACTCACTCGTCGAATGTTGTCCCATTCTGTGCACGTTCTCGCAGCTCCATCCCACCGCTTCACAGTCGGATGATGATCCATTCTCCCATTCACAAAAGCGCTGAACCGTAGGGAACTCTGTCGAGAGTTCACCTGTATAGGCGGCATAGTGAGGGAGTCGTATATATAAGCCTTTGGCCAGGATGCCAAAAATATCAACGATAAAAAGCAGCTGAGCAAATCTGCAGCGAGCCGCGTCGTCGGGATGTTACAGGTGAGTGAGTCTTTGTTCGTTAAATCCCCCTGCTCTGTTTGAAAAAAGGCCCTGTCGTTTCTTTTACGAGCGCGTAGAATAAAAAAACCCCATCACAACTCAAGTGATACGGCCATATCGAAGGCAAAAGACGTCAGGCGCAGGGTTCCATGACGGGTCCTACGTAAGAGATCTCCAGAAGATTCAAGACAAGACGAAAGATCTCAGACCTCGCCCAGGGGAGGGGCATACGGCCATGTTAATATTGGATCTCTCTGGTCTGCTCTGCACCGCTCTGAACTGTCACAAAGCACCAAGCCTAGCCTTGCCCAACAGGGCGAACCCTTGAACCCGGCAAGACAGGGCCCCGACGGTCGGAATTTGAATTTAAGCCAAGGCCAAACCCAAGAGGTAAGACACTATCAAGCCACCGCATTAGCGTCCTTTTTTCTCATTGACTTGTTGTCGTCTTTGAGCTGGTTGTAGATCCCTGCAGGCAGCTCGCCTATTAACTCGAGCTATGAGCTGGCTCTTGACGTGGTTTGTCTTGTTTGTTGTAGAGCACTGCATACTACTCCATACAGAGTACTGAACCCATAGATGATCAGTGCTTAATGACGAAAAGCAAAAACTGTCGATTTAGTCCCGAACCCAAGAACCTGGCTAGCCTGGTATGAGACAGAAAAGCATGTATCTACCGTACAGCACACCGTTTGTTAGGCCATTGGACTCTCCGATCCGATCTATCGGAGCATCTCGAACACCATTCACCGAAGCTAGTAGCAGCATTACCTTGGGCTGCGCAATACAAGTACAGTAGAGAGAAGTTGGTGTGTTTCTCTGCATGATGCATCGACAGTCACACAAACACCACGAACAGAATCAATGATGATGAATGATCATCGCTCTTTTGACCGGTCGTCCCGGGCAAACTTGAGCAAGCAATCTTGAAGAGAAAGTGGCGTAATCTCTTTCAAGGTCAACGAAATTGTGTTAATCTGTGACGTCCCGAAATTTCGGGAATTAAAACAGGGCCTCTATTACTCCACGGGTCTTGTCTTTGTTGGGCAGATTTAGATCCATTTTCTTCAGCTCCACTGGGATATGCCAGATTATCTCCAACAGCAAGGATCATCTACAGCTACGATCCCTGACTCTTGATACGACAATTATTTCTTCATCACTCTCGGTTCCAGTCTGACAACGAATTGTTTAACTTGTGGATGGATGGCACCCTAAACTCCTCAGCCGCACCGACGGCGGGATTGAGGGACTCGAAGGCGTCGGGAGACTTTCAATACTCGAACCATTTTGGGCAATTCAGCCAAGCCTAGTTTTCTGCTTGGACCAAGGGGCAGGTCCAGAGACTCCAGACAGGTCAGAGCGAGAGTCAGCACAGACCAGGGGCGGGACCTGACCATCTCTCGTTCTGGCTCTAGCTCAACATGCAGAGTAAGCCAAAGCTTGAGGTCTTCTTCTGTCATCATGAATCAATAGCCTTGGACCATGGTGAACTAAACACCTCCCTCTCTACCCGCAACTCAAAGAACCCCGCAATTGCAATGTCGTGCAGGCGTCACATCTAGAGCCAACAAACCAATATCGACTGAATCAAGTATCGATGGAGACCGGAGTCCGAGTCCTCGGCTTCGGAACTGGACTCATAAAACTCCAGAAGGGATTATCGTTGAGCAAAAGCCTTCACAAGACAAGACAAGGCGAGACGAGAAAAGCTCGTTAACAAGGTTGAGCTTGTCTGCTGTATGTCAGACTTTTACGGTCTAGACGCATCTGGTTCCAGATCCCGTCTCTCGCTTCCTGCCTTATAGCTGAACTCGCCACTAGCAAATCGTGTCAAACGAGGTGGGAAACTTTACTGCGTTGTGGGCGGGATGAGATGGCATTCAGGGTTCGAGCTTGGAGCATTAGCCGCCCTCAGTTGTGTGTTTCACCAAGCGAAGCTCCGACCACTACAGAGTACCAAAGGTCTTTTTTCCTGACAACGCCATAGTCTCGGAATGCATGAAATGTGCATTCATGCTTCTGCATAAGGTAGGTAGGTGCCTCAGGCACCTTTAACAGTTCTCATGTTTGCCGCTCGCGCAAGCCTCTAAATGGGCCAACCACTAACTACACTGTAAGGTACCTGTGAATTCTTAGACGGCCTCTCAGAATTGCTTCAAACAAAATCGTTTTCGCTGGTGATATTGTTTTAATTCTCAACATTTAACTTGATACATAGCGCCTTGCCAATAAGCCCAACTGAGAAAGAATTCAGTTCTCATGCCTTCTGAAGCAGTCCAGAAAGCTTCTCCACTGTCATGTCCTGAGCCAAAAGCTCCATCATACTAACATTCGTCTTGAATGTCTGATACATCCAATGTCGGAACTCACTCGCAATCATACTGTCAATTCCCATCGCGTTCAAGCTGGTATCCAAGTTGAGCTTCTCGACGGGGATCCACAACAGGCGACTCAGACGATCGGCCACTATGTCCTTGATGTCACCACTCTGCAACTTGCCAGGTCCAGATGTGCTACCACCAGCGCCGCGGTTGCTACGCAAGGCATGCGTGCCAATGATGCTCCAGCGTGCGTCTCGTTCCCAAAGAGGCACCGGAACGGATCCCTTGTCGAGAAGCTCGCGGAGTTTGGTTGGTTCAGTGCCCAAGGCGAGGATCTCATCTGTCTTCCAAGCGCCAACATCGTCGCGACGGAAGAGAGCCGTCTCAAACAACTCCATGAGCTCACGACCAACTGTCACGTAATGGCCGTTGCGGATAAGATGCTGCATATTGCCCTGGTTGCGACCCATGAAACCAACGTCGCCGACAACACCGAGACTCACGGTTGTGCAGGGCAGGCCTTGGCGATGTCGGAAGCGACAAAACTCATCCATGAAGCAGTTGGCTGCCGAGTACGAGGCCTGTGTAGCGGCCCGACAGATGGAAGTCAACGAAGCCAGAAGGATGAAGAAGTCCAAGCCGTAACCAAGCTTCCGACTCAATCGATGCAGATTGTAGTTGCCCTGGATCTTGGGAGAGAATGTCTCGCGAGCCTCAGAACAGCTCAGTTTATCGAATTCCATGTTGCGCAGGACCAGAGCCGAGTTAATTATGCCGCGGATCGGTTGCCCAGATATCGTCAGAGCACGATACACATCGCTCTCATTGGCGACAGAGCCCTGCACATGAATGACTGTAGCACCCATTTCTTTGAGTTGCTCCGCGTTTTCAGCTGTGTCGCCGGATAGGGGAGAACGACTCATGAACACCATCGTCTTTGCGCCCTGCTGAACCATCCACTTACTCAAGAACGCGCCGATGCCACTGAGGCCACCAATCACCAGGTACGCGGCTCCTGGATCAAATCTTGGCTTCGGGGGCACATGGAGATATGGAACAACGTCTTCATCTCCGAATGAGAGAACAAGCTTGCCGACATGCTCAAAGCGTGAGAAGTCTGCGTACGCGCCGCCAATGTTGGATGCAGGATAAGACTTCCAAGACAGAGGTCTGATCTCTCCAGCTCGGTACTTGTCTCCGATCAGGGCAAGGATATCGGTCAGAACCTTATGGCGCGTGGCCGAGATGAAGTGAAGGTCTACCGCAGTAAAGGTAACTCCTTGGGCAAACTTCTGTAGGCTCAATGAGCCATTGTCGACGATGTCAGCCTTTTTGAGCTCAACAAAACGTCCGAAAGGAGCAACAAGAGGCCAGGTAACTTGGTGAAGATAGTCTCCTTGAGAAGTGTTGAGGACGATGTCGAAACCTCCGCGATCAGCTGTTGCGGCCTTTAAGGCCGCATAGACAGCTACATCACGGGACGGGAAGATGTGATCTGCGGGAATACCGATCTGGTAGCGCAACATGTCCCGCTTGGTCTGGGTACCTGCCGTTACGAATACCTCTGCGCCGTGCATGCGGGCAACTTGGATAGCCGCCAGTCCAAAGCCTCCGGTCGCGCTCTGGATGAAGACAGTCTCGCCTGGCTGCACGCGCGCTACATTGACAAGTGCGTACCACGCAGTACAGTAGGCCGACGGAAGAGTGGCCAACGCCTCAAAACTGTCTCGAGTTGACGGGGCAATCTGGCAAGCATAATGAGGGAGACGAGCGACGTTTCCGAATTTGCCAGGCCACATGGCAAACACTCGATCGCCGACCCCAAGGCTCTTTACATCCGAGGCCACACGAGTGATGACTCCGGAGAACTCAGAGCTCAGCTTGTCGGTGTCATAACCACCAGCCAATGCGCTCAGTTCCTGTATTCCGTTAGTTCAACGTCGTCTTCTGCAAGATGGAAGAAGGATAACTTACCACGTAGTTCATTCCGTACGCTTTGATCTGGACTTCAACGTAGCCAGGCTCTAGCGCTCCACTGAGTTCCTCGTCTGGCGTGAACACAAGGGCACTAAGGCGACCTGCATCGGTTGTGGTTACTTGTAAAGGTCCGAGATCCTTCAGTGGTTTCTGCACGATCGAAACGTCGTCCCCTTGGGAACGTGAAAAGTCGTCAGTTAGGCGTTGATCTGGTAGAAGTCGCGGGACCAACCAGCGGCCGTTGTGCTGGCGGAACTGCATATCCTTTGACACATGCATGATGCTCTCACGGCGGATGATCTCCCGAGCCATCTTCAAGTCTCGCGGTGCTGACAACTCAAAGTCCATGGACCTGGCTGTCAGATCGGGCTTGAGGTCGAGACACTGCAAGAAGCCGTTAATGATAGCGGCCTCTGGATGCTGGCCTTCCATCAAACCACCTTGAGTGACCCAGAGAATGCTGCTGACCTCGCGCACCATTTTCTGGAACTCGAGATAGGCAGGCTCTTCGATAGTTGGCCAGATCAGCTCTTCCAACTCGGCAATCACAATGACGCGCGAGGTACCATCCCAAGCAGATGATCCTGGTTCAATATGCTGTACTAACCGGCGGTGATAGACAGACAACCCTTGTTGCTTTGCAGCTTTCTCGATCTCGCGAGCAATGGGGGTCACCTTCTCCAGATGCACCAAGGTAATGGTTTGATCCCTCACTTCAGGTTTCGCCTCAGCCTCTAAGGCGCCGGCAGTAAGAACAGTGAAGCCGAACCACTCCTCTGGAATATCGTTGACAGATAGCTCAGGAGCAGAGAAGCCAGCTTTGGGGAAAGCCTCCGCCCACTGTTCAGGTGTCAAGAAGGGGTGACGAGTGCGTCCCTCATCATAGCCTTTGTAAAAGCCCGGGAAAAGACCCTGGGGTAGAGGTTAGAAATGTGTCAATGTTGAAGCCGTCGCTGTTCAGAGTACTCACCAAGGTAAAGGTCTGGTCATGATGTTCAGCTGTAATCTCGGATAACAGGATCTTTCCACCTGGCTTGAGGAGCTGGCGAATATTCTTCAGAGCATTCACGACATTGGCAGTGACGTGAACAACACAAGAAGCAATGACCAGATCGTATGACTCTGGCTCTATGCCTTGTTCTTCTGGCGTCTTTTCCATGTCATACAACCGATAGTCGATATCCTCATAGTTGGAGAACTTCTCCTCACCCTGAGTAAAGAATGAGGTTGAGATATCAGTGTAGGTGTAGCTGGAATAGCGTTTAGTGCCCCCCTTGGTAAGGGAGCTTAGGACAAAGCCTGTAGCTGAACCAGTACCAGCACCAATCTCCAAGATCTTCATCGTTGGGTTCTTGTAACCCATGACTTCTATGACGCGCTCGAACTTGTCGTATATCAGCTGCGTCTCGTAGAAGAGACCTAGAAGGCCGTCTTTAGTCGCAACCTCCAAAACAGGTTTCTCGCCGTCAATAATGTGGTGCAAGTTGTCATACAGAGCCCATGACAACTTCAAACCTTCAGGGCCCTTGGGCCTTTCCGCTTCAATGGCCGCGTGGCGCTCCTCCAAGGACATATTCCACATCTCTGGAAATTCCTTCTCGGTGAGCTTGAGTAGCCAGTGAGCCCACTCCATGAAGTGCTTATTCTCGACATTGAGAGGCTCACGGGTCATGAGGTCAGGGTATTTCCGGGAGAACTGGACAATATACATGCGCACAAGATATTCACGATCCTGTCGGGAGTACTCATACTGCTTGGGCCAGTACTTCCCTGGTGGGAAATAAAGCTCCTCTGACTCTTTGGTGATGGCGTCGTAGTCATCGTCCCAGGAAATGCGCCAGAAGGGTTCGCGCTTCGATTCGGTGCCATTCTCTCCGCCGGCGGGTATGCCAACAAATCGAAGACCGTCTAGACTGAGAATAGTGTTTCCAGCCGAGTTTTCAAGTTGGGAAGCTCCGTACAATCCCTTGAAGCCGACGAAGTTGCCACTGGAGTGGAGCGTTGCCTCGTCAAACTTGGCCTCGTTCTCAGTCACGGTGAGGCGATCCACTGATACAGGGACGTACGCCTGACCCGAAGTTGAGGTTCCAGCAGCAAGAACAGACAATTGAAGACAGTTGTCCAGGACTGTAGGATGGATGACATAGTCTGACTCGTTCTCCAGGCCGGTCATGGCGGATGTGACATCGCCATTCATCACTGCCTTGGCGCGATGCTGTTTGGCTTCCAGACTTATCTGCGACAGGCGCCTAAAACTCGTGCCAAAAATGAGACCCTTGCTAGCAGTCAAAGTCTCATACCACAGGCTTTCTGGGATAGGAGCGGCGAGTGCCATATTGACCGCCTGCAGAGGTTTGACGCCATGCTGCGGTCCCTTGGCAACGTTGCTGATGCGCCCCTTGGCATGCTCAGTCGAGATGCCTTCCTTTACCGAGGAGATGTTAAACTCCCAGAAGAAGGCCGATGAGACGTTGTTGCTGAGTGCTTGCTTTCGCATCGTCAGGAAGACCTCGATGTCCTCATCTACCATCATTGCCGCCCCAATTGAGACATCTTCAAGAACGAAGACTTCATGCGCAACATCGCGTATCTGTCGCATTGCTTCTATGGCCATTGAAATGAACCCAGCAGCAGGGAAGATGTAATGCTCGCCAACTCTGTGGTCTGCCATCCATGGGACATGGTTCAGTGAAAGAACGTTGCGCCAGATATGCGTACTCAGCGCTGAGCCAGGAGTAAGGGATCCGAGTAAATCATGTCTTGGGAACTTGCGAAGACGCCATTCAACATCGGCTCTAGCCTCTTTGTTCAAGACTCGATGGTCCCAAGGGTATAGCGGGAAGCTGGTAAGGAATGTTCCAGCTTCTCCATTGACGCGAGCAAGGTCGACTTCAATGCCATGAATAGCCAACTCTCCAGCGGTACTCATGATGACATTGACTGCATCTTCTTTTCGCCGCATTGCCGACAAATACTTGAACATACCGCCTGTTGAAACAGACCTGGCGATATCCAGAATGGGTGAGCGCAGAGTCGAGTGAGGGCCAATCTCAACCACGTGCGTCATCCCTGCTTCAAACATCGCCGTCACAGCTGGTAGGAACGATACAGGTCTCTCCATGTTTTGTCGCCAGTAAGACATGGGGAGCTCGTCTTCAGCCCATAGCCTTCCCTCAACCGTCGAGAAGAAGGGTAGTTTGGCCGTGTTCTGAGAAACCTCGCGCTTCATCTTCTGCAGTGGAATGTCATACGCCTCAGCAGCAGGGTCCATGAAGCCAGAGTGGTAGGCAATGCCCTTGGTGGCAAGAAGACGATTGAAGATCTTGTTTTCATCGCAGTGCTGCTTGATTTGAGTGACAGCGGCCTGGTCACCGCTGAGAGTCACGCTTCTTGGCGAGTTGACCGCTCCCACCACGACATTAGCCCCCTCTGGAACAAGTTTGCGGGACTCAACCTCAGAAAGGCCAACTGCTAGCATTGCTCCAGGGTCAAGAGTAGAGCCCGACACGGCATTGCCACGGTAAAAGGCCACTGCACATGCTTCGCTCCTTGTTAGGTATCCGGCGGTGTATGCGGCAGCGATCTCTCCAGCCGAGTGACCACCAGTCATAACTGGCTTGATGTTCCAATCAGCCAGGAGATCTACGAGCGCCACCTCAACAGCAATAGACATGAGCTGGGCAACACGGGGTTCGTCCATCTCACTGGCGGTAATGTCCGCGCACATCAACTCTTCGACGCTGTAGTCGGGCCCGTCCGGTAGTACTGACATGGCAGCATCAATCGCCTGGATAGACTTTCTGAAGGCAGGGAATTGCAACAGGTCTGAGCCCATCTTGGGCCACTGGGCACCCTGGCCTGTGAAGATGAAGCCAAGCTTTACCTCGTTGGGAACTTGGTCCGAAGTGAACACAGGCTCAGAGTTTTGGCTGTCAGCGACGGCAAAGGCACGGTGTGAAAATAGAGATCGCTTGGAGAGTGTGTGGGCTACATCTGCCAGAGAATCTGTCTCGAGACGAGCCTTGGTGGCTTCAACAATCTTCTCAAGCGACTCCTTCTTTTTCGCGGAGCAGAGTAGCAAAGTCTTTTGAGGACCGGCATACTTGGACTCTCTGTCTGACTCCTTGGATACCGAAGAAGGGCTGGTGCTGCGCTCACTGTTGGTAGGTGGCGTGCTGCTTCCAAGCTCCAAGTCTTCGCTTCCATAGTGATCTGTGAGAGCTGCCCTATACTCACCGGGCCATTCCTTCATCACAGAATCCAGGCCCTCCACAATAACGTGGGCGTTGGCACCGCCATAGCCAAACGAGTTGACTGAGGCACGTCGGATTGGTATGTTGCTAGGCCAGGGAGTGGCTTCTTGGACCACATTGAGCTTCCAGTCTTGGAACTTGATGTTGGGATTGAAGTTTTCGATACCAATTGTGGGTGGAATAAGCTCATTCTCTATGGCTAGCACGGTCTTGATCAAAGCTGTGATGCCAGCAGTGGCTTCTGAATGACCCAGGTTTGTCTTAACTGAGCCGATGAGAAGAGGATCGTCTTGCTCTCTATGCTCAGCAAAGACACTTCCCACTGAATGGGTTTCTATAGGATCACCCACGGGTGTTCCAGTACCATGGCACTCGAAATACCCCGTTTGAGTCAAGTCCGTGATGCCAGCATTCTTGTAGGCCATGCGAATGGTTCTGGCCTGGCCTTCACTGTCTGGCTTGGTCATACCATCGCCCCGACCATTAGCACCAATGGCCGTTCCTCGAATGACGGCACGTATAGGTCTTCCGGATTTCAGCGCATCAGATAGGCGCATGATGTACACGGAACCAATGCCGTCTGCTCTGGCATACCCATCGGCGCTCGCATCAAAGGTATGGCAATGGGATGTCTTGGACAAGGCTCCAAGTTTGGTTGAGAACAGTTGGGCCTCAATACTCCGAATAGCGTTGGCAGCACCCACAAAGGCTGCATCACAATCACCATTCTGAAGCCCAAGACACGCTAAATGCAATGCATAGATAGAGGAAGAACAAGCGGTGTCTACTGTAAAGCTAGGACCGTTGAGGTCGAGGGCGTAGTTGATTCGATTGCTCAGAATTGTGCCTGAGATACCTGTTGATGTGTAGGGGCTCATGAACTCGGAGTCCTTGAGTGCCATGAGTGCTTGGTCAAGACCAAAGTTGCCAATGTAGACGCCAGTCTTGGATCCGCGCAACTCTTGGGCAGAAACCCCAGCCGCCTCTGCAGACTCGAAGACAACTTCCATAAGTTGCTTCTGAGCTGGGTCCATGAGCCTAGCTTCAGCAGCTGTGATACCAAAGAACTCATTGTCGAATTCGTTCATGTCATGCTTGAGGAAATAACCCCCTTTTGTCACGACTGACCCTGGACGGACAGATTCGGGATGATACCACGAATCGATGTTCAGTCTTTCCTCTGGAAAGTCTGAGTAGCCCGATTCGCCATTTACAAGGAATTCCCAGAATTCCTTGGGGTTGTTGACACCACCAGGCAGACGGCATGCTAGTCTAGATGTCAATAACGGTGCTGGAAAGCCCAGGGGTAGACTACTTACACATGCCGACAATGGCCACGGGCTCTGGTGATGTAGCATTTACCATGTTGAATGAATGATTGATTGTAATAGTTTATGATAGAAAGAATAGAAGCTTAACATCCAAGTGCATTGTTTAGTGATTAATTGTATTATACAAGACACTACTTAAATAAGCCAGCAACAAGAGGAGCCAGAGGTTATCCCACTGCGCCTCAAAAGTGATACAAAGGCGTATCGGCAATGTCTCTTGTTCCCTCAGCCCTTAGTCATAGATGACGAGATTCCGGTCGAGCTTCGTTAAGGACCAAGAGACGTATTGAATATCCGCTTGGCAGCATCAAGTTCGCACCCTGTAAGCGGGATGTATATCCGTCAATAGTCTTCATGCAAGTCTTGAACTCTGATATGCGGGAAGGGATAACAATTGGAGGTTAGAAGATTCAAACTATTATTGGCTCAGTGTCTATCTGAAGGATTCGTGGGGTAATATACGGAGGAAACTCAGAATGTACTTTGGAGGTGGCAATGCGAACATGCAGGCTGTCTGGGGTGTTTTGTCAGCCCCCATTGCAGATCAATCCTTCTCGTTTATAGATAACGCTTTAAACGGTATTATGCCATCCTCCCGTGGCGTCAACATGTCTTGATATTCTCACCCCTTCGTGGAATGGGGCCTATTTGGGATAGTTCTCCCTGCTCCGGGTATCATTCCCTCCGGCCTCAACACCAACTGTTGTCTCTCTTCAATGCACTTCGATCCTCTGAGAAATGAGCCTATCGCTTCACAAGATATGCTTCCTGATCACACCGCTGGTCTATTTCAGAATAGTGCTGACGAGCGGATGGAGAAAGTTCCAAGCATCGTTCAACTGTCAATCGTGGTGACGTAGTATCATTGTCAGTTCGTTCAGTCCGTCTGTCGACAGATAGTTCCTGTTCCCCTTCTTGAATACAGAAAACTTACTTCCTCTCATGCTTGAACTCTGCGGTTCTCCAAGCGCTATCATCATTCCATCTTCAAGACAAACACACATACTCCAGCGCCATGTCAATTCTTGGCCGTATCCACGATCTCTCTCCAGAGACAACCAAAGATCGCCTTATTCTCTTTGTTCTGATCTATGTCACTTGCTATCTCACTTACTGGACAGGTGTTGTCATCTATCGAATCACCTTCCACCCATTGGCTAAATATCCCGGCCCTTTTCTCTGTCGAACCAGTTGGTTATATCAAACGTACTATGAGGCCTTTTTGAGTGGGAGAATGTTGGAGCGGTTGCCTGCTTTGCATCAGAAATATGGTGAGTGCTTGTTTGTCTCGATTGAGAAGCACGAATAGAGCTAAGAATTAGGACCTGTCGTTCGTATCAACCCAGGCGAAGTCCACATCAAGGATGCCTCTGTCTTCCATCAGTAGGTGCCAGTCATTGGGACTTCAAGTCCTCTTAGACGTTTGGTCTGACGTTGGTAGGATATACAAGCAAAATACCAGATTCACCAAGGATCCAATTGCCTACACCCTTGGAGTTCCCAATGCAATTAGCATGCTTTTTGATATTTCTGAGCACAAGAAGAGACGTGAAACTCTCAACCCATCCTTTTCCAAGCGTAGAATTCTGCTACTTGAGGATTTGATGTATGAAGAACTTGAAAAGGTCATGTCCCACGCGATGCCTTATATCGAGAGAAAGGAACCTTTACCCATTCAAGATGCTTATTATTGTTTTACCGTAAGTCTTCATGGCCATTATCCGATATATGTTGCTTGTCGTGGAGTCTGGCTAACAAATTCCTAGGCTGATGTTATCTCTCACTTTACGTTTGGAAAAAGCATTGACCTGATCAGTCAACCTAACTTCTCACGGGAGCGTGTAGAACAGCTACGCTCCTTTACCAATAGCATCTGGATTCTGATTCATTTCGGTTTCATCCACAAAATCGTTTCAGCGTTGCCTCGAAGAGTCGCTGCCTTTGCCAATGAAGGCTATCAGATGATTGTCTGGGCAAGTAAAATATCTTTCCTTAGAAGAAAGCCGCATCGTACTGACCGATCATAGTTCTGCGAGGGCCTTGCCCAAGATGCAGTGAGGAGGCATGAGCATTCTGACGGAAAGCCAAAAGAGCTCGGCGAGGAGACCATCTTTGACCGCCTGCTAGCTGGTAACAATAGCAAAGAGAATGAGGCGGAGATGTCTCGCCGCAAACAAGCTCCAAAAATGGCTGCTCAGCAAATTGCAGATGAAAGTGTCGGCCTCCTCATGGCGGGCACTGAGACAACTGCAACCATGCTCGCCTATGGCACCTACTACTTCATGACTGTTCCTGAAGTTCAGGCCAAGATAATGGCAGAATTGGCTACAGTTCAAAGGACTGAGTCTGGTAGATTGCCCATTCAGCAGATTGAGTCTCTCCCCTACTTTGTAAGTTAGTATTTGAACGCTGTCTCTTACCTGCTAATCATTTCATAGACTGGGTTTGTGAAGGAAACTTTGCGATTTGCCCATGGAGTGCCTGGAAGACTTACCAGAGTGGTCCCTAGTGGTGGTCTCTATATCCCCTCAATCAACGACTACATTCCCGAAGGATATGTGGTTGGAATGAGCCACATGATGATTCACAATGATCCTGAAATCTTTGAGGCTCCCAATGAGTTCAGACCAGAGCGGTGGATTGGCGAAGAGGGTAAGCAGCTTGATCATTGGTTGTTGACTTTCTCCAAGGGGTCGCGAAATTGTCTGGGCATGAAGTGAGTGCAGTCCAACTCTATCTTTCATCTGCTAATCATTCTTCTTCAACTATAGCCTGGCATATACGGAGATGCACTTGATGCTTGCCAATGTCTTTACCCGGTTTGACTTGAGTCTTATCCCAGGAACCCATGAAGACATGATTTGGCTGGACCGTGCCATTGTCAGGAACCGTGGAAATCTTCGGGTCATGGCTAAGCTCAAGTCTGTGAAGTAAGACTTGACCGCATCTGATTTATCCGAGATAAAGTAGTGGAAAGTCAATGAGGGACTGAGGATTAGTATGGTATACTTATCCGATACTATCTTTAACTAGCTCTTAAAATTAGCGTAGCTACACAATAAGATAAAGAGAGTTGCACTAAGATTGAGTGGTGGTGCCTTGTTCTCGGAACTAGAAGAACCCCAAAGTCTCTTGCAATAACTTTTGCTTACATGTCAATTCTATTCCTCTCTCTCATCCCCTAATGATATCAAGTAGAGTTGTATGTCTGCCGTCCACTTTGCGTTGCCGGCCAAGCCCTTAGTCTCACTAAATTCTTACTTAATGATGCTTGCTCGCGGTTCTGACGGACATAAGAACGGACAAGTCCACAGCTTCGTGAGGGATTCCTGCAGAATGAGGTTATTGTCGTGATTGGTCCTGAACTGCATACCTTGCCCTGCAGCTTACTCCAGTCGGTGAAAGCATTACAAACGCGTAAGCCGAGCGGCCCGAAGCGAGGCGGACTAGAATAGGCATCCCGCGGAAGCTGAGTGACAAGATGCGATTGTTACATACATGACTGGTTGTGGGTGTGGTGGGGGATCATCAGGACCAATCTAGCCAATGCACTTTGGTGGCCTAGTTTTCGGTGGCTGCAGATGGTCTGGCCCCAAATACGACAATTAGGATGTTGTCTAGGATGAAATCCTGCCGAGTACGCACAAGCACGTAAGAAAGTGAGATGAGTGCAGAAACAACAGTCATGAGTGACGTTGGTTATCAAGTGTTGACTAAAGAATAACAAATGAAACAGTCAGCTAATAATACAATGCTTAGAGAGGTTGCCACGCTCTGAAAAGTAGAACTCGGCCGACAACTTCCGATTCCACCCGGGCAAAGTTCTCTTTCAAGACCCCAACAAATGCTTCCTGGCTGTCAAGGCGATTATCAAATATGCCAGCCCAATTGTATACAGTCATGATCAGTTCCCCGAATAGATTATGCTCAACTCCCTTCCCGAGTATAGTCGCACCAAAGAGAACTCCGCCATCGTTGAGATAGGCCTTGAGATTCTTAAAAATGCTTGCTTTGTGCCGCGGAGGCCCTGGGAGGCAATGAAGTAGATAGAAGATGGAGATAGAGTCAAAACGGGGAAGATTGCCAGGCAGAGGCCGGAGTGCATCAGCTAAGATGGTTTGGGTGATACCTGAACGGCCAATTCTCTTCTTGGCTAGCTCCAAACTGTTCTCATTGAGGTCCACGAGCGTGATTGACTGCGGCGATCCATCCTGACCTAACTGCTCCAGGGCGGTAGCAGGAAAATAGCCAGTCCCAACACCCACGTCCATGTGCTTTCGACCAAGATTCCCCGTAAAGTATGGTTGAAGAACTGAGGATGTAGGACAACCCCACGCAAAGGAGTTGCTTAACTTCAGGACCCATAGATCGTACAAGTTCAGAGCGAGAGAACTGTAATACTTGGCCCCCATTGTGGTGTCGGGCGCAAGAAGAGGCTGTGTTGAGGAAATGGAGGCAGGGCGAGCAGTTGACATGATTGTAGTTGAGACTGAGAGAAGATTATTGGATAGTGTGCCTGGTTGTTTCTTTGGGAACTGGAACACAGAAAGCTGCTGGATCTTATCTCATTTATAATCCCATCTTTGGAAAGTCCATTGCAGCTCGCGAAATATGTACAGAAGCAGGGTGTCTATTTATAATTCAGGAGTGACATATGACATGGGGCATAAGCTTTGGTATCTCACTGCATCTTCCTCTCACCGGTTTGAGAGGCAAGCATGCTCACAGCACAGCCATCATTCCAGCGACCAAGTCTGCAAAAGGATGTTTAAAGCACTGAAGACGAAGAAAGAATATGGAACTGGGTTTGTATATATATATTTTTTCGCGATTCTGCTCAGAGCTCCCCGTTCAGGTTACCTAGAATTAGTCATCTTACACATGTTTGGTCCTCAAATACCAGTAGACTTTCTCCGTTCTCTTCGCCAATGGACGAGATGACGCCAAATATGCTTATTGAACTTCTGAAAGCTCCTATCAACGGTCGAATACTGTTGCGGCCGCTCTATTAATAAGATCGATCGCCGCCGCCCGATAAGTGTCCGCTTCCACATAAGCCAAACCATCCACGCGAGGATCCCATACAATCTCCAAAGATCCCTTCTGATAGGTTGGCCATCTTGGAGAATCTGGCAGCTCCAGCACCCGAGACTTTTTGACTTTGCGCCAATGATTGGGATCCATCTCTCGCACGAAGCTGATCCATGTCATGCCCATGAGCTTGGATAACTGCGTGTAGCTGTCTGGTTTGCCTTTGAAAGGCGGGACTGGTGGCACGTAGTAGCCTTGGCCACCGCCCACACGATTCTGTTTGATGAACGCAATCTCTTGAAAATGCGTTGAGCCAATCTCGGGCGGCACTCCGGCTGGAACCGCGTTGAAGCGGTAGCACCAGGCGGGTAAACCAGCTTCGGCCCAGGTCTCGCATGTACGACGACGTGGGCCGACGAAGATGGCATCGCCGTAATATGCAGACGAACGTCTAAACTGATTCCCGAATCGTGGCTCAGGCCGTTGATTGAAGGCCAAAGTTGGGACTCCAGGGATGCCAAGTTCAGGAATATCTGGGTACACCTCAAGGACCTGCTTAGCAAAGTCGATGGGGACTTTGGCAGCGAAGAAAGGAGACTCAAGAAGCTTCCCCGTGCGATGAGAGAAGGAAGTATTGTGGATCAGGTGCATGTAAAAGTCCTCTTCTGTGTCGATTAACCTTGGGCTAAAGATGGATCCTTCATCTGAATTGGCTCCAACGATGATAGGCACTTTGAGGAATGAACCATCTACAAGCATCTCAGTCGGTCTGGCAGGGATGAAAGATCCGTCCACCACTGGATGCCACCTCTGAGTGAGGTCTTCACTTGAATTGACTGCAGCGTTGAGCTGTGAGAATGGCAAGGCACGCAGACATTGCAGCTTGTCTGGGTTTTCATCACAGCCAGCCAACTTGGCAAGCGAGTCAAAATGCTTTTGCACCGCCGTCATGGGGTAGTAAAATATCGGGCCACCACTTTGCATGATGCCAGCGCGGAAGAGTCCATCGTCGCGTCCGTTGTAGGCAAGAATGTGGTTGCCTACCGACGAAGCGCCAGCACTTTCACCCCATAATGTGACCTTACGTGGATCTCCTCCAAACGAGGCAATATTCTCTTGAATCCAGTGCATCGCCAACCGCTGGTCGCGTAGTCCCAGATTTGTCTGACCGCTGGCTTGGACCTCCTTGCCTAAGAGGAAGCCCCAGGCACTGAGTCGGTACTGAACTGAAACGCCAATGATGGGTTGTCCAATCTCAACCGATTGCTGGACTATGAAACTGAGATTGTATCTCTTGTCCTGCGTAGCTCCTTGGAAGAAACCGCCTCCGTGCATCCAGAATGCCACCGGGAGTTTCTCACCTTGGTAGCCAGCTGGGCGGATGACGTTGAGATACAAACAGTCTTCAGACAATTCATTGTAAAACATTGCATCGCCACCATAGCCGACACATGCCGCCGAGTAGGCCTTTGCGTCATGGACACTCTGAAATGAACTGTTCAGAGGCCTAGGGACGCGGAAGCGGAGGTCGCCAACAGGAGGCTGGGCATAAGGAAGCCCAAGAAAGAAGTCTTGGTGGTATTCAGGAGAGTAGATGCCCTCGTATGTACCGTTCTTCACGGTCACCCTTGGGCGGGAGCTTGTCTTGCTTCCCGCCAGGCTCCATGCAATGCCAATAGCCAGCACTGTAGTTTTGAACCACATGTTGCTTCTCTGTGAACAAAAGTTTGAGTGTGATTGCGTCAAAGAAGAGGGAATTTGACAATGCTTGAGTGAATGATACAGAAGGGGGGAGATTTCACCACAACAAATGCCTGCCTCACTTTCCAATTTAGCTTCGTCATTTCATGCCAAGATATCATCACAAAACCCGAAATAACAAACATGCAGTTCACTATCATTCATCGCATGCATTGCTTACAGCCCCCACAAACACTATCTCTCTTGCGTGCATCTTCCAGTCGCTTGGGCTGCTGAGTGAAGTTTTCACGTAGTAGATAGTGGTTCTCAAATAACCCCAGCACGCTCCCTTCGCTTACACCCTCTGTGGATCACCCCAGATTATCCCTGCTAGCCCTGTCAGACCGGAAACAACCCTAGCTAGCCTAGCTGCAGATCACACACTTTCGCTTATGGGGTATGGTGACAACGCTTATGCAACAAAGCCGTTGATCGAAATGCCAGTCTGATAACAGGAGATGCGATACGATCTGCTACCTGAACTTGGTAATCACCGTGCTTACAATGCAGATGCGACAAACGTATAGTCATTTGTTCAAGGACAGACTAATGAATTACCAATTCGCTTGGCAGAAATATCTAGCGGGTCAATTCACCTTTCGAAATGCAACGAATGTTTCGTAAATCCGTACCACGTCTGATAGGTAGACTAGTAGACTAGTTCCCTTTCTCCGACGTTGACTAAATTCTTGGCTGAGCCTGGGATGAGGACAAGGGGCCAATCACCTATTCTGACAGGTTGGCCCCAAAATGATATGGAGTAGACACACTTTAGCTCTGTCGTAGGGTCTGGTTCAGTAAGAACTACCTACTCAAACTTTACCTAAATTTATACAGAGCAGAGATAGCACCAGGTAGCATTGACGATTAATCGACATGTTAGATTTTACTGCTGGTTGATCCAACTCGCCCACTATCAGGCTGTTTCAACCTCAAAACTCCCTCTTGAACACATGTAGCCACAAGCTTTCCGTGCTTATCCCAGATCTGCTGTTCAACCAAACATCTTCCTTCTGCTGCCCATGTACTACCCCTCTTGAGGAGTAACCAATCGTCGAGACGTATGCAAGGATCATGGAACCAAATTGTGTGATTCAATGTAGCTATGGAGGTGATATTCCTTCCATTCTCCCCCATTGCGGCGGGGTTCATGAGTGAAAGACTGGTGAGAGCCCAGGAATCTGTCAGGCAGCCAAGGACAGCCAAGTGGCTTATTCGGGAGTCGGTCATGTTTCCGTAAGATCTCGTCCATGAGTAGATTGTGTTTGTAGACGAAGTGGATATCGGATCCTCTATCGATGCTACCTCATGCCATAAGAATGGATCAACATCTGGCCGACTTGTGCTTGGCCCTTTGAAAGTAAGGAATCCTGACCGAGCCTGAATAGAGTTTGAGCAATTGGCTAGTTCACAACATGCATGGCCTAGCGGAACAAGGAGGTGATCAAACTTACCATCTCTTGAGAAAAGGCCACCTTGTCTGACTGGGATAATACGGGATCCGGAGGGATGGCCCCCAAAGTAGATGGGCTAGACTGGTGTACGGCAGGGTTTACTCGCCCACTTCGCGAGAAAGTGCATTGAGCTGAAAAGAAGATGGTCTCGTTTTGTGTGATTTTGACGTCTCTCGAAGCAGATGACCTGCCATCGGCAGTCCGTGAGACGCGGATGTAGATCGGCTTCTCAGCGTCGGGGGGTGCATGGAAGGAACAATGCATGTGGTGGACAAAGAAATCGGGGGCGACTGTTTGATGAGCCGCTTGAATGGCTTGACCAATCAAGATTCCACCAAACACGGTCCGGCCTCGAGGTGGTTTCCATAGAGGGCTAAGTAAGCGCTGCAGCATTAGCTAGGTGTGTTGTCAAGCGCATGTGCTGAGCACGTACTGAGAGTTGGTGAAGATATCTCCCTCGACACACGTCACCAGCAGGGGGTTTTCAATGGGAGCGGCCGCAGCATCAATCAGAGGCGGGGGGTACAATGTCGGGCTTGCAGCGAATGAAGACATTGCCGGCGTACGGAGGCGAAGGAATTGAGAGATTTACTTGCAGGAACTTTGTTGAAGGATGAAGAGTGACGTTGATGAGGCAGTGTGAAAGTCTGATGTCGCGAAGAAGGATGGCGGGGTATGGAGTAGTTAAGGCGGTAAATTTAAGCGACCGCGGTGGCATACATGTGCGTGGGGGTGTCTCATGCATATCAACATATCCCATATTAGGGGGTGTTGCATATAATCTGATCAAAGAGCCGGTCTCTCCGGCCCGTTCCTTGGTGTTAGGTACCTTATGCAAGTGAGACAGACGCAAGGTGACCCATTTTCCCCGCGATAGTTGATACCAAAATAAGGTAAGCTTACGCCGATCTAACAGTTCCGCGCCTCACCACGCTTAGTCAACAGATAGTACATATCAGCATGGGTCTTTGACGACTTCTATCAATTCTAGGTTAGGGATAGTAGGTCATTTCCCAGTCCCGAGATACAGTATTCATCATACCAAGTTTCTTACTTTCCCAAACTCCATCCCAAAGCTTAGCACATACCACTTGATATCGCCCACCAGCAACAACACAATGGCTATTCTGAACACCATCACTGACGTCTTGGGCCCTCTGCCCGAGACTTTCCAAGGCCGTTTGGTGGCTTTGGCTGTTGTCTTCACTGGCTTTTCACTCCTGTACATGTTATTCCTGGTCATTTACCGATTGACCTTCCATCCTCTGGCTCCCTTCCCGGGGCCTTTTCTCTGCCGTGTCTCATGGCATTATCAGATGTATTTTGAAGCCATCAGGGGAGGGAAGATGCTAGAGAGGCTTCCAGGTCTTCACGAAAAATATGGTAAGCTTGAACCCTCTGAGAGTTTGACTCGCACAAAATCGATTCTAACAGGAGTATAGGTCCTATCGTGAGAATCAACCCCAACGAGGTACACATCAAAGATCCTCAAGTCTTTCATGAGTAAGTATCAGAGACTCACACATATCTGACTTTTCTTTAACTTCGCGGCGTAGAATCTACGGCCAGAAGACAAAGTTCACAAAGGACCCCTTTGCCTATTCATTTGGCGTGCCAACTGCTATTAACGTGTTGCTGGACCCCATTGTTCACCGCCAGAGGCGCGAGATGCTCAACCCATCTTTCTCCAAGCGCCGTATTAACATGTTGGAAGATCTCATGTACGAGGAACTTGACAGAGTATTTGAAAAGATCACCGAGTTTGTGAACCAAGGAAGAGTCATTCCAATCCAGGAGGCTTATTACTGCTATGCTGTAAGGACCGGTCCAATTCTTGCTTTTCCTTCAACCACACTGACAGTATCTTAGGGAGATATCATCTCAAGAGTCATTTTTGGAAAGTGTCTCAATTTGATTGAGATGCCAAACTTTGCTACGGATAAAATCGAGGAGATCCGTGGCTTTACCAAGGGAGTTTGGATTTCCATTCATTTTGGTGCCATTCGTAACTTGATGATGAATATGCCTCAATGGCTTGTTAGGATGATGAACGAGTCTTGGGTGGGAATAATTGACGTGAGTAACTAACTCGAGAGGCAGTATCCATACTAATCCAAACTCATAGTTCACTGAAGCTGAAGCATCTCAGGCCATAACGGACTACCACATGGAGGGTCGTGAGCCAAAGTCAGCAAAAGATGAGACAATATTTGACCGTCTCCTTGATGCCAATCAAAAGAGCGAGAAAGAAAGAGGCATCAAGTCGAAATTTGGTCTCAAGGAACTAACTGATGAAGGCGTCTCACTACTGATTGCCGGCCTTGAGACCACAGCCACTACAATCACATATGCCACTTATTACTTTCACAAATATCCACATGTACAGTCTCGTATCATGGCCGAGTTGAATAGCATCAAATTGGATGAGAATGGACGCATGCCGATTCAGCAGATTGAAGCACAGCCATACTTTGTGAGTTCGATTGCCCTTTAACAATTTCATAACTGACTAACTTATATGTAGGTGGGCTTCATTAAAGAGACGCTTCGCTTTTCTCATGGCATTCCCGGTCGATTGACCCGGGTTGTCCCTCGCGGTGGTTTAACTGTGCCTTCTGCTGGCAAGACCATTCCTGCTGGTTCGGTCGTCGGAATGAGTCACCTCATGATTCACATGGATCCAGATTTATTTGATTCTCCCCAGGAGTTCAAACCTGAGCGCTGGCTTGAGGACGGAGGATTAGATCACTGGCTTGTCTCATTCTCTAAGGGTACTCGGGACTGCATCGGGAAAAAGTAAGTATCACCATCTGAGGCCGGATGACATAAAAGCTGATGTATTTAGCCTTGCGTTCACGGAGATGCATCTAATTCTTGCCAACATTTTTACGACATATGATATTGAGTTATGTCCTGGTAGTGATGAAGCCATGGTAATGACCGATCGTGCTATTGCACGGCCTACGAGCAACTTGAGAGTCACGGCTAAGTTGAAGGCACGAACTGTATGAATAAATGCCTGTGCGTGGCATCAGCAACATTGGTATACTTTAATAATTATGCTGGTAGCTCATCAAGCCGTTATAATGTATTCGATGGATAGTCAGGCCCAATTACCATGTCAAATAGAAATTTGATCCATGACTATCTCTAAAACTTTGTTTGCTCCTATTTGTCTTCTGCGTGATTACAGTAGCGAGAGAATATTTCGTGATTAGCAGATAGACTGAGACGGTATGACTATCCATCTACAAGAAAAATGACATGGGATTCTAGAAAATGCGTCTGTCTAGCATGAATGCGTGAGCGTTGCGGTCTGTTGAGGTTCGGAAAACAAACCGGTCGGATGATGGCGTTTCTCACGTCAGCCCGGCTCGAGCGTATTCCTCCCTCTGGTGACGTATCAAAACAATGTTTATTGACAATTTCCTGCAACTGTGAAGTTATTAAAACGGTCCTCTGACTGGCCAGCTTTACCCCCCACCATTTGCAGAGCCTCCGTCGATCTATGCACTTAGCCCCTAGTCCATCCTTTGATTCCGAGGTGGATGCAACCATCATGCAAAATGTAAGCCGAAAATGTCCTTCCGTAGGATCATGGACCATTATCCCGGCTTATCACCCCCATGTAGTCTGACCATGGTTGGAGGAACTAGTGTTGCCGCCCGAGCTTAGTGCAATCTATTCTCATCCATTTACTAGCTGAGACATGTCTGGATAGACTGATAACGACCTACCTTCCTGGGTGTAGGTAGTTAAGAACCCCATGGGGTAAAGGGGCGCAGTATCTGTCGTACAGACACTCCTTGGATCGGATTCGTGAGATAACTAGTTGTCGAGCTACCTGCTTACAACGGCTGCCGGCAAGTTATCCGGATGATCACTCACTTTCATTTACTATCCATAGAGATATGACAACTCGCTCACAATTAATACTGCCGTCCTCGTATCAGACGCAATTTACACCGATACTCGTGCAGTTGCAGCGAAACACGTCAGCACCTAGTGGAACTTCTGTAAGACACCAAGGCATCCAACACCTCCTTCAACTTGAAGTGCGATGATCTGCTGTTCCGCGGGCGTCGGACGTCCGTCTCCTCACCGGTAAGTAGGCGCGTTGATCCTACTAAATGGGTACAGTGATGGTTGCTTAGTGTGGCCAGTAAATAAACAATCTTCGAGTTTACGGGGTCTAGAGATTCCCCAGCTCTCCCAGGTTTGTTGAAGCGTCCAGATCAAGTTTGGGGTTTACATCTATCCTCGCCGCACCTTATAGGGTTCCTTTTCCCTTCACCTTTCCCAAGAGCAAGCACAAAGACTCGAGCTATACTATATAACTTAGTGGCTCAACTTCTATCTGCCTTATCTATACTCACACGAAGACACGTCACTATCCTTCAACTTGTTTATCTGGCTTTCAACATTCGCCATGGATAGCAAAGATATCATCAATCCCATCAACGGGACTTTTCTCCCTCATCTCTTACTACCCCTAAGTCAACTTCTGGCATTGACTTTACCACCGTTCAAACTGCGGAAACACATTTTTGTCCCTGTCATTGCTGGCCTCCTGGGTGCCACCTACACTACACACTTTGCCAATACAGCCGCAGGACGCGCACTTGCTGGTGCCCACTGGACTGTTGCTCTCGGGACCTTGGAGAAACTTCTCTTTGGAGTTCCAGAAAAAGACTATTGGCGTAATGATAAGCCTCGTCAAGAGGCAATGTCCATGTCCTTTGGTTTTACAAAATTCCGTTGGGCCCTGTCGCTACTCGCGACCCAGCGAGGCATTGGCTGGAATTTCCAAGTTAAGGGTGTTCCCTCAATGAAAGCGCCTGAGAGCAAATGGCCTTTCTTGGCATATCAGTTTCAGAAATGGGCAAAGAGCTACGTCCTTTCTGACTTGCTTTACACGTATTTTGATACATATCACCACTATGAAGGAATCAATATGGCCTTCATGGATCTCAGAGCCCGCACATGGTCAGGTTCTTTTCTTAATGCCTTTTGCGCTGGAGCCAAATTGTACTTCCCCATTCAAATGCACTATTGTTTTGCCTCAATCGTCTCTGTATTATTAGGCATCTGCGAGCCAAAGGCGAGTTCTCCTGCTAATTGCCGTTGGGAGTAATAAATATGCTAATAGCCAATGCAGGACTGGCCTCCGGCGTTTGGAGACATCAGTAAAGCCACAAGCGTGCGCAAGTTCTGGGGCTCCTTTTGGCATCAGTTCATCAGAAAGGTAAGTTTCCTGCGCCGGTGATGAGCGAACCGCACTGACGGTCTTTTCTCAAGATTTTCGCCGGGTACAGCGACTTTCTTGCTAGGTTCCTAAACCTGAGACCTGGAACAAATTTCAACTCTTATTTCAAGCTCTACGTGTCATTCGCTATCAGCGGCATCACACACGGTCTAATGACTTATACAATGCCTGCCAATCGCTTCCATAGCTTCAATGATCGTTTCTTATCTGTTTTTACCTGTTTTGTTGGCAACGCTATGGCTATTCACTTTGAAGATATCGTTATTAATATCTACGGTAGACTCGGCGGTACCAAGAAGGTTGACAAGTTGTGGAAACGACTTGTGGGTTATACCTGGGTGATTTTGTGGTTCTGGTTCACTTGTCATTGGGGTGCTAATGCATATTTGAAAATGGGGATGACCAGTATTCCAGATATGGCATTCCCTTTTGTAGGGGATTTGATTCACAAAGTAGGACCCAATGTGTTGTCGGATAAGACAATGGCCACTGTGGTCAACCAGGTGAACCAACTTGGGTTGAATAGCTCAGCTAGAGTGTGAAAGCAGGGGAAACTGGAAACATACGCCTGCTTAGACATGCCTCTAAGTCGGGAATTAGATAGAAGATGGTTCTAAATAGCTCTGTACTTACATGACTTTGCTTACACACGGTTTTCACAGATCAAAGTCCTGGGAGATGGGGTTTGAATCGAATATACGACTCCTTTGATGTTCGGTAATATCCACGAGTTCCGTAATTGTTAACATTCTGAATATCCTCAATCAAACCCAATAGGATCGATGTAGTGACTGGGCTTCGTGGGTTGGCTGGCAAAGCCATAAAGTGCTTCACGTGAGAGCTTACGGCTCCTTGCTCATATTCCTACATAAGTTGGCTTACTTCCTTTCCCTTTTCCCCTGCTTCTGTTCCTCTCAACAACTAAATCACTCCTATTACAGTAACAGCCACCTATTTTCAGCCACTCTGCCCAAAACTCATCATGTCAGACACAGTTATATCACTTGTTGACTCTTCCATCTACATGCTTCATGCCGCGATCCACCATCCCTATCGTCTAGCTCTGTATATCATTATTATTTACTTTACTCATCGCATCCTCAATCGACTTCTGGTGCCCCCATCAATTTCTGTTGCTCCACGTATTCCCACGTATCTACCCTTCGGGATCGACTTTATTATCTGGTCAGCATACTACAACTCAACTAACCAAGACCTTAAGTTATGGTCAATGATCTTCCGTCATTACGGGCGAGGAACGGCACCATATACTGCTGAGGTTGTTCTTGGTGGTGATCGTGTTATCTTCACCGCAGATCATGAGAATATCAAAGCTATCCTGGCCACCAAATTCTCTGACTATGGTAAAGGACCAAAGTTTTACCACGACTGGAAGGAATTCTTAGGAGATTCCATCTTTGCGACTGATGGTAGGTCACTGCGTCTATTGCGACGACCGCTGCTGACCTAACTGTACAGGCCGACTTTGGCAAGATGCTCGAGGGTTGATCAAACCCTTGTTTTTGCGTCAGCGCATTGAAGACTTGGCTGTTTTTGAGAAGCACACAGTAAAACTTACTAGAATGCTCCAAGGTCCCGAGGGTCAACCCATTGATGTGGATGTGAAAGATCTTTTCTTCCGCTTCACGCTCGACGTAGCCACGGACTTTCTGTTTGGGCAAGCTATAAACAGCTTGGATAACCCCAGAGAACAAGTACGTGAATGTGCGCTGATGAGTCTCGAACCTCTGCTGATCCGAGATTTCTTTGAATAAAGTTTGCGGTAGCTTTCGCAGAGATACAAAGGGTGCAGCGTCTCATCACCGTTTCTGGGCAAGTTACCTTTCCTCAACCTATTCCCCTTCGTTGAATATCATTTAACCATGATTATATCAGACCTCTCCAGCCATTCGTATCGCTGAAGTCATATCATTCCAGCCTCAACACTATTAACAAGTTCATGGAAGTTTTTATCTCTGAAACATTGTCCCTCGAGCGCGATGAGCTAGAAAAGCTCGCGAAATCTGATCGCGGCTACACGTTCCTCAGTGCTCTGGCTTTATACACACGAGATGCTAAACAGATACGGGATCAACTTGTAGCTGTGCTTCTCGCTGGTCGAGACACAACGGCAGCCACTCTTTCATGGGTGCTACATGAGCTTTCAGGCCATCCGGACATGGTTCATCGCCTTCGCCAGGAAATTGCTGAACATGTCAAGCCTGGCCAGAATCCGTCGTTTGCAGACTTGAAAGCAATGAAATATCTTCAGGCTATCCTCAATGAGACCCTTCGCATGTACCCAGCCATTCCTTTCAACATGCGAATCGCCCTGGACGACACAACGCTGCCTCGTGGTGGAGGGTCAGATGGCAATCAATTCATCTCAGTGAAGAAGGATACAATCATTGCATATACGCCACTTGTGATGATGAGGAGAAACGACCTCTATCCAGCCACATATAACAATGGAGACAAGTTTCCGGATCCCAATACTTTTGATCCAGAGCGTTGGCTACACCCTTCAGTATTACACACTTCTGAGAAGGACGCATCGGAGATGAAGGCCAACGGCTTTAACAACAAGGAATGGTCACCTCGTCCTTGGACCTACATTCCTTTCAATGGTGGTCCTAGAATCTGTCTTGGGCAGCAGTTTGCTCTCACAGAGATGGGTTATACGCTTGTGCGCATCTTTCAACAATTTGCGCGAGTTGAGCGACGCATGGAACCGGACGAGGTGGGTATCCTGTCAGCGAATATTGTTCTCACGCCAAAGAATGGAGTCCGAGTTGCCTTTTTCAAGGAAGAAGAAGACTGATCAGCTTGATGGAGCGACAACTTGTCAACTTGAAGCGGATAGGATGGCAGTATTTCTAGTTCTTGGTGAAAGAAAGAATAAAAAGATCACTAAATTCTGCAAATGGTTCCGAGTCCGCTCTCATTCTAGTTCAAGTTAACTACCATGCACGAAGGGACCATCATTTCTATATTTATTTAGAGGCGCAGTATAGTACAGGGAGCCTGTTCAAGTATGATAGATCCCCCACCGAGCTGGTCGGTTCTTCACAGTGCCATTACAGCTCAAGTCACCATTAGCACCGATCTTCCCACCTTGGTCATAATTCTCGACGGCGGTGTTGATCATTCCGGTGACATCCTGTCCACCGAAGTTGAGATTGGCGTTCACATTGACCGCGGTGGCCTCAATTCCGAATGCACAAGTACCAAAGGTCAAAATTTCACGATGCGGCTTCCAAACAATGAGATGTTTCCACAAGGTGCCAGCATCTCCCTCAATATCCTTGATAATGGTTTGGCAATCCTTAACTAAAGGAGATGCGTCACTTGTTTCGTTGTCAAAGGTTGAATCGCCGCATTCCTTCTTACATGGAGGATGTCGCATAGGTAGAAGGTGCCTAAGCCCTCGGCTGTTGTACCCCACGAGTTAAAAGCGCGTTCGGGGCTGCATACAGGAAGACACACAACACCAGGGGTCATGATGTTCATATCGATAAGCCCTGCTAAATAGCTCTTGTCTGTTGTTGGGTCGAGCTTGGTGTCCAAATTCTTTCCCCGTTCTTGTCGTAGGTGTTGATAAATCCCTTGATCAGTCCTGCGGTTGTGATGCCCCCAAACAACGTACCATCCAACGAATCCAGGCCGGGCGGCATGCTGAACTTGGTGTTTTCACATGTCTCTAAACAGTTCATGGTGGTATGTACACCGTGACAAGTCTTGGAATCGCCCTCAGCTCTCTAATATTCCCGGTAAGGCTGTTAGCTGAGACTGAGCGTAAGAATGTTAAAGACAGCCAACGCTTTTCACTTGCTTTTTGCGATTTTATTAAATAAATCAGTTTGTCAAGTTCAAATAGAAGTACATGATTATTTTATTATTACTACAAGTTCACTGATGTTAGTGCTACTGAGGTGCTTGTAGACCCTGATTGGCCCCTCACCGAAGTGACCATAGCTCTACTCACCTCACACCGAGAACAAAGACCCCAGGTTCAAGACAGCTCCCTTCCCAACTTCAAACCCAGTCTGCCAAACTCCACGACCTTCCACTGCCATGGCGCTCGTGATACCTTACACGTACATCCAATGCCCGTGTTCCGACAATTCTCCCCCCGACGTCCCCCAAACGCGTCAATCACAATCCTCCGACGAACGAACCTTTGACCCCCGCGATCCTCGCTCAAACTACAGCCTCTACCCTCTCGAGTACCTCCTCTACTGCGAAGACTGCCAGCAAATACGATGCCCGCGATGTGTGAACGAGGAGGTTGTTACATATTACTGCCCGAACTGTCTGTTTGAGGTCCCTAGTAGTAACTTGCGCAGCGACGGGAATAGGTAAATAACACAAAGACGTGGTCCAGACCAAGCCTGACTTGCGCCTCTTAGATGTACCCGAAGCTGTTACCAATGTCCCGTGTGTATTGGTCCTGTCCAGGTTATGGAAACACCCGTGGAGAGGGACCAGTCACACCCTGGCGCCGACATCCCAGGACCTCAATATGCACTGTATTGCCAGTACTGCAACTGGAGCTCTGACGAGATAGGCATCAAGTTTGACAAGCCTAACGGTATCCACTCGCAGCTCTCCAAGATCAATAACGGAGGAGATCTCAAGCTTACAGCGAAGGAACTCAAGGAGCGTCGCAAGGAGAACCCAGATGAGCCACCTCTTGCCGACAGCGATGTCGATACAGATCTTCAATATGCCAATTTAAAGTCATTCTACCAGTCGCAGCTCGCAGACACAAATGCTGCCGCGAGCGGTATATCTCCGCTTAATGACACAACTGGTTATGGATCGCCTGCAGCGTCGTTATCTCGTATCATGGCTATGTACACTGGTCACGGACATGCCCGCAAGCGCAATGGTCCTTCAGATGTGATGCGTGAAGCTCTCTCGGCAGAGGAAGGTCTCAAGTTGGCGGATCTGGATGAATCTGCTCAGATTAAGAAACTGCACCAAGAAGGGTGGGATGCTACGGCTACCAAACAGCAGAACCTTGAACAAGCAGAAGCTCAGAGATTCCAAGATGGTCTACGGCCTATACCGCATCTTCTCAGAACAAAGCGCTCTAAGCGTTGCTCTGTGTGTCGGCATATCATTTCAAAGCCAGAGAATAAGGTCACTTCAACACGGTTCAAGATCAGACTTGTCGCAAAGGCCTATATTCCTACGATCACCATCAAACCTCTCAACCCCACAGTTGGAATAGTCCCTACGACGCAACGTCCTCAAATTTTAGAAGAACGACCGCTCAAGCCCCTCACCCCGCATCACTACGTTATTACCTTCAAGAACCCTTTGTTCGATGGAATCAAGGTCACACTTGCTACGCCGAACAGTACCCCTGGCAGGTTCTCCAGCAAAGTGACCATTCTCTGCCCTCAATTCGATATTGATGCCAACACAGATATGTGGGATGATGCTCTGAAGGACGATGACAGAGACAAGAAGCGAAAAGGTGAAGAGAGCAGTGGTCAGCCTGAAGCCGGTAAGATTTGGGAGCGAGGGCGCAACTGGGTCAGCATCATCTTGGAAGTGGTTCCCGCTTCACTACGACTTGACGGTCAAAAGGACAAGAGTCCATTGAAGGAGGATGAGGATATTCTAGAGATACCCATGTTTGTGAGGATGGAGTGGGAGCCTGACTCTCAGCAAGATGTCGGTGCAGCGTCTGCAAAGGAAAAGGATGCTCAGGAGAGGAGGGAGCTGGCTTATTGGTGTGTGCTTGGAGTTGGCCGCATCAGTCACGATTGAACATAGAAAAGGCATGCACATGAGACATAGATCTAGATACCCAGTAATTGGACGAAGTGAAGACATGGACGGGAAGAAGTGTTTAAGTTGTCTTGTCAAATCATACGCAGCTTGCTTGTACCATTTATCAAGCTACTTTCTTTAAGACGCCAAGCCCCTTTTTGACCAACCAACCATTTGTGAAAAAACACTCCCAGCCCGAATCAGGGAAAAATAGTCATTTCTTCTATTTCATCTCGAAAAACAACGCAGACTTAGTAGTCGGCGGGACCGCTCTGAGGGAACTCGAAGTTGACGTTGCGGCCTGTCAAACGGCGGTAGACCTCAGAGTAGGTGTCGAGGCGGTAGTCAACACCACCACGCTCCTTCTCGTCAAGGATGACCTTCAGGAGCTTGGAGCCGTCCTCCTTGGTGCGGACGCGCTTGCCGACGATCTCGACGGGGTAGGTGAGATCCTCGAGGATGGCGTCGTGGACGGCAGTGAGGGTTCGCGAACGGGGGCGCTTCTGCTTCTGGGTGTTGCGGGAGCGGGCGGATCGCTTGGGGCGGGGCAAGATGCGGCGAGAAGCGAGGATCAGGACATGGCGGTCAGAGAACTTCTTCTCGAGCTCACGGGTGAGACTGAGGAGCATTAGTACTGAGGCTAGGAGATTAAGAATGAGGGGGATATCTTACCGCTGCTGGACGCGGTGGAAGCCCTGCAGGGAAGGGACGGGGACAAAGATGACAATAGCCTTCTTGCCGTGGCCAACCTCGATCTAGTCAAGATCCCAAGTCAGCATGCGAGCTCCAGGACGAAACCTTGGACCGCTTCCCGTCCTGTTCCACAGAAGTCAATGATACTCCGGCTGGCACATCCTCCGCCCCGACGACATGTGTTAAGCGCATCATCAAGTCAATTATCTCTCGAATATCGACGGGAAAGAGTGCGCGGTCGGGAGGCGGAGAGAGGCCATTGCGAGGAACAGTGCAATTTCTCTCATGTGGGAACAGGATTTCTCGAAACGAGACCTAAGTTCGGAATTCTTTTTCATGGTATTCTCACCTCACGGGCAGAGACGATCTGCAGAGGTCGCAGGGCAACCTTGAGGTCGGAGGTGTTGGACTCGAGGTCGAAGAGAGCCTGAGCGATGCTGGTCTCAAGCTCGGAGGGGTTCTGCCTCGAGGGGCTGTTGGGAGCGATCTTGTTAAGGGCCTGGGCGCTCATTTTGACGGCTGGTTCGACTACGTGGGATTGACGACGACGAAGTTGATGGTGTTGCGCGGGCCGCTGGGAATTTTTGATAGTAGCCAATTTCGAAAAAGTCGCTAAATTGGGGTTTTCAACCCTCGTTCAATTGTGGGCGGTCCGTGCGTCGGTGAGGAATGGATGCCTGAGGCTTGAGTTGAGGACACCTGGACTCACCTTGTGGCCAGTGGGTCCACTCACCAGTTGCCCAGAAAGGAAATCGACTTCACTTACACAGCGACGCGTGTTTCGTGGCTTGATGCAATGAAAGGAGAGCAATCACATCCAAGGTTGCACAGCACTTCAAAAGCATTCACTTATGAATATGCGTGATTTCAAATCAACTCTGCTGGAATCTAAGACACGAAAGCCGTGTAACTAATGCAGCTCAACCACACCTCACAGCCACTTCAATGGTGGAAAACAGCCCCGAGACGTCCGATGATGAAGCAATGCATCGTTTACAACATTTCGTATCAAACAACCTGATCCTCTATCCAGTTTTTACTGTTACACAATCTAACCCTCACCGCCCTCGGGGTCCTCCTCATCCTCATCCCCGAGCTGCTTATCAACATCCTGCTGCACCTTTTCACCTGTCGTGTCCCTTGCGATCTCGGCAGCCTTCATACCGCCAGCTGTGAGCCACAGGAAGTGATTCGTCTTGAACTGGTCAATCTGGTTGAAGAACATGTGAAACCTGCCGTGTCTTGTTAGCCTTGTCCGACTTGTCGCATACGTCAGTACTTACGAATTATCCTTCTCCTCCACACTGAAGATACGAGTGTAGATCTGCTTGTCCTTGAAAGCTTGGATCTTCTCTTCGTACTTGTCAAAGTCGATCGCTTCCTTTCCTAGTGACTCGGTGGCCTTGCGGTTGTAGTTGTGGAAGACGGGTCGCTCAAGCAGGAGTCCGAGACCGGGGGCCTTGGGGATAGCCATCTTTTGGTTCTGGTAGCTCTCGTTGATACGTTCCATGGGAGTGCCACAGCGGACGATCAAACTGGCTAGACCTACCATCTTTCGGATCTGATGCATCATGAAACTCTGTCCGTGGACCTTGAGAGACAGCCATTCTGTGTCGTTAATGATGATGGGCTTGGGGTTGACAACGAATGACTTGATGTGTCGCTTTGCTGAGGGATCGAAGAATGACTTTTGAACAGTGTAGTTGTGAAAGTTCTTTGTGCCATTGTACTTGTTAAGGGCCTCCTGAAGACGGTTCAGACGCTCGGTGCTGACACGGTATCGTCGCTTAGCGGCAACATAAGCTGCCTTGATGTCTCGAAGGGCGAAATCAACAGGACCAAGCTCACGGTTCTTGGGCTTGTGGCTCTCTAGGACAAGACCAGACTGTTGAGCCTCGGGCTCTGTAGTTTGTTCAGCAGCCTCACCGGCGGGTGTCTCAGTAGCGGGCTTCTCCTCTGCTGGTGCGCTCTCTTCGGTCTCCTTCGCAGCTTCCTTGCGTGCAGCAACCTCTTCATCATCCATAACGTGGACTCGCTCCAGCACAGCGGCCTTGGTCTCGGGGTCTAACCGGGCCAAGATGGGCTTAATCTCTTTCTCTTCCACATCAGACCAGAAATCCTTGACATCCTCCATCCGAGCGGCAAGCTCGTCCTCGACACCATGCTCCTTGGCCAACTCAACCAGTTTTTGACCCAAGAAAGATTCGGGGTGGGGAGGTAAAAGACAGTAGCTAGGCATAAGATACTCGTACCATCTTGAGTCGCAGGTCTGGTAACAGCTGAAGGCGTTGTTTGTTCGCTGGATGCCCCAAATTCGAATCTGCTCAGGTAGCTCGGCGTTGATCTTGTCCACAATATCCTCATCCTCAATGATAAGCTTCAAACTGATGACGTTGCCGGCCGCATGCACACCCTTATCCGTTCGAGCGCATCGGACAAGACTCGACTTCTTGGGGTCATCGGCATTGGCCTTGGAAATTGCGCTTGCGGCGACAAACGCCTTGAATAGATCGGCCTCAATGGTCTTCTCGTTGCCATTGACCTGCATGCCCTTGTAACCTGTCCCAGCATATCCAATCATGACAGCAACCTTTCGCTTGGGTCGTCGCTCCTCGGCAGCAATCTCATCCTTGGAGAAGGGGTTGTTGCTCGACTCGCCATCAGCTGAATCGCCCTTCTTGTTCAGTTTGCGACGCTTGAACTCCTTGAATTCATCATTCTTCTTGCGCTTGTCGCCCTTCTCACGACTAGTATCTGGTTAGCGCCGTTGGCACCTGTACTCATTTCACCAATTGAGGTCAGGACTTACCCCCATTCTCCGCGACCCTTCTCTGATCGTCCTTTGCCTGGCTTTCTGTGGTCATGGCGCGGGTTGCGACGATTCTCAGAGCCGTTGTTGTTAGAGGCTTTGTTGTTGTCGCCCGAGGGACGAGACTCATTGGCGCTGCTCGCGGCAGGAGCTTCGTTATCTGCCGCCATGTTTGCATCGGTTGCGACAAATGTGAAAGGTCGAGCTGACAGGAGAGAAAAGTTGTAGCTATCGCGCGGGTCACTTTTTTTGGTTTGGTTGACGACGAGATTTTCGATGCGGGTGAGTGGGGCTTCCCGTTGCGGTCCCGGCGGGGGAGCTTCTCGAGTGGGGGCTACCCTGGATCTCGACATCATCATGTAAGTGCTGTCGAAGTGTCAGTGTTTCCATTCTGCTTTCAAGTTTCTGTTACTTCTCATAGCTTGCTTTGGTAAGTAGTAATACCTGCAATTTCTCTTTATCGGATCAGATATTCATGCTATACTAATTGATATAAATCTTCTACTAAACAGCATCTCTCCTAGGCAAATACCAATCAGCCTCCAGTTTATCTCGACCTCTGCTTTCACCTCAAGAACACTATATCTGCTATGATCAAACTTCTACAATAATATTCTCTTTGGGGAGGTTTAGGTCATGTTGCCTAACGTAAAGCGAGGCACGGCATCGTGGCATGACCGTAGAAAGGACCTAGCAGAGATAGCTGTCTGGCATGTCGCACGTTGTAAAGATGAGTTGATAAATAGTGCTGTTTTAACACTGTAAACAAAATTTCGACCATGCAGCTATTACTACCGTCAGTTACTATTACTCGACTACTGCCAAGTTATTCACTACAATTTAATCTCGCTATCTTTCATGGTCATTACGTAGAACGCAGGGGGAGGAAGTGGTAGGTGAGCGAGGATTTGAACAGAGCACTGTTCGCCGTAGCCATCAGCGACTTGCCAATGGCCGCAACAGGGATTTAGGGACGGTGTATACATTCACAGACTTGATAATTACGACTGTTCCAATTTCATTTCATTCCAAACTTCTATTGTACAAATCCATTCGCTATCCAATAAACGCTTTCATGCTTCCATAACTCGTTTAATAGTTGGAGCTTCTACCAGTGTCAGAAGGGAGACCCTCCTCGTCACCAGGCTCCTGATAGGTACCGCTGGGCTGGGCAGCACCTCGGGTACGCTCCTCGATAATGTTGCTTTCGTCGATAGCATCCTTATCATCGCGCTCTATAACCGTGTTAGGGAGAGTCCTGTACTAGGAAAGTGTTGAGCATACCAAGCTGAGCGTCAGTGTCGGCCTGCTCTCCGTCGACAGGGTCCTCAACTCGATCGGAGTCGGACTGAACTGGGATGGGCTGTTCCTTCTCACCAGGACGAGAGACGTAAGAGTCGTCCTGGAACTCAGCGGAGGGAGCATCTTGAAGACCGTCGGAAGACATGGTGAAAGTTGTTGGAGGAGTGTGAAAAGTGGTTGTGGTGTAAGTGGTGAGATGTAGATGAGAGTGAATACTGAGTGAAGATGAGAATATTCCTGTCTCAAACTCGAGAAGACCACTCCTCTTATACATTTAGTTTCTGCTCTTCAACTGAAACATCCATCCTCACCAAAAACGACTATTCCGTCATGGCCCGCAAACAAAAGCATCTATCCATGACGACATTGACGGATAACCACTTCAATGAATCATCTCCTCAGGACCAACGACACGGCTCGCTACTAGCCTTGCTGCAAGCACTTAAGAGCCCGATCTTAGTGCCCCTGATCTCTTAATTGAAAACCTCGATCCGAGAGGTTAATCTCTAGATCAGTTGTCGCGTGGCTGGGCGATTGTGATGCAAGTGGCAAGCAACTAACCGTGACCGATTCGCGATTTACATGATCTTGACGCGTTAAGTGGTTTATTTCAACTGCAGTGGAGTTCGATCTTGAGTTTCGTTAATGAGACAACGGGAGACGTGCATCAACGATCGATGACGCTGAGGTATTGCTAGCCTTTGAATCGAGGTCAGTGCTTCAAGGGATAGATGATGCTTGGTGGAGTTCAAAAAGAGATTGGCGAAAGAAGCAAATTAAAGACGGAATCTGATGTTGCTATCAGTGAATTAGGGATATGATTAGATCATAGATGAAGTCATGTTTGTTGCGACGATGTCAGGGAGCTAACCAGCTAAAGTCGATAGCAGCTTGACATTCAGGAACCGTGAGCTGAAGTTGAACTAGCGCCCAAGCTTGAGGGAGAAGTCAAGAGCGTCATACAAGTAAACACCAAAAAACACCAGATCACAATCAATAACAACCAAGTGCTCGAAAAGGCAAAAAGAAACTCTTTGATGAGACTGGGACTCGAACCCAGGAGGATTGCTCCACCAGGAAATTGGTGTTAAGGTTAACCTTAACCTGGCGCCATAACCAACTCGGCCATCTCACCGAGGCTGTTGATGAGATCTCATTAGCTAATACCAGGCTATACACTCATTGTGTATTCTTAACTAGCTTCAGATATCAGAAGGGTCGTGAATGCGTCAAAATGCATGTCAGATCGGTCATCGTCGATAGTTGATGGAAAGGTTACAGTAGGCATGGTTTATCTGACCGTGTCACATTCCAATCTGAGGACCTCATGCCGAGTCCTCCGCTAATGGTGGTGATGTGCATCATCATCACCAATTCATGCACCATTCACATATTCACCGCTGAAGCATCTATGTACATTGCGCAAGAGTCGGGACAAAGCCGACCTCAAGATTGCGCCCAGCTCAGTCTACGATGCAAAAGATCCTGATCTTGATTCCTCATCCATCTGCTATTATAGCGAGAATCAGATATCATCTCCCTTGCAAACCTTCTAGCTGCATATTTGTGCCCGTTGGGCAGAGAAACACCAACGAGGCAGGGTGTTTTGCTTTGTTTCCGAATTTCGCCACACCGCCGTAGAATGTCGCGATGCTCTTTGAAACAAGATTGCAGTGCGCACCTAGAAGGACAAGGCAGGTAAGTAGGTAGAAAGCCTGTGGCTGAGGGCATCTATGGAAGCTGGCAGGGCTTGTACGGCTTCTATAGGGCCCTGCCATCTTCCATAGATGGTCTTGCATGGGCACGCCCTGCGATCTGTGCGAAACACATGCATTCGAGTGGAAGAAAAAGTTCCGAGCCTGGTCGTTGGTGAGCCAGGATACGACGATCCTCCATCATGACACGTCAATGATTGACTGTCGCAGAGTCCTGGATTGTACTGTAAGAACTAAGAAGAATGAGAGAGATGATGAACCAAGACCAAAACAGAAGCTTGGCCATGTAAAGGGGGCAACTTGAGTTCAAAAGAGTTCCCCGGGTAGCGAGAATCATGGCATCGCCAAATTCCATTTGCCAACCATGGGATTATGGTTCAGCGCCATGGTCATGCCTCTGATGATGTGCTCAGTGACCAAAGTGAGCAACAAAGGTCTCGACTTGGCTATATGATAAAACATTAACTATGAGTCAAAGCCAGCAAGAAAACAAAGTTTAATAAGTCGAAAGATACGGAGGTCTCGGATCAAAAGAAATCCCCTTTTTCTTGCGTGATTGTTGATTGAGTGATGGTTTATCAGGGTTGAGTGGTTGATAAGCTACCAGGGTGAAGATGAGTCGACTCGGATCTCGGGATGGCGAAAGATTGGTGATGACAAAGATAAAGTGACATGGGACCGAGAGGAGGTCAATTGACATGGCAAAATCACATCATCTCAGGCGATAGATTCCAGAACAATAAACGGCCCTGTCTATTGTAGAACTTGTCGAGGCGCATATGGTCTGCATTGATGACTCTGAGGTATAAGTTTATCGTACATACATCGTGGCTGTCTGTGGCGTATATGCAAGATGGACAACGGCCTATTAAAGAACGAAAAGTTAAAGAATGATCAGCTGCAGGCTTCAAGTCAAAGAGGGGCAGCCGCAAAGTAAAAAGGAAGCCCAGATTGCCAGCCTAAAGACAAAAGAAGACGTAAAAAAGAGGAGACTTGGGAAGAGAATTCTGACGATGGGGTCTTGTTATGTAACAGAGAAGAGGATACGGCGGCACTCGAGGCTCCATTTTCTTTTTCATCTGCCGACAACACCGAAAATTCAACGTCAGTCAACGTGAAGTGGATTATCGTATTCAAGCAAGAGACCACCAGTGGCCAGTCCAGTCTAGCCAGTGCCGTTCTTATGACAGAAGGAGTTTTCTCTGTGCCATGGAGAGGGTCTCAAAGGGTCCAAGTCTAAATCAGTCATGCCCCGTCCACGCCCCGTTCTGGTGCATGACTTGGTAGAAGCCAAGTTGCGATAGCGTCAGATACCTTGATGATGCTGTGAGAGGTTGTACATTGTCCCTGACATGAGATTGATATTGAAATCTTCGAACTCCATATCAATTCTCATTGCGATGGTCCAGTGGCGAATGTCATCAACTTTGTATCTCTCAGCAGAGCCGCCATCTTGACTTACACCGACCGAGTGCCGTGTCTCAGCCCCACTTTTGTTAGATCGGCCGCTGATAACGCCATTTCGGTCCCAAATTTGAAAGAGGTTCCAGTGAGATGATTGAACAGAATCAACAAGCCCCAGACACCTCCAGGGCTCAAATCAGTGCGGGAAAAGCTGACAGGGGGTGTAGGTACATGGCAATGTTATCTGGAATGATGCGGTCGCACAAAAGGATGAGAAGAGGAAGCTGAAAGATAACAGTCCGATAGAGAGTGTTGGGGTGATGGGGATAGGGAATAACACTGATATGAGTTTGTTAGTTGTTATCTATCCAGAACTTCAATTGGTCCACAGTCAAAAGTCGAGGTTGTAGTGAAAGACCCTCTTTCCCTGTCACTCCCCCGCCATTTGGCCAGACAATTGGGTTGGCTTAGGTCGGGTGTGGTAAAAAACGGGAATTTCTGGCACGAGTCGGCTCAGCTTAGACGGAAAGGAGGGGAGGGGGCCCTCCCCGACGACCCGAACCATCTTTCTCTCAAGGTTGGCCAAACGTCACACTCGATTGGGTCTCTTACACTTTTCACACCAACAAGACACTCGTTACCTTTACTGTACTGTACTGTACTGTACTGTACTGTACAGTACAATCAGCCAACTCGAATCCTCTCGACAACCTTCGGAGACAAAAGAACAAATCACGTCCTGTCTCACCTCCTTCCACAACCCAATTAGCGTCCTTTGGAGCCAAGCACAATCGGCATAGGTAGTCTTGTCTTGTCGTACCGCCTCTTGACCGGGGGTCTAAGCTCGTGCTGCCGTTGGTACATAGCACGCCATCCACCAGTCACTTTGCCTCAGATCCCTTCTGCCACTCTTCCCCGGACCAAGACCCAGCGAGTTACGATATCTCACCTTCTCATCGCGCGACTCCAATTTCCCACCCCCAGGCCCTTGCTTGTGTTTTACACTCTGGTACTGTACTTGCATACTTCTGTGCCTCTGAGTCTGTGCCTGCGCCATGGAAAGCCCCTCGCTCGTCAACGGCCATCGGCCCTCCTCCGATCCCTCTGTCGCAACCCCCGGTGCTTCAACTATTCTTCATTCCTCTATACCTACTTCATCATCTGCTTCGCAATCTACTCCAGATACAATAACAAATCCTACACATCGCCATGCTTCTGCGCCGTCCACAGGACTTGACTCATCCTCACCCCTTCCTCCTACAAACGGCCGCTCTTTGAAAGTCTCCGACATCGACTCCGAACACCTCGACGACATCTCTTCCCAACAACCCTCCAAAAACAATTGCGACAGACAACGATCCGATCAAGAAATCAACCCACGTCTCGTCAAGATGCCTTCCGAATTGGTCGGCAAGACCGTCAGCCCGTTCCTCAAGGAACATATTCCTGGCCTCTACGCACCCTTTGGTAAGGCAAAGACAGCCATGCCTCTATCTCCCAGTCCCAACAATACCACTGCGATTCGAAAGAGAGATCCCAATAGCAAGTTTTGCTATCGTCACCGACCCGACTCAAAATGTCGACGCGCCGCCGACGAGACCAAGATGGGTTTCATCCAAACTGTAAGTCGAGTTCCCCAATCTCAACCACTTAAGCCACTTCGGCTCGTCGTGGCTCTTAGTAAAATACCCTGATAGGTTATGCTAACACTCATCAAGGAACTCAACAGCCTTTCATCCGCAGACCAAGAAGCCATCACTCACGTATGGTCTCTCTTTTCTGCTGCCCCATCAAAACATCGTGAGTTGATGCTACAGGGCATCATTACACAATGCTGCTTCCCCCAACTCTCTACTGTATCACGCGAGGTACAAGAACAACTAAAGATCGACTTCCTTGCCGCTCTCCCTACCGAGCTCTCCTATAAGATCCTATCATATCTCGACACAGTCTCCCTCTGCAAGGCCGCTCAAGTCAGCCGCAGATGGAGAAACCTCGCCGACGACGATGTGGTATGGCACCGCATGTGCGAACAACACATTGATCGCAAATGCACCAAGTGCGGTTGGGGTCTGCCTCTTCTCGAGAAGAAAAAATTGATGGCGTGGAGCCGCCATCAACAAGTTCACCGACAACCGAATGCCGCCGACGTGGTAGAGATCGTCGACGAGGCTGAGACACAATCGAGCGATTCACGAAAACGACAAGCCGAAGACGAACACCATCATGATGATCGAGTTGCCAAACGCTCTCGTGTGAACAACGGAGAAAAGTCAAGACAGCAGCTCGAACAAGAACGCAAATTTCGACCATGGAAAGACGTTTATCGCGATCGTTTCAAAGTGGGGTACAACTGGAAGACTGGTCGTTGCTCCATCAAGACCTTCAAAGGCCATGAGAACGGCGTTACTTGTCTCCAATTTGACGACAACATCCTTGCAACTGGCTCCTATGATACGACCATCAAGATTTGGAACATCGAGAGTGGAGAAGTTATGCGCACGCTCCGAGGACACACCTCGGCAGTTCGCACGCTTCAGTTTGACGATTCCAAGTTGATTAGTGGCAGCTTTGACAAGACCATCAAGATTTGGAACTGGCAAACAGGAGAGTGTTTGAACACACTTCAATGCCACACCGAGGGTGTGTTGTCAGTCCACTACGACGGTTGTACTCTGGCATCTGGCTCCATCGATAAGACCGTCAAGGTGTTCAGTTTCGACACCAAGCAGACATTCTGTCTTCGAGGCCATACTGACTGGGTCAACCACGTGCGAATTGACTCGCCCTCGCGTGTTGTCTTTTCGGCATCGGATGATCTTTCGGTCAAACTTTGGGACATCGACTCAAAGCAGTGTATCAAGACATTCCTTGGCCACGTCGGTCAGGTCCAGCAGGTTCTCCTGATGCCTGCTGACTTTGAGCCTGATGAGGTGCCTCAGCTGGATAACACAGATACTGCATCCGTATCCAGTGGTCGAAGTAACAGCCCCCCTGCAGCGACTGCCGAGCAGCCTGTCGATGCTCGGGCGGCTTATGGCTCGGGTTTCACATCCGACCCTGACCGTCCGCTACCCCCGCGCTACATGCTCACTGGTGGACTGGACAACACGGTCCGCTTGTGGGACACTACCACTGGCAAGTGCATCCGCAGCATGTTTGGTCATGTTGAGGGCATCTGGGGCCTTGTTGGTGACACTCTTCGTGTGGTCACAGGGGCTAATGACTCCATGACCAAGATCTGGGAACCTCGCTCTGGAAAGTGTGAGCGGAGCTTCACTGGCCATGCCGGCCCAGTCACCTGTGTTGGTCTGAGTGACAGCCGCATGGCAAGTGGCAGTGAAGATGGCGAGGTGCGGTTGTACAGCTTTGAGGGGGAACGTGTCGAAGAGCGAGGCACTCCTTCATAAGCACCATCTACGAGACTTCATCACTAGATGACCTTCCTTTGTGAAACATTCATGACATTCCAAGATACCAAACAGCGTTTTACGCGAAAAGCTACATGTGGCACAACTCGTTTTCTATCTTCTTTTTTCTGACCAAGTCTGGTCTTCAACAATATCAAAGGGTAGCGGGAGTATTTACAACGCGGCGGGCAGCCGCTTTTACGGGAATTGGGATGCATTTATATAGGGGTTTGGTGGGAACGGATAAGTCTCAGGTTATCTGTACTGAGTCAACGGTCAAAAGTCCCTGGGAGTTCTAGGTTTGGGGTTGGTATAACACGGCGCTTGAATGGCGAATTCTTTCACAAGAGTATGATGATGGCATCAACAATGAGTTTGGCAGGGGATGAGTTATATAGGCTAGTGATGAGCTTAACCTCCAGACTAGAATGAAGTGGAAAATTACTGATCAAAATGTGTCTTATTGTAAAGTGATTGAGTGAGATTGGTCTCCTTGTGGCAAAGTAGCTTGCTGGAGCTCTAATGACCCATGCTGCCTCATCAATCGACCCCTGGTTTTTGATTCACGTATACAAAATCACTAAACATCTAACTGCATATCTGCAATTAACAAGATGGAGTGCAGTCTTGTACAATTCTCATAATCTCACTTTATCATAGCATGCCCGATGCACTGAAAGATACAATCTGAGGATGTATCTGTCAGATGAGCGCATTCGTATAAGATGACACTGGGGGTATGCTCTCCATAGCCACATGAACTTACGTTTTGTTTTAAATAGTTAAGGCTATGACGTAGAGGACGGTAACCGGAAGGGTACTCTAATGCAGAGCTATGGTGAGCGGATATCAAGACCTCGTAAGTGATGCAGGCCTCTATGGGTAGAGAATGGCTTGGGATGAACTTGAACAACACCCTTGACTGATTCACAGACCTGAATTTGACTACTCATAATAGGTGTGATCCGCTTGACTGTACATGGAAAGAACGCTTTGCCAACCAGGAGTTCCAAGAACATCCTCTAATGGCTGTTTAATGCATGGTACTCTGACAATAACGAGCCCAACGGCTTCTAATGCATATCATATGCCATTAAGGGACCTCGATATAAAGCCACATGTTCGTAAAGTACAGGTGCAGTCTATCTAGCCAGATTTTCTAAAATAGGAGTGATATACAGACGACAATAGAATCATTCATCACAAAACCTATTCATCGTCGAGCACTATACCATTGAAAGCATTGGCAATATATCTCAAGTTCACCTCAAAGATACTGTATAACTCTGGCTAATAAAGATCGTTTGCATATATGCTAGTGCCCATCTTGAAGAAGAATGCTCATTCATGTGTCCACCCGTCTGCATACCCACCTCCGCTATTGTATCTCTTTGACTCTTCCCGCCGGTGTCAACAAAGTGAAGCATTGTTGCCCTTGCAAACGACTTTTCTCCTTTTGATCAGCAATAAAACATCACACAAACTGTGATGAATCTCGGATTCTAAAAGGCTATAAATTCGAATATTGGAAGTATTCTTGGACTTCTTCATCCTTGTCGCTATTATTGCTATTTGAACGAAGTGGTAAGTCTTCTTCCTGCTCCGCCTCCTCTCATTCTCATCCTGCTTCTACTCCTCCTAATACCGCCTACTAAGGCTAATGAGCTTCAAGGAATCATGTGCAGAGCAGTTCGATACGTCTACCCCGAGTGCGGCCATGCCGTCGATCCTGACCCCAAAGTCTGGGTCCTCGAGAAATGTATTCCTGCAGTATCGTTCGGCAGAGATTGCTGGTTCCCTCGCAACCTGCCCGAGAACTACATCGAGAAGAAGCCCTGGCCTAATGATAACCTCGTTGAGCCTTGCCGCATGCCTCACCCTCCAGCCTACTCCGACGCTACCTTTGAGGTCGAGAATGCAGAGATGCAGAATAAGGAAGACACCCCTTCCTCCGTTACCCTCAGCGACGTGGGCAAAGACGACAACCTCACTATCGACGACATCGACTCCATTGAAGGAGAGGAGTGTGACTTCTTCGCTCCTGTAGAAGTCAGATTTGAAGACGAGGACTCGCCCGTTATCCTCGCTGACCACAAGTCTGTCCTTGCCGATATGGAGCCTTTGTACCTCGACCCAGCCGACAACTATCACCACGATGAGATCAGTCTCCTCGAGGACGGCGAAGTCGAGGACCCTGAACTCACCGCCTATGTAGCATCTCGTGTCTGGACCGAGGAAGAAAACGCCTACTTCACCAAGGTGATCGAAGACACAAACGAAGAGCTCGCCATGTTTTCAGCCGAGGACAACATCGACTGGATCAGAGTCTCTTCTGTAGACACATCTGCCCCTCTTGGCTACGACCATTATTTTCCACCGGAGACCAAGGATGAAGAGGCAGACATGGATGTGCAGAACTTTCATTGGTTTAAGCCCTGATTTGGAACTCTTTAGATTGAGTGAGGTATACAAAGATGCTTGGAGTGGGCATATACGGATGAACAATGGGATACTAGGCTATACCGCAGAGCTTGATGGATAGGGAGTCCAAAGATGCATACTTGGCATGGGATATAACATTGCTTCTAGCTGCTATTCATTGACCGATACAAACTCTTCGACTTTGACTTATGGTCCTCTTTTCGTGACGGCTTCACTGGTGACAAGCGTAAAGGAACCGGCATCACATCAACTGATTCACAAAGACACCAAGATAATATTGAAGCATCAATTAGGGCTAGCAATCATAAGAGTACATAACAATCGGTCATCGTCAATCACAAATGAGATCCAAATCCCATCAAACGCACCCGCAACTTTACTGTTTCTTCGTCTTTCGCGTGTCCTGCACCTTTTCCACCTTCTCCTATCATTTCATTCTTGCATTTTTTAGTCACCTCCACAACCATTCATGTCATTAAACGATCGTCATATCATCTAGGGTATCGTTCCAAAAGAATGTTTCCTCCTAGTCGGGTTTACAACTCGTCCTTCGCACGCTGGAAGGTCTCCTTGACAGCCTCGGTAGCCTCGCTGGCTGCACTGCCAACCTTGTCAGCGGCAGAAGCCGCGGCTTCGTTAGCTTGGCTTCTGAGGCTTTCAGCGTTGGCAGCAGCGGTGGCGTAGGCTCTCTGGAACCGGGCCAGGACGCTCTCGGTGAAAGAGGGCTCCTTGCCGCTGATGAGCTCGGAGACAAGCTCGCTCACGGATTCGTACTGCCTGAGTGCCTCAGCTGAGGCGGTAACGGCGGATGCAGCAGCTGCTTCGGAGGCAATTGATGCCTTGTCGGCGGCAGCGTCGGTGGCCTTGGCGGCATACGAGCTGGCGTCACCCCAAACATGCTCGTACCAGGCGATCTGGGTAGGCTCGCCGTAAACTTGGCCACTGATCTGCTCAACGATGTTGTTCCAAGAATCACCAATGGCAAGGCCAGCGGCCGAGATCTGCTCGTTGGCAGCATCGACAACTGAAGAGATGGAATCATCAACGGCCTGAGCGGCAGACTTGACGGTGTCGCCAGCAGCAGAGTAAACAGATCCTGCAGCTTCACCTGCCGCCTGGGCAGCGGAAGCAGCGGACTCCCTGGCCACAGAAGCGACAGAGGAGGCAGATCCTGCAAGGTCAGTGGGAGTAGGGGTAGCGGTAAGGGATGAGAGAGCAGAAGATGCGCCAGCCAGGAATCTAGAGTATCGGTCCTGGGCAGCACCGAGGCCAGCATAGTAGTTCATCTTGGCCTGCTCATAGTACTTTTCAGGGGCTGAAGAAGGGGTAGGTGTGGCGAGTCCAGCGGCGATGAGAGCACTCTGGTACTGGATCTCGGCCCAAAGTCGACCTTCGTTGAGTCTCTGGGAAGCAATGGATTCAATACGCTCCCAGTCGAGCCAGGTGGGGACGGTAGTGGTGGTAGGAAGTTGCTGAGCGGCGGTGGTAGCAGCCTGCTTAGCCTTATCGAACTGATCACCAGCAGCTGAGACTGCCTGGTCGTAAGAGGAGGAGACAGAAGATAGGAGCTGCTCATGAACTGGCTTGGGGGTACCATAGATTTGAGCAGAGACGACTGAAAGAGCGCTCGAGTATTGCTCAGAGGCACGAGAAACGGCGTTCGAGTACACGGACTGCGCAGCATCGGTGGCGCTAGCAATCGCATCCGTATCAACATAGTCATCGAGGACGATCTGTCGGTGAGGGACCTCTTGAGCCGCAGCACCGAGGAAAGCAGGCTTGACATGCTCATGCTGTTCAGACAGAGGGGTTTCGTCGCGATGGGTCAGGGGGTCCTCCTCAATCTCGACGAGTGGCTCCTTGCCACCAGCCTCAAGGGGATCTTCACTACCATTGCTGACTACGGAAAAGGTGTCACCGATAAGCACTTCAGATGCTTCCGAGGCAAGGGGGGTCGACATACTGCTGTCTTCTGACTTTGCGACATTGGTGGCTGACTCGACAACTTCCGAGAGCTCGCTGGACGCTTCTTCGATAACGGGGGCGGCGGATTCGGAGGCAGTCGAGGATAGAGACTCAACAGTCTCTGAGGCTTCCTTGGCAATGCTGCTAGCGCTCTCTTCGCCTTCGAAAATGAGGCTGGAGGCGTCGCTGGCAATGGATTCGGCGCTGCTTGAAACGGCTGAGGTAGCCTTTTCGATGATGTTAGGCTCGTCGAAAACAGATGAAGCGCTGGAAACGCTCTCGCTGGCAGATTCGGCAACTTCGGATGCTTCCTCCTTAACGGGCTCGGCAATGGAAGCGACAAAGTCTTCCAAGTTCTGTTCGGCGTCCTGTGCTTGAGATGTAGCCTCTTCAACGACTTCTGAAAGGCTGGAGGCGGCACTGTCGTCCTCAACCGGGGTCTGAGCCTCAGCTTCCTCAGCTGCTGCAGCCTGCTCGGCAGCAAGCTTCATAGCGTCAACGTCAAAGTTGTCGGACGTATCTCCGGCAGCAACCTTGTAGCGGGCAACGTCCTTAAGGCGGGCCAGCTCCTTGGCAGCCACAGAGGCAATCTCCATTCCCTCGTCCTCAACTCGTGCAGCGGCGTCCTGGGCCTCAAGCAGAGCAGGGTGGGTAACGATCAATTGCTTCAGTTGCTCAGTCCACTCATTGAGCGTACGCTTGAGCTCGTGGTACTTGGCCCAGTCCTTGTAGGTGATACCATCTGTCCAAGCCCACCTCATTCCGATCTGTTGCAGGGCGAGGTTTCTAGTCTCGTCAAGAACCTGGAAATGAACATCGGCGACAGTGACAACGGTCTCCTGGAGTTCCTGGTCATAGCCTTGGCGCCATTGTCGAATGGCTTGAGCCTTCTGCTTAATGGCCATTCCAGAAGATCGCACAGCGGTGACGATCTGTTGGTTGACATCAGCACCATTCGCGTTAGTTCCAGCAAGTTCCACGATCTTGTTGCGAAGGCCGGTGAGTTCTCGATCAATTGTGGTCTCAAGGTCGTCAAAGAGCTTCTGACCGTTAATGTTGACATTCTCCTCAATCATGCGCTTGGCAATCTCGTCAACGCGCTCCTCCAAGTCAGTAGCACCCTCATCAGCTTGAGTAGCAAACTTTGTCTGCCAAGTCTCGAGGTCCTGAGCTACCATTTCGCGAGCCTTTCGTCGCTTCTCACTCTCATTTTCGGTGGGAGGAGGGGCCTGGACAGGGTTAATGTAGTCAGGAGAAGCAGATTCAACTTCAGGCAGAGGGCTCTCAGTAGCAACGGGAGCCTGAGATGATGATGTTTGAACAGATGTAGTGCTCTGAGGAGCAGGCTTCTGGAAAGATGAGGCAGTTGTTCCAGTGGTGAAGCTATGTGATGTCAGACGACGTATTGACGATATGTAGCTCAGAGAACTTACCTCGAGGAGTAGCTTTCCTGGATGGGCTTGGTGGTCTTGGTCTTGTAACGTCCCAATCGCTCGCCGATGCGAACAAGCTGGGGCTCAACGTTCTGGACGTAGACAGCTCGAACGTGAGGCCAAACGTTGCTGTCAAGGAAGGCATAAGTCTTGTTCCATGTCCAGTAAGCTGTAGGGAGAGCAGTCTTTGTGGTAAAGTCGGAAGCTACATCATAACCACGAATGGCGTATGGATGAACAAATTCATAGCCTGGCTGGAGGTACTCGTAGTACATCTGCAGACCATTGGTGCGGGCGATGTCGTAGTATGGGCCTAGCTTTTCGCCAGCTTGGCTCACGTAGGGGCCAACGGACTGGTCATAATGCGCACGCGCACGAGCTTGGTACTTGACAAGCTGAGGCTGTCCATTCTTCTCCCACAAAGCCTGGGTGTGCGCCTGCGCCTTCTCTACCCATGGAGCTCCATATTGAACAGCGTATGCGCGAGTGGGCTGCCAGACCTTGCTCTCGACAGTATCGTAGTATGGGCGGGCGATCTCAACGTAGGGCGCTGCATAGTGGTCGTAGTATGGTTGAACGTGAGGTTGCACGGTGTTCTTGACCTGGAAGTAGGGTTTACAAATTGATGGGGTGTTCTCGTCGCACTGTTCGAGCGAGGGTGGGCATCTGAAGAGGACTGTATAGATGGCGAACCATGTCGCGAGTCTAGCAGAAGAATAGTCAGCTTATTGTGCGTGAAAACGGCGGTATCTCGATGCGATAACGATGGAAAAGATTGGTAAAAGACATCAAGCGGGAACAAGATGGCATGACGACGCGTAGAGCAAACATACCTAGCAACGACACTAAGAGTCCATGCAAAAATACTTCTTCTCTTCTTAATTGATCCTCGGCGACCTGCGACAGGCTTTCCATTCGCCTTGCCGTTGATGTGGCCGTTGCCGTTCATGATCGAGCCGGCGGACTCGGCCATGATGACGAGCTAGACACGCGCTGCGGTCAAAGCAATCAATCAATGATGGAAGTCGATAGACGAGAGCCAATATTGGCAAGCGAACGGTAGCAAAGACTCCAGCTTTCAGCTACGCGAGAGGAGGCAACGAGGAACAAATGTGTTCTTTGAAGCGTGTTAGCCTTGACAAAGTCAGGTCAGGTCAGGTCAGGGTTGCAAAAGTTTTGGGAGCTTCAAGGTTGAGTGAATGAAGCTGGCTTACCTATAGTGCGTTACAGTTCAGGACGAACTGCAGGGGTTGCGTGCTGTAAAATACTGGTGCCGTGAAGCAAGCGAGAGGTCTAGGAGCTCTTCTGTGACACGACTCGAGACAGGAGCGAGACAGCGAAAGAAAGCAACCGAAGCTGCAAATGAAAAAAAGGGTTAAGCTCTTGGCTTTTGTATGGATTGTCTTAGGAGAGGAGAAGGAGGAAAATAAGATTAACGTTAGGGAATAGAAGAGGAGATAAACTGAAAGTCACGGTTGACGTCGTTTACAGCTGCCTTGGTCTTGGCCATGTCCATCCCATCCATGGTCTGGAATCTAACCCAGTGAAACTAACGTTGGTAGGTCTCTAACGTTTACTAGCACGCACATCATATCTGTACAGTGGTGTCATGCACCCATACGCCATTAGTTGATTATACCGTTTCTGTCACTGTCAGTACCAAAGATAAGCAACCATCCAACATGGATTGCTTCCTGTCCTGCAGTTTTCGAAACAGTTGCATGGTTGCGACGTCATCCAAAACCACATAAGCTTGCTTTACCCGAACGCCTTTTGATGCCACTGACAGGACCAGGCGCACTGATTGGATAATCGGGAACTTAGATATAAACAACGAGCTGAAATGTCAAACATAATACGTCAGGGAATCTGAAAAGGTGTCAAGAATGGTTTATCAATCATAGACTTTTACCAAGACAAAGTAAGAGCGTGCACTAAATAACACTAACTTGCGAGAGGGTTTCCCTCTGATGTTTTTGACAGCCATCAACTGACTGTCCCGAGCCGCGCTGTAGTAGCCGACGAACGTTTCCATGTGATAGTGTCTCAGGCTTGGACACAAAAAGACAACATTCCGAAACTTAGGGTAGCCATGATAATAAGGGAACGTCTCAGTCTTGGTATATCATGCTGAGTTGAAGACTTTCAGTACAGCTCCCAGAATCAATAGACATGCAATGAGGCTCAAAGTCTATGACGCTTCGCCAGAATTAAGGACTTTCTTGTGATACATTCATCAATAAACAGATCATCTTTTTGTCGCCATGAAAAACACCACATTACTACGTAGGGAGACAGAAAACTTCAGACCCTAGATTAGGGGGCTAAAAATAATTAGTCAGAAATCTCCCTAAAATTACAGTAAAAATAATTAGAGTATTTCAATCCATTGTGATCAAGGTCCTGCCTTTTCTTACCTCCCCAAGGTTCCTGTTGGCTGTTTTACCATGACATCAACCATGATCTGGCGCTGACACGTGAGCCTGTCACTGTCGGAAGATTACTGCCCCGATTCCGATCCGTCGACAATTGCCAGGCATCTCCGGTTGGGTTCGCAGTTCGGGCAAGTCAAACTGTGGGGGGTGGCGGTTAGCGTTTCCTCCACCACGGGCGGGCAATTCCACGTCTCTCAACAAAGTCAAGCTTAATCTTCAAGATTCAACTCTTAAGTTCAACATCAACATTACAGTTAGGTTCTGCCCCGGCTGGCGCAAACACTATATACATATTCGCCTGTTGAATTCGTGGACCGTTTCATATCTCATCAACGCCCAAACCTTCTCTGCAACGCTCATCGGTCTGTTCATCGTCTCTCCGTTTCCGACTGCGACTCCATTCAGACCCCTCGATACGATTCGACACTTCGGCGCATGCCTCTGTGAGAAACCTGATAAAATAAGCCCCTCGTGGGCGCGACCGATTTGTTTCGAATCGCCTTCATCAAACTCAAATTGTCATCATGGAAGATCCAACCTCGATTGCCAAGGCTAAGAGCCTACACCGAACCTCGACCCGATCCGATGATCTACTACAGCCTCAAGACAATCCCAGCATCTGCCGAATATGCCGAGGCGAAGGAACTCCAGAGGAACCGCTGTTCTACCCTTGCAAGTGCAGCGGTAGTATTAAATATGTTCATCAGGATTGCTTGATGGAGTGGCTATCCCATTCTCAAAAGAAGTACTGTGAACTTTGCAAGACATCATTCCGGTTCACGAAGCTATACGCCCCTGACATGCCCCAATCTCTTCCAGTCCATATATTCATCGGGCACATGGCCAGATATTTCTTCCAAAATGTCTTGGTATGGCTTCGTGCAGCCCTGGCCATCAGCGTTTGGCTCTGCTGGTTGCCTTACTTTATGAGAGGTGTCTGGTCATTCATGTTCTGGGTCAGTGATGAGGGCTTTGGCAACACTTCCATGATGGCTCGCTCCAATGACACAGCGTCATCAACAGTAAACTCATTACGGGGGATGTCTCCTTCGGCTGTGGATTTCGAGACATGTCCTGGAAGCCCCTTATTCGTGGCGACTACTACTCCAGCTTCGGTTGCCAATACTCTGCTTGATGGTTTGTCTGAACAGAACATTTCTGACTTCTTCTCACGTATGATGTCTATTTGGGGTGTTGCAGTAAAGTCTGATCGCCTTGAATCTACTAACGCAACATCATCCCGGTCCATGTCCATACCACCAACCCTGCTCGGAGAGGTAGCATTCTTAAACAACTTGACTCGAAACCCAACTCTCAACCGCGCGGTTATCTCGATCCTCGAAGGTCAAATCATCACTGTCTTGGTCATCGTTTGCTTCATTCTCGTTATTCTGGTTCGAGATTATGTCGTCCAGCAGCAGCCAGAGATGAATGTGCGCCCTGCCTTTCCAGCCCCTGAGAATCCGGTGCCGCAGCAGGAGCCGATGCTTGTCCGGCCGGAGGAAGTGGAGGAACTGCCGGGCCCCGATGAATCAGACGACGAGACTTTGGACACCGGAGACCCCTTCGCCACCGCAAATGATGTCGCCTTTGCCGCTCAGGTTCAGGCTGATGGACGTTTACGCAGGCGAACGAACTCTGAACTCGTGGTCCCTCCAGGCCTTATCGAAACTGGCCCTGCTGAGGCAGGCCCAGCTGAGTCTCAGACCCCTCCAGACGCAGGTATTGCTGAGGAGCGTGCCAGCGTCTACGAATACCTTCGTATCTACCGACAGGCAGACGGTGATGCTCGAAAGATCCTGGAGCTTATCCACCAAGAGGGCCTTGAAAACAAGCTCTCGTACTGGGTTGATGTCACGCGCCGGGCTCTACAAGATGAAGACGACAAGCCTCTCGTTGATCTTAACGCTGATCCTTACACTAGTCGAGAGCGAGCAGGAAGTTTCGGCTCTACTGTTGCCAGTTCATCTCGGAAGGCTTACACACCCGGTTCTGACGACTTCCCAACACCAATGGATGTATCCGGCGAATCTTCTTCGAGCAAGGGCAAGGAAAAGGAGATCCTACCACCTCTACCTCGCCAAACCTCTGAGACAAGCTTTGCAGCAAGTCCTTCTCGGCCTCGTGCTGTTTCAGATGGGCCTCAACTTCATGACTCAGTGAACCCTCTGGCTAACAACAGTTGGTCATTTGTAGACCTGCCTGTTGATACTCAGGAGGCAGGGGCATCAAGTGGGCTACCAGATGCTTCTCAGGCAGCACTGTTTGGATCCAAAAACTATGAACAGTCGACTCTAGATGCTGCAGCTAGTGCTTCGTCTGATTTGAGAGAAAACGAGAATGAACCAGATCGTCAGGTTGAACGCACTGAAACGTTTGGGACTCCGGAGACACACGCATCGGAACAATCTCCAGTTGCTGCAGTTCAGGAAGACGGTCGTCCCGCTGGCTTAGTCGGTAGAGTGACTGATTTCATGTGGGGTGACCTGGATGAGCAGCAACGAGCTGCGCCAGATGCAAATGCCGCTGACCCCGTCGCCGCTCAGCAAGACGATACGGATGGTTGGGAAACTGAGCTTGATGAAATCCACCAAGACGGACCTCCTCCTGATGCGGCTGCAGCCGGAGAGCCTGAGGTACCTGAGGACCTGGGCGATGGTGCAGCTGCAGGACTTGATCAAGAAGCCATGGAAGACCTCGAGGACTTTGAGGGTGTCATGGAGCTGATCGGTATGCGCGGACCTGTTGCCGGACTTTTCCAAAACGCTATCTTCTGTGCGGTCCTCGTTTCTGTGACAATCTTTGCTTGCATCTTTGTTCCCTACAATTTTGGACGTGTCAGTCTCTGGGTGGTTGCTAACCCCATGCGCCTTGTTCGACTGATCTTTGAATTCTCCAAGCTCTTGCAAGATGCTGCCGTTATGGCTGCCGGGTTCTGTTTATGGGTTGCAATTAATATGATCGACATATTCACAGGCCTTATTGGGGGCCTCGTGGGCTCTCACGTCATCATCGCAAGAAAGGCTTCATGGTCCCTCTGGACCAATGCCGGTTCGCGCGTACTGGACTATACTTTCATGGATTTGCCCATGTCTGCAGCAGAGATGCAGAATTTCTCTGCTATCAGCCATAGTGCACTCCTTGCAGTTAAAGGCAATATTGGTGCTCTCTTCACAATCACCGGCAAGGTTGTGGGCTTTATCTTCAGTGGCAGAATCTTCACCAGCAGTGTTTCGGTGGATTCAATTAAATCGGCAGCTGCTGTAGCGTGGCCCAAGATTACCGCTCTCTCCTCTGCGCTATTGAAGCCGAATTCTTGGGTGGTCAACCTTGGAGAGGCTGATGGACCTCTTAACGTCAATCCGGAGCTGGCTCACTGGTCCGGGCTGGATCGCTTCTGGGCCATCGCAGCAGGCTATTCGACACTATTCTTCTTCGGCGCACTTTACTTGAAGCGCGGGAGCCCATTCTCTAGGGGTCATATGCTTCAAGCTTGGGAGGCCGGCATCATCGATACCTTGCACCAAGCTAGTGGCATTATGAAGGTTATCATGATCATTAGCATTGAGATGCTTGTCTTCCCGCTTTATTGCGGACTCCTGCTGGACGGTGCCCTCCTTCCTCTTTTTGAGAACACGACCTTCAAGTCTCGCCTCCTTTTTACCTATAACTATCCCATGACTTCCGTCTTTGTTCACTGGTTTGTTGGCACTGGCTATATGTTCCATTTTGCCCTCTTTGTGTCAATGTGCAGGAAGATTATGCGCCAAGGCGTTCTCTGTAAGTTTTCCTTCATTCCTTGCATTGTTGAAGCTAACAAATTTATAGACTTCATTCGCGACCCAGATGACCCAGAGTTTCACCCTGTTCGTGATGTCCTGGAGAGAAACCTGGCCACGCAGTTGAAAAAGATTCTCTTCTCGGCTTTTGTGTACGGCGCCCTGGTCATAGTTTGTCTGGGCGGTGTGGTATGGGGCCTGTCTTGGGCAATCCCAGGGGTTCTTCCTGTTCACTACTCGTCCAATGAACCAGTACTCGAGTTCCCTGTGGACCTCCTCTTCTACAACTTCCTTATGCCACTTGCCGTCAGCTTCTTCAAACCTGGAGATGGACTTCATGCTATGTATACGTGGTGGTTCAGGACCTGCGCCCGAGGCTTGCGACTCACCTACTTTCTCTTTGGCGAACGAAAAATTGACGAGGAGGGAAGCTTGAGTTTGGGCAATGCCGCCAGAGCCCTACAAATTCCATGGTACAAAACTTTGTTTCTGGAGCTTGATACCCGGTATAAGGTCGTACCCAAGACCTGGACTGATTTCTTTGATGGCGGTGATGCTAAGCCAAGGACTCCTCTTAGCAACAGTGAAATTCGCTCGCTCACTCGACACAAAAATCATCTCAAGACTGCGAATCAACTCGTCGATAGTGGACGTTTTGTTCGTGCACCTGCATCCGATCGCATCAAGATACCTAAGGGCAAGAGGGTCTTCCTTGATGTTGATGAGCATGGGCGAAGAGTCGATGGGCAGGAAGACACTGATCTCTACTCCAGCAACCAGTATCAGATGGTCTATATACCGCCTCACTTCCGAGCGAGAGTCTTCCTGTTCATCCTATTTATCTGGATCTTTGCGGCGGTCACAGGAGTTGGTTTCACCATTATCCCACTCGTGTTTGGCCGGCGCATGTTTAAGATGCTGATTCCTCAGCATATTCGAACAAACGACATCTATGCATTCAGCATAGGTGTTTATCTTCTCGGTTCTGCAGCTTACCTGGTCTTCCACGCTCGTAGTGTTTGTGCGAAGATCAAGGATGGAGTTTCTGCTGCTAGAGCATCCCTGGCTGCTGGAAACCTTGAGCGCCGCGCCACGGCAGTTTTGTTACGGGGCGTCAAGATGCTTTATGCTTATTCTTTCCTCCTTGTTGTCTTCCCACTCCTCATCTCGGGGCTCATGGAGCTGTATCTCGCAATCCCCCTCCACACTTACATGTATCCTCCGACGGCGGCGTCAATTCAGGCCGCAAGAGAGGGTGGGCCGGAGGCTAGCCGTCACACGGTGCGTGTGATCCAAGCCTGGACACTGGGCCTACTATACTTGAAACTCGGTGCTCGGATGATCACATCAATGTTCCCAGATACTCGCCTTGCTGTCGCTGTCCGGACGGTATTGCGAGGCGGGTGGGCGAACCCTGACATCGGCGTTCTGACCCGAGCATTCGTGCTACCAGGTCTTGCTATTGCTGGAGCTGCCATACTTGGGCCTCCAGCACTTACAAGCGCTCTGATCAAGTACAATATCATCCCAGGCATGGAAGCAGGAGAGAGCAAACTGGCTGAAGCTGCGCGAATTGCGATAACGTATCGACAATCATACCCAGCTGTTGCGCTGTCCGCCTTGTTGGTCAAGAACACGATTGGCCTGGTCAAGGTGTTTAATGGTTGGACGGCCCGCATACGGGACGAAGCCTACCTGATTGGGGAAAGGCTGCATAACTTTGGGGCTGCCGCTGCAGGAGCGGGAAGGGTCAGAGGTGCATGGAGAGCTGGAGGGGCAAGACTGTGATGGGAGAGTGAACAGCGCAGAACAGGCGGTATGACTGACTATGTGGATAGAGCCAACATTAGACATCGGCCTTTATGATATTTTAGCGCTATTAAAGGCATTTGCCAATATGAACTAAGATTCACTAATAAGCACTTCAATTCAATTCAATAGACTTCAATTAGAGTGCATGAGCCTGCAGTGAATTATGTCATGTCTTGATTGATTTTGTGGAATGAAGCCACGAACATGTTACCCTCCATGCAAGAGAGTGGCCCTGTGGGGCAGAAGAACTTACAAGATGCCAAAATAAACTCATCAAAGAAGTCCCTAAGTTTAGGCTAGTCCTTTTTGTCACCGGGGGTAAAGAGCCCAAGACACCTTGGCTCCCCTTGAGTGGGTATTTTAGTGTAAACACAACAACAAATACGCTCAGGTGACGCCTTTGTAGACAAGTCGTCTTTCAGGTTTAGTTTGTAGAATTTCTAATTTTCTTTTTCTGATGCTGTATGAGTTGTCAAAGCTGTCCGTCATGCGAAAATGACGCACATGCTTGTCAGTCATGGATGTTGGATTAATATCAGCTTCTATTCATAGATTCACGTTATGAAACTCGAGTCTAAGACAAAGTGGCGAACCCCTGTCAAAGTATCAGAGCGATAGTGCATACGGATAACCCCTAGGTCAATGCACTGAGCTTAAGAGAAACTTGGGATGATTCAGATTAAAGTGAATCTCTCCGATCAGCTCCAAGTGATGAAGACGTAAAGAATTGACAACGCACATAACAAAGAAATGGATACGACCACTATTCAGGCACAAAGAGTCATATGAGTCACGTGTGTATCTGAGACAGAGGATTGCTGTCCAATGGTGGGGTCGTTGAAGGAACGGAAACGCCCTGTTGCCCATGGCTGCCATTGACCTTTCCTATCTGAGTTTAGTGCATGATGCTGGCACAAGGAGAATGGGGGGACCATGTGTCGCATCAACAGCCCAAGGTCACAGGCCAAACATTGATTCAACACTCACTCACATCAACTCAACAACTACGACAACCTTCGCGCGACGTTTCCTACCCATGGAACTTCCGCTCTCCAGCGGCCGCGAATACTAACAACTGCAGATTTCCAGCATCGCAGTTATACAGGTAAGACTTGGGTAGGTAAGTGCCATTGCGAATAGACAAGACAGGGCAGGGCCATCCTCTGTTTCCCTTCCGATCATCGTTGGGTCCTGGAATCGGTGAGCGAAATCTCCCGCCACTTCGCCCAAGAACAGGGCGACTGACTATCCCGACAGTTGCGCAGTCATAGCGTCAATTCATTCGACGAATCCATCACCGATTTTCATCTTTGTTACCCACGTATTATCGCCTGCGCCACCTTTCTTCATCCCTTCCCGACATTTCGATATCGCGACAACAGCCCCCCCCCTTTACATACATATCGATGCGAGAGAGACAATAAACAACAACAAACACCAGCAAATCAATTAAAACACGCAACATGGCAGAGCCTCCATCCTCTCCGCCAGGTCCTGGGGCCAGCGTCGAGGATACCCTTGGCTGGTACAAGTCACAGTATGAACAATTAGAATCCGAACTGGCCGAATTCAGGGATTCGAGTAGGGAGCTTGAGCAGGAGCTGGAGAAGGATATCGAGAGAGCAGAGAAGCAGGAGCGACATCACCAAGAAAAAGCCGAAGCACTTGGTTTCGAGGTTGAGGAATGGAAGGTATGTCTACTCATTCCCAGCAGCCTCCAACTCTAATCGGGCGGGACGTTTTTGGCTGACAATGGCTTCGTTTCGTCGCACAGAGAAAATACAGGGAATCGAAAACAGAGGCCAGCGCATCCCAGAATGCACTCGAGAAGGAAATCACCACACTTCGAGACACAAACAGGACTTTGCAAATGAAGCTGAGGGATATTGAAGTTGCCAACGATGACTTTGAGCGACAGGCGCGCAACACCACGTCATCTCTGGAAGATATGGAGTCAAAGTACAACCAGGCGATTGAGAGGGCTGTCATGATGGAAGAGGAGATCAAGATTGGCGAGCAGGAGCGTGAACAGCTTCGTATTGAGTCACAGCGCTTGCGCGAGGAACTGGGCGACCTCAAGATTGAAGCAGAGCTTCTGCAAGACAAGATCAAGAAACAGGAGTCTCGCCATCTGTCCACCATTTCAACCGATCTTTCTATCCTCGAGTCACCAACTTTCGACCACCCCGCCTCTCCTGGCTCTACAGCCAGCTCTCCTCTCATTACCACGCCTCCAGATTCCAAGTCGCCTGTACCAGACGAGGACACTCTCTCCGAACTTCCCGACCCGCCTTCACCTCCCATGTCCGATGTCTCTGGAACTCTTCCCAAGATGGCGTCGAGAACCCCCGCCACTTCAAGGGCATCTGGTCGTTCTCGTTTGCCCTCATCGGACAACAGTGTCACCCCCAAGCCTCGATCTAAGCCTCCTACCAAGACGACCCGCGCGCCTGGCAGCCGCATCTCGACTGGTGGCACAACGACAATGCGCACACCAGCCAACCGTGCTGTTGGGCCTCGCTCGGCTTCTAACAAACTTCCCGCCTCTAACTCTCTCACCCATATTCGAACCCTTACCGCCCAAATGCAACGCCTCGAGGCTCGTGTGCACTCCGCGCGATCTAAGCTCCCCGGGCCGACTCGCACTCCACCTCGCGCTTCGCCTCGAACATCGGTTTATAGCTCTACCAATGTGCCTTCGTCGGTTACGATCCGTTCTCGTAAGCGCACTGGTGGCTCTACCGCGTCTTCGGTTGCAGGCGACGACATGACACCAACCACCGGTATTCCAACACCAGCAACCAAGGGAAGCCACGTGCCCCGTCTTAGCACGTCTGGGGTCAGCCGCTTGTCATTTGGCCCATTGCCGAACCGTGGAGGTCCGGAGGAGATCAGCAGGCCGAGCTCACGTGCTAGTGTCACTTCGTATGCCCGACCACCCTCACGAACCGCCGGAGAAATGATCCCACGACCCGTTTCAAGGGCATCACTCTCAGGAACTCGAACACCCATGGGCCGACCTCGCTCCTCGATGGGAGGATCGATTCATGGCCACTCTGCCAGCATTAGCCACCTGGACCTAGAGGAAGAGGATGAGGGAGAATTCCGAACGCCAAGCCGCAGGGGTACATACTCGAACGGTGAAGGCAGCGCTATCCCCATGCCAACAATCCGACGCCAGAGCGGTAGCCGAAGGATAAGCGCAAACACAATGAGGTCCAGTGTATCCGGTCCAAGGAAACTGAGCGACCTGGGAGAGACCTACTAAACAGTTGTATCCCACAAAATTCCACGACTGTCCCAGGTCGTTTATATTCTTTGACATGGTTTTACTTTGCAAGCGGTTCGAGCGGTTTACGCAAATCAAATTGGTCGCATTTCACCTCATCATTGATATCCGTTTCTACAAAACAAAAGGGGTGGTATGGACGGTTCGGCATACTTTTACGGCTGGCGCTTCAAGACGGCGAAGACGGTGTTGACGATGGTTACGGAATTCCACTTCTTGCTCTCTGGCAGACTTCGTTACTAATACTTCTGCTTCTTTGGGTACACGGGGATTTCGGCACCGGGGTTTACGGATGTTATGAAGACATGGATGGCATTGTTTATTATTTTTCTTTTGTTTTTCTAGAAGGGAAGGGCAGGGCCCGGCTAGGTGTACATATGTCCGAGTCACATATCCGTACATGCTATACCGGCCGGGCCTGAAGAGAGGGGGTGTACCGCACCAAAAGCGAGTCATCGACCGGGCAAATCAACTTGGATGGTCCTTATTTTAAAAAACGGCTTGCGAGATGGGAGCGGGTAATACTGGGGAAGAGTTGATGCGAGGCTACCTTTACTTTTCTCTGTGAAGTAAGGTTGCTCGCGGGGGAGGGCGGACATCAGTGGGGAGTCGTACGATGTCTGACAAGGCTGAGGCAACGGCCCGCGGGCTAGATTAGTCTGGGTTGCTTGCCTTGCGATCTTGAATTATTTATCTATTATTTTCCTTTGTGCAAATTGGAGTAGGAGGAGCGAGAGGGAGGTGTAGATACAGACTGTGGAGGCGTATGATACAATCAACATCTTAGCTTTAGCTTGAGGACTGGGGAGTTGGAGATGAAACCTGGTCTAGATACGCCCAATACATACAGATAACTTCATGGTTTCAGAATGTTGAATGTGAAGGTCAAAGCAGTACTGATTGTAAGAATAGCTGATATGAAAGAAGTAGATGTTAACTGAATGAGGGTTGTGTTTACGATTATCGGTTCAGTCAGCATGTCTAACATTTAATTCATCATGGGTAGTGGTTGAGATCAAATGAAGCTGTTGAGCCGAGATCCATTGATCGGAACAACGGATGCAACCTTGTTTTCCTTGACCTTAGCAGAGGCATTATTGCTCTTAGGATATTACGCGTAACCATTAAGAACTCGTGCCAACATATCAGACTCAGTTGTATCGAATGGTTCCATCTCAATCAACATTGAAAAGGATGCAGTCAGTATGCAGCTCAGAACCCATGGATCGCCGAATTTCGGCTCCGCTGGTCCCCCGGCAATATCAACACCTACCTCCTGAAACCATCCATTCAATGTTGGGGATTCGGAGGATGACCGTGGGTAACGAGGCTGCGGCTCTGGAAATTGAACGATGAAAAAAACCCCGAAACGAAGGTTATGTTTGATTGGTTGACTTGGAGGATTGGGGAACTCAACAATTGGGGAGATCCTTTTTTTTTTTTTTCTTGACCCGTAAAAGTCAAAGGGGCGTGGGAGAATTAAGGTAGGGCGCTAGTGGGAAGTGGGGGGTTTGTTGGATCTGAGATTGGGATTGAGATTCTAGGGTAGGATTTTGAGGGATGACGATATTGGGATTGGGATATTGAAGTTGTGAGGGAGATGTACAGACAAGATTTTTTATAAGGCTTGGGGGATAATGCAACAGGTAGTAGTTATCTGAAGGGGGGGTAGATAATTGGTGACTTGAATGGTTGTTAGATTGTATGAATGTCTTTAAACTAGAGGCTGAAAAGGTATCTTGGACAGATACGAATAGCTTGGACTATGTACAGTAGGCGATTAACAGATAAACCAGTCGATAAACCAGTACAACGATAGGCCAAGAGAAATCAGAAAGTTGGTACAGGTACTCTTACCCAAGGATACCGAAATGAGGAATTGACCACTTACATTTTCACTGTCACGACTTAAAACCAGCTACCAAGCTCTCATCCCTGACCTTTACCCAAGCTTCTTTCATCGTTCGATCTCGCTCGGCAAAAGCTCAAGGCGACGACGTTCGGATCACAGGAACTTCAGACGTCACATCAAATCGTTGGAGCCGCAACTCAACGCCTCTATTAGGATCCCTAACCCCTGACTGGTTCCCAACATGCGGCTCGTGTTTGTGGCTTTTGGATTTCTTGAAGACCTACTAGTTTGTAAGTGGAAGGGGTGTGTACGTACATGAGATGCCAGCCTTGTGGTGCGATAAGGTAAGGTTGGGTGTTGAAGGCTGAGGTGGGAGGCTGTCAAGGCTGATGCTATGGGAGGATGGGTACAGGACACTTGCTTTATAGAAGGCGAATACTGCTCAGCGTGATACTAATGCTTAGAATGGGACTTATGAGCACCGGAGAGAAATTCGGGAATTAAAATGACCAGAGAGCATCTTGTGAGCGAGTTCGTTGATGATCGGGTTCCGAACATGTAAGCCACCTCCGATAGGCAAGTACCGAAAATCTCCGAATTCATCATCGGAGCCTTATTGAGCAGAAGCCAGCTTCAGTATAAATTAGAGATTCACCGATCAAGATTTCTATTGCATTTCTATACAGTTGATAGCCGTGACTCTGGGAAAATACTGCATCGGGCATTGACTTACACGGGCATTAATGAACATCAACCATGAAGCCGCAGCTGACCATTCACAACATACCCATCCAGGAACCCATTTATATAGCGGATTGAGTTTTGTATCATCATAAGCTCTCTTCTCCAATTATATCATGACTTGTCGTAACACACAATGTACACCGGCTTCCGATACGGAATCCGGAGACTTTGTTCGGTCTCCGTAACATCATCATCATTCATTGACCTCAACCATTCATTCCATTCATAGCTCCAAGCCAATGCGACCCCTAGTAAATGGCATTACCCATGCTCTGTGCCCCTCCCCATCAATCAATCGCTCCCCCAGAGCCGCCTTGGCCTTGGCTGGGAATGAGATGGGAGCTGTAATGCAGTGTCTGAGTGTTATTGTCTGGCGATTTACGGCCCCCCCACCTCCACCCGCAACGAAAAATACCGGCCCCTCAGCCATCCATGTCATGAATCTAATCCCAGTCTGGTTATAGACTGACGGGGACCCTGAATGGCTTCCCCTCCACTGCATTCCGGGTCATTGCAAAGCCGACATGACATTGAGAAACTCCACCCTTTGAGATGATTATTTTTTTCCATTGGGGAACACTGTAGAATGCTGGAGTCCTTGACTGTATCGTCCATAGAACAAGTTAGTCTCTCACTGGGCACCCCGCCCCAGGCCCCCAGGGGGTCTCGTGGGTTTACTGTACGCCCAGGCGGGTTTGTCTCCCAACAGTTCTAGTTTCTAGCTTCAATCTTCCCCGCCAGGTGCCGAGAGCTGCTTGCCACCAGCCAACAGCAGTCAACAGTACCAAGTCAACAACCCACAAGGGGAAGATAGAAGTGGAGAGTCTTTGCAGATCCATTGAATTTGTACATCCCAAAGCCAATCCCAAGCTTCAGGTTGTATCCGTACTTGTACTTGTGTTGATGACCTCCCACTTCTTTTTTTCCCTCTTGATGAAGACTTGTTCTCCTCTTCTGTCCTCCCTCTCCCCTCATCTTTCTCTCAATCCTCAAAGTGGTAACTTAAGCTCAAAGGAAGACGAACGAGATTAATATCTTGTTCAATCCATCCACATAATTCATCTGTTCTGGTCCTCCTCAACCAAGAACGTCTTCCTTTTTACCTTATCCACCTCCTCATCTTAATTACAGACAGTACCTACCCTTCGACCCTTCTGTATTTTTAGCGCCTATACCACACTTGGGACACTTTTTTTTTTTGCTTCCCCAACAGTAACAGCAGAAAAACAGGCCCAGCTCCCGTCCCGTCGGATCTTGTGTTTTCTTCGGCCGGAGCTACCCCTGCCCGTAAACTGCCCTTGCGCGCCCGCCACTTTGACCGGCTCATGACGACCTGAGAGCGACACGACTCAACTCTCTCAACCTGATCAAACTCCTGCTCTCCTCCTCCTCCATATTTCGAATCTCCGACTTCTTTCTCTCGAATCCTCCTTCATAATCTCCTCTTCTCCTCCTTTCATTCTTCCTCTACACACATAAACGCAGTAGCCATGACTGAGATCTCAGCTGGTGCCCAGGAGGGTGCCAATGGGCGGTCGGTGCCCTATGTCAATGGCAAGGCGTCGTATGCAGAGAAGTTCCATATTGCAGACCACTTCATCGGCGGCAACCGATTGGAGAATGCTCCTCCGAGCAAGGTCAAGGACTTTGTAGGCCAGAATGATGGTCACACTGTCATCACCAACGTAAGGACATCTCTTTCTCGCCAGAATTGGAGTTTTGGGGGATAGAACTGGATTAATTCCGTCTACCCCGCCAGTTCTGGACTTTGAAGCGATCGCAACGGTTTTGCTAACAGAAACTCTGCTCTACAGGTTCTCATTGCCAACAACGGTATCGCTGCCGTTAAGGAGATTCGATCAGTCCGAAAATGGGCTTACGAGACGTTCGGCGACGAGCGAGCCATTCACTTCACTGTGATGGCTACCCCCGAAGATCTGCAGGCCAACGCAGAATACATTAGGATGGCCGACCACTACGTCGAGGTTCCCGGCGGCACAAACAACCACAACTATGCCAATGTCGAGCTGATTGTGGATATTGCTGAGCGCATGAATGTCCATGCCGTCTGGGCTGGATGGTGAGTTGGCTCCCAGAGACTTTGTCTCGCTGCGATTTCTACATACATGGACTAACGAGATTTTCAGGGGTCATGCCTCCGAAAACCCAAAGTTGCCAGAGTCGCTGGCCGCCTCCCCCAACAAAATTGTTTTCATCGGACCTCCTGGATCTGCCATGCGGTCACTAGGTGACAAGATTTCCTCCACAATTGTAGCACAGCACGCCGAGGTGCCGTGTATTCCTTGGTCAGGAACAGGCGTCGACCAGGTCGCCGTCGATGACAAGGGCATTGTTACCGTCGCCGATGATATTTATGCCAAGGGTTGCGTCACATCATGGGAGGAGGGTCTTGAGAGGGCCAAGGAGATTGGTTTCCCTGTCATGATCAAGGCCTCCGAAGGTGGTGGTGGTAAGGGTATCCGAAAGGCCACCGAGGAGGAGGGCTTCGAGGCTCTCTACAAGGCCGCTGCTAGCGAAATCCCCGGTTCTCCCATTTTCATCATGAAGCTTGCTGGCAACGCTCGACATCTTGAGGTCCAGCTTCTTGCTGACCAGTACGGAAACAACATCTCACTCTTCGGTCGTGATTGTTCCGTTCAGCGACGTCACCAGAAGATTATTGAGGAGGCTCCTGTGACCATTGCGAAGCCCGATACGTTCAAGGCTATGGAGGATGCCGCTGTTCGTCTCGGTAAGCTCGTCGGTTACGTCTCTGCCGGTACCGTCGAGTACCTCTACTCTCACGCCGACGACAAGTTCTACTTCCTGGAGCTTAACCCCCGTCTCCAGGTCGAGCACCCTACCACTGAGATGGTCAGTGGTGTCAACCTGCCCGCTGCCCAGCTTCAGATTGCCATGGGTATCCCTCTCCACAGAATCCGTGATATTCGACTCTTGTACGGTGTCGACCCCAAGACGTCAAGCGAGATCGACTTTGAATTCAAGAACGAGGGCACATCTATGAGCCAGCGACGACCCCAGCCCAAGGGCCACACCACTGCTTGCCGTATCACATCCGAGGATCCTGGTGAGGGTTTCAAGCCTTCCAACGGTGTGATGCACGAACTCAACTTCAGGAGTAGCTCTAATGTCTGGGGTTACTTCTCCGTCGGTTCTCAGGGTGGTATTCACAGTTTCTCAGACAGTCAGTTTGGTCACATCTTCGCCTATGGTGAGAACCGTTCTGCGTCAAGGAAACACATGGTCATGGCTCTCAAGGAACTGAGCATTCGTGGTGATTTCCGAACCACCATCGAGTATCTCATCAAGCTTCTCGAGACCGAGGCTTTCGAGGACAACACCATCTCCACTGGTTGGTTGGATGAGCTCATCTCCAAGCGTCTTACTGCTGAGCGACCCGAGACCATGCTTGCTGTTGTCTGTGGTGCCGTCACCAAGGCTCACATTGCCAGCGAGGCTTGCATGGCTGAGTACCGAGCCGGACTTGAGAAGGGTCAAGTGCCCTCTAAGGACGTTCTCAAGACCGTCTTCACCATCGACTTCATCTACGAGGGTTACCGTTACAAGTTCACCGCCACACGTGCCAGCGTTGACAGCTACCACCTCTTCATCAATGGTTCCAAGTGCTCCATTGGTGTCCGTTCTCTGAGCGATGGTGGTCTCCTTGTCCTGCTCGATGGTCGCAGTCACAACGTCTACTGGAAGGAAGAGGTTGGTGCTACCCGTCTTTCCGTCGACAGCAAGACCTGCTTGCTTGAGCAAGAGAACGACCCTACCCAGCTTCGATCTCCCAGCCCTGGTAAGCTTGTCAAGTACTCCGTCGAGAACGGTGCCCATGTTCGTGCCGGCCAGGCTTTCGCCGAGGTCGAGGTCATGAAGATGTACATGCCTCTCGTTGCTCAAGAGGATGGTGTTGTCCAGCTCATCAAGCAGCCCGGAGCTACTCTCGAGGCTGGTGACATCCTCGGTATCTTAGCCCTTGACGACCCCAGCCGCGTTAAGCAGGCTCAGGCTTTCGTCGACAAGCTCCCCGCCTATGGTGAGCCCGTTGTTGTCGGTGCCAAGCCCGCCCAGCGCTTCTCTCTCCTCTACAACATCCTTCACAACATTCTCCTGGGTTATGACAACTCTGTCATCATGTCCAACACCCTCAAGGACCTCATTGAGGTTCTCCGCGATCCCGAGCTGCCTTACAGCGAGTGGAACGCCCAGTTCTCTGCTCTCCACTCTCGTATGCCCCAGAAGCTCGACGCTCAGTTCACACAGATCGTTGAGCGCAGCAAGTCTCGCCACGGAGAGTTCCCCGCCAAGGCCCTTACCAAGGCTTTCAACAAGTTCCTCGAGGACAATGTTGATGCTGGTGATGCCGGCCTTCTCAAGGCCACTCTCTCCCCTCTTACCGAGGTTCTCGACATGTACGCCGAGGGCCAGAAGAACCGAGAGCTTAACGTCATCAAGGGTCTTCTTGAGCAGTATTGGGAGGTTGAGAACCTCTTCATGAACCAGCCTCAGGAGGACGCTGTTGTTCTTCAGCTGCGTGACCAGCACAAGGAGGACATCATGAAGGTTGTCCACACTGTTCTCTCTCACAGCCGTGTCAGCTCCAAGAGCTCTCTTATCCTGGCCATCCTCGAGGAGTACCGCCCCAACAAGCCTAAGGCTGGAAGCATTGCCAAGAACCTTCGCGAGACTCTCCGCCTGCTCACTGAGCTCCAGTCGCGTCCTACCTCCAAGGTTTCCCTTAAGGCCCGTGAGATCATGATCCAGTGTGCTCTTCCCTCGCTCGAGGAGCGAACCGCTCAGATGGAGCACATTCTCCGCTCTTCCGTCATCGAGTCGCGATACGGTGAGACTGGTTGGGACCACCGAGAGCCTAGCCTTGAAATCATCAAGGAGGTCGTTGACTCCAAGTACACCGTCTTCGATGTCTTGACCATGTTCTTCGCTCACGACGATCCTTGGGTGTCCCTGGCCTCTCTTGAGGTTTACGTTCGCCGAGCTTACCGTGCGTACATCCTCAAGCAGATCGAGTACCACCAGGATGAGAACGATGCTCCCCAGTTCGTTTCTTGGGACTTCCAGCTTCGAAAGCTTGGACAGTCTGAGTTCGGTCTTCCTCTGCAGTCTGCAGCTCCTTCTACTCCTGCTACCCCTAGCGGAGGCGAGTTCAACTTTAAGCGAATCCACTCGATCAGTGATATGTCTTATCTTACTGATAAGTGGGAGGACGAACCTACGCGAAAGGGTGTCATTGTTCCTTGCAAGTACATCGATGATGCCGAGGACCTCATTGCCAAGGCTCTTGAGGCTCTTGCCCTTGAGCAGAAGCAGAAGAAGAAGAACACCCCCGGAACTCCCGGTCTCATCCCCGACCTCAGCGGTAAGCGCAAGCCTGCCCAGCCCAAGCAGCACGAGGAAGAGCTCTCCGCTGTTATCAACGTCGCCATCCGCGACCTCGAGAGCCGCGATGACCGTGAGGCCCTCGAAGACATCCTCCCTATCGTCGAGCAGTTCAAGGATGAGCTCCTCGCTCGTGGTGTCCGTCGCCTGACGTTCATCTGCGGTCACAGCGATGGTTCTTACCCTGGCTACTACACCTTCCGTGGACCCGAGTACAAGGAAGATGACAGTATCCGTCATAGCGAGCCTGCTCTTGCTTTCCAGCTTGAGCTTGCTCGTCTCAGCAAGTTCCACATCAAGCCCGTCTTCACTGAGAACAAGAGTATCCACGTTTACGAGGGTATTGGCAAGAATGTGGACACTGACAAGCGATACTTCACCCGTGCTGTCATCCGACCCGGTCGTCTCCGAGACGAGATCCCTACTGCCGAGTATCTCATCTCTGAGGCTGATCGCGTTGTCAACGATATCTTCGATGCTCTCGAAATTATCGGCAACAACAACTCTGATTTGAACCAGGTCTTTATCAACTTCTCTCCTGTGTTCCAGCTTCAGCCCAAGGAGGTCGAGGAGAGTCTTCAGGGCTTCCTTGACCGATTCGGTATCCGTGCTTGGAGACTCCGTATCGCCCAGGTCGAGATCCGCATCATCTGCACCGACCCCCAGACTGGCGAGCCTTACCCTCTTCGTGTTGTCATCACCAACACCTCTGGTTACGTTGTCGATGTCGACATGTATGCCGAGCGCAAGTCGGAGAAGGGTGAGTGGGTCTTCCACAGCATTGGTGGCACCCACGAGAAGGGTCCAATGCATTTGATGCCCGTTTCTACCCCCTATGCCACCAAGAACTGGCTCCAGCCCAAGCGTTACAAGGCTCATCTTATGGGAACTCAGTACGTCTACGATTTCCCCGAGCTCTTCCGACAGGCCATCCAGAACACCTGGGTCAAGGCCGTCAAGGCTCAGCCTAGCCTCGCTTCCCAGCAGCCTAAGACCGGTGACTGCATTAGCTTCACTGAGCTTGTTCTCGATGACAAGGACAGCCTTGATGAGGTCAACCGCGAGCCTGGTACCAACACCTGTGGTATGGTCGGTTGGATCTTCAGGGCCCGCACCCCTGAATACCCTAACGGCCGTCGCTTCATCGTCATTGCCAACGATATCACCTACAAGATTGGTTCATTCGGTCCTAAGGAAGATGACTTCTTCCACAAGTGCACTGAGCTTGCTCGCAAGCTGGGTATCCCCCGTATCTACCTCTCTGCTAACTCTGGTGCTCGTCTTGGCCTTGCTGATGAGCTCATGGGCCACTTCAAGGTTGCCTGGAACAACCCCGAGAAGCAGGATTCTGGCTTCAAGTACCTCTACCTCGATGAGGAGACCAAGACTCGCTTCGAGAAGGACGTCATCACCGAGGAGGTCTCCGAGGATGGCGAGAAGCGACACAAGATCGTCACCATCATTGGTAAGGAGGATGGTCTCGGTGTTGAGTGTCTGCGAGGCTCTGGTCTCATTGCTGGTGCCACCAGCCGCGCCTACAACGACATCTTCACCGTCACTCTTGTCACTTGTCGATCCGTTGGTATTGGTGCCTACCTCGTCCGTCTTGGTCAGCGTGCTGTCCAGATTGAGGGTCAGCCCATCATCTTGACAGGTGCCCCTGCCCTCAACAACCTGCTTGGTCGTGAGGTCTACACCTCTAACCTTCAGCTTGGTGGCACTCAGATCATGTACCGCAATGGTGTCTCTCACATGACCGCCAACGATGACTTTGCTGGTGTCTCCAAGATCGTCGAGTGGATGTCATTCGTCCCCGAGAAGCGCAACAGCCCTGTCCCTGTCAGCCCTAGCGTTGATGACTGGAACCGTGACATTACCTACTTCCCTCCCCAGAAGCAGCCTTATGATGTCCGATGGATGATCAGTGGTCGCGAGGGCGAGAACGGTTTCGAGTCTGGTCTTTTCGATAAGGACTCTTTCGTTGAGGCTCTCGGTGGCTGGGCCAAGACTGTTGTTGTTGGTCGTGCTCGTCTTGGTGGTATCCCTATGGGTGTTATCGCTGTCGAGGTCCGATCTGTGGAGAACATCACTCCTGCTGACCCTGCCAACCCTGACTCTATCGAGCAGGTTAGCAACGAGGCCGGTGGTGTCTGGTACCCCAACTCTGCCTTCAAGACTGCCCAGGCTATCAACGACTTCAACAATGGTGAGCAGCTTCCTCTCATGATCCTTGCCAACTGGCGTGGTTTCTCTGGTGGTCAGCGCGACATGTACAACGAGGTCCTCAAGTACGGTTCTTTCATCGTTGATGCCCTCGTCAAGTACGAGCAGCCCATCTTCATCTACATTCCTCCCTTCGGTGAGCTCCGTGGTGGATCTTGGGTCGTCGTCGATCCTACCATCAACTCCACTGCCATGGAGATGTACGCCGATACCGAGGCCCGCGGTGGTGTTCTTGAGCCTGATGGTATCATTGGTATCAAGTACCGCAAGGACAAGCAGGTCCAGACCATGTCCCGTATGGATCCTACCTATGCTGGTCTCAAGAAGCAGCTCGAGGATTCTAGCTTGTCCACGGAGGAGGCCGATGAGATTAAGAAGAAGATGGCCATCCGTGAGAAGCAGCTGCTGCCCGTGTACGCCCAGATTGCCGTGCAGTTCGCTGATCTCCACGACCGTGCTGGCCGCATGAAGGCCAAGGGTGTCGTCCGTGATGTTCTTGAGTGGACCAACGCTCGACGCTTCTTCTACTGGCGTCTTCGCCGACGTCTCAACGAGGAGTACATCCTCCGCCGCATGACTTCCACCATCATCAGCACTTCGCACAGCCAGACTGCTACCAAGAACACGGAGACCCGTGACAGATACCTGCACCTTCTCCGCAGCTGGTCGGGCATTGTTGACTGGGAGAAGAATGATCAGGCAGTTACTGAGTGGTACGAGACTGAGCGCAAGACCATTAGCGAGAAGGTCGAGACGCTCAAGTCTGAGGTGTTGGCAGCTGAGGTTGCCAGCGTTGTCCGTGGCCATGCTAAGGCTGGATGGACTGGTGTTCGTGAGGTGCTCAGAGTCATGCCCGTTGAGGAGCGGGAGCAGATTCTCAAGTACCTCCAGCAGTAAAGGAGAGAAGGAGATATCGAGGAGGTTTTATGAAATGGGAATAATTCCCTGTGTTTTTTTACTGGCGATTTATGTTACCATGGTTTTATGTCATGTCATCAAGACAGTTAGAAATGAAGGAGGTTAGACAGAGAACGGAATGTGTATTAGGCGTAAGGCACTGGATTAGTTTCGGTTTCAAATATCCATTTTATTACTTCAAGTACAAGTTTGTGTCCCGTGTGAAGCGGATGAGGTGATGGTAAGCAATGTACTGCTATTTGGTAACAAACATGAATTTCGTGATTTACTTTGTCAATCTATGTTATGTAAGATGCCTGGCCAACGATTCACGATGGATGATCCAATGACCACTTTATCATCGTCACTGGAGAGCGGAGTCTTTCTCTTGTTTGCAACAGAGAGAATCACAACTTAAACACTCGTGTATAAATGCTTGAAACAAACGCTATGCGTCAAATATTACAATTTACGCTGATCACAAATCTTGATCGCTATGCTCGGTGTATACCATTGACCTTACCGTATGCCATCTCCAATAACAAAGCGCTATCCTCTCACGTTTCATTCTCATCATCTTCATTATCATCCTTTGAAGACTTCTTCCCCTCGGGTATATACTGACAAGCCACAGTAAAGCCCACAGCACAAGGAATCATTATCACCCAGGCCAGATGACCCCAGAAGATCTGCCCGCGAACACCCACGGCATAAATCGCTGTTGCAGCACCTGGTACAATGGCTCTTATACCACTTGCAAGACTCAGGGCCAGCGCATTCAGCGTGCCCAAGAAGTGGGGGTCTGGCGCAACGTCGTTGAGAGCTAGCTGCACGCCTGTGAAGGCCATGGATACACCGGGTCCGACGACGGTAACCACCGCGCCCAAGATCCAGAAGATAACCGTCGTAGCGTGCGTGTCAGCCCGGAGGAGCGTGTTGAGAATTATGAATCCAACGAAGAACCAGGGGTACGCGTATCCACAGATCTTCATGACACCGCTTGTACCTAGATGTCGGTGCAGTATGGGGAAGGCGATGAGCAACCAGATGGCTTGGCTGGCACCTTGGATGGCCATGTAGATGGAGATCTGGAATGCGTTAAAGCCTGTACCTCCAAGTTCAATAGGTGTGTAAAGAACGACAGGAAGAATGGCCGTGAACACGAAGGCGAGGAACATGGCGTGGCTATAAGCCCAAAGAACAAGGGCCACTTGGCGAGACTTGACGAGTTCCCAAGTTGACATTCGAGGCTCGCCATTCTGCTCATGGCGAGACTTTTTCGGTTCATTAAGTGTCTCTTTTAGAAGGAGAGCAGTTGTGATGCAACTTGTAGAGCTGATCAGACCAACAACAATACCTTGCAGCGCGTAGGGATAGTCGATGAAGAATTGGACATTTCCAAACGCTCGTGGAAACTGATGAGCTGGGTCTGCGAGGGCACCGCCGATGATAGGGCCCAAGAAGATTCCTATGTTTCCACCAAAAGCGAACCAGCTGAAGGCCTTCGCCTGTGTCTCAGGGGTGCTGAGCTCAGACAGCATAGTCCTGATAACAAGACCAGAGCCAGAGAACAGACCCGCTATACATCGGAACAAGATCATCTGCCAGATCGTCTTCGACATGCCGAATAACACGGGCCCAACAGCCGTGCCAAAGAGCGTGATGAGAAGAACAGGTTTTCGGCCAATACGATCAGCGAGCCGACTCCAGCTCAGAAGCACCGTCATCTGGGTAGCCGAGAACAGCGATTCGATAAGGCCGCTGTAAAAACCAACATCACTCTTGGGTAGGTTGCCATTCTCCTGGACCATCTGCGCAATGAAGGGAAAGATGGAGAAGAAGGCAATCGGCTCCATCACGCGCGCGTAGCAGAGCAGCAACACCTGGAGTTTCGGCAGCGGTTTGCCCTCCGGCTTCGCAGCACCCGCTTCCTCCGCCGTGCCATCGCCAGAGGAAGCCACAGCTCCATAATCAGCAGGCGACGCGGTGCCGATGAGAGTTGAGGCTTCGGTGTCGGCATCAGGGGCAAGTTGACCCCCGCCTACGAAACGCGCAAGCAACGGTCCAGCTTCAGAGTCATCCCAGTCATTGCGCGATGCAGAGGCAGAGGCAGAGGCAGAGGTAGGACTTTGAGTCTTTGGTGATTCTGCCGTCATTGTGTCGTGCAATGGGGGGCGTCTGGGTGTGCTTATATCGCTGGTGAGCTCACGATTGAGCTGGATGGAGGGTGGTATCTCTGCGACTAAGAACAAGGATCAAGGCGCATTGAAGTTGATGACGACGATATCTCCTCTGCACTTTCAGGCTGGAGGATCTTGGCGCACTCGAAACCGGATGTGATCGCGATTCTGAGAGAGTGAGATTGACTTGAGTGCAGCATGTTGGCGACAGTTTTTATGGATCTCACCCAGAAGTGCTGACTTGCCTCTTTCGGTAGTCGTGGATATGTCATCTCACGGACTGATCACGTGCTCGATGTTGCCATCGAGCAGTAGTACAGGGTAAGCTGGTTTCTGTGACGTCTTCAATTAAGAAGGGGTCCATAATGTTCAACGGCTAAAAAGTGCTTATGACGTAGGTTTTTATTATTTCAAATCATTTTATTTCAGAAGTTTCATAGAGGAGAGGAAGAAGTTGCAAATTACTTACGGTACTAAATTAGTGAGCATCTTTCAGGCTGCAAGAGCACGACTCGTCAATTGATCTGCCGTGACACAAGACTGTCGCTGTCTCAGTCTGGTCCACCTATTTTGGTCGATCCAACCACTTTTCCAACAAGCTAATCAGAAAGTCAAGGATGCTCTGACACGCAACAAATTGCGAAGTAGGATTAGGAACCTTTGATATAGAATGCCATAGGAATCGGCCGTCGCTCAGCACCAAGAGAAGTAAACTGCTCGGCGTCATCGGCTTTCACAAATCAAACATCTCCAGTGCCATGGCCTGCTTGACCGAGGCACAGAATAAGCACTGAATGTTACCCCATGTTACCATTGGCTCTGCAACTGGGAAGATGCCTGCTTCTTGTGGAGAGACTAACTCTCTAGAGGAACGTTGACCCCAAAAAGCGTCGAATCTCCAATTCACGCTGCTGTTGTGAATCAGTGACAAGAGGTGGTTTGGTCTGTCAAAGCCAGCACGTCGTGAAATGTGGACTACTCAAGATTTAGGGGCGCCGATCATTACGTTTTGAAACCGAGCGGTTTCTGTCGGATCAACAGATCTCTTCCAATCCCACACCGAGCATATCAAAAACGTGGACGGTGGATGACACTTGATAAAAAGCACACCTTGGCTGGTCGGTGTGTGGATGATCTGCCATCTGCGGGTCAGGGTGAATTAAACATGTCCATATATCCGGTTCATCGGCATTTTAACCAAGCGGAGGCCTCTCAGATCCTCGCAAACAGTACGTGTATGCCAACAGCGCCTAGAGCGCCTCTGCTTTTCCAATGGCCAGTAGCCTGAGAAGTATTGTTGTGGGTTGTCGACGCATCGAAGCACGGATCGTTGATTCAGCGGTACTGACAGATACCTTAAGTGTCATATAACACTGGGATCTCAGCTCAAAATCAAGTTTTCGTTTCTCAGGTGAGACTTCTTGGACTGTTGATCAGTTCCATATGTAAATACAAATAGTTCCTGGCGTAGTGCGAATTCGAAACCCGGCTATCTGGGATCGCCGAGATCGAGATGACGCTGCCATCTCTTGTGTCATGAACTTTGGCGGCAACAAAGCCCATAGGGATCGATACACCGGTGGGCTACTTTTGGTGGGTTTGACCGGCTGGTGAATGTTGGAGATTGATTGATCATTCTCCGAAGTGTGTCAATCGCGGCGACAAAAGAACCCTGTTATAGTGTGAGCGCACGAAAGGAGAGATGTGAAGCAAGACTCGGTCACATAGGTAGATAAAGAAGGAAGGCCAATAGCAGCCTCGCATGAACAGTCGTTTGAATCAACTGCAGCAAAAGTTCTATCAGATTTCTGTCGAAGAATATGATGATATCGTAGTACGGTATCGGTTCTTTGTCCCAAATGTCTCGATTCGGGTATATCGTGGGCATCGCAGATATCGAGGTCCAATAGGAACTGGTCCGTCGGAAGTGCACTGGGACTGGGCAAACAGCCAGCATCACCTAGCATACATCTTCTGCGAACAAGGTAGTATCCATGATCAAGACTTGGCGCCTTTTGCGAGCGTTTCGACGAGCGTGCAAAGAGAGACTTGTCTGCTTGTTTGGATGTAATGAGTCAAGGCGTGTGCTCTTGCATAGAGGCTGCATCTGTGCGGACTGATTGTTCCATTCTGTTCGAGGTTGGTTGCAGGAGAGAAAAGGTGACAGACCCTAAAGTCTGCCTAAGATGCTGAATAAGGTAAAGGCAGGAAATAAGAAGGCGCGGCCTATGGGAAAGTGCGGAGGAGGTTTCCCGGGCAGGGACTACGCAAGGCAAGAAGCAATCGGCTCATTATTACCAATATCGATAGCTCCCTTCAAATGCCTTGTCCACGCGATCCTACGCTGAACGACATGGAGACTTTCAAAACATTGACAGGACGGGATTTACAGTGACAATCCGCGTTAGGACGTACATCCGAAAGGTTGCAATGGTCGGATAACGGTGATCAAAAGATCACAAGATCCGAGCTGTCAAGAGTCCCAAGCGAGCAAGGGTTCACAACAGCATAAGCATAGATTGGCTGCTGTGGAGGTGCTGTGTGTCCTTGTGAGAGAAGATGACCCGCAAATTATATCTAGAACAAGACCAGGCAGAAAACGTCGGTGCTACAGGTGCGGGCTTATGCATATACTCCTTGCAAATCGCCTTAGTAACATCTTACGATGCAGGAGTTTGCAGCAGCACTATCGCTATTAACGGAAGAATATGTCACTCCGGTTTCCCGGGCGGCTCCTTGACTCTGTCCGCGTACATAGTATAATGCCTCAAAGCGGAGTCAGAAAGAGGACTACGTAATTCAAAGAGCTGTCGAACGTGATACTATAGCCCAGGATGGCTATAGTATAGACCTGAGAATGAAATCGAGAACGACCAACATCACCAAACTTGGTGATTGTGAACTGCTGCTAACACCAAACGGACTAAATAGGCAATGAACCCTTGATCGAGTCTCCAGTAAATTTATGCTCCGGATGCAAATCAGCTCAGATTAGTCCGCACTAACGTAACCCACATCATGGGCTAACTCAGGACCCTTGTCCGATATCAAGCAACGAGCTCCATTTCAACGACACCAGAGCACTCATGAATACCTAATGCGTCTTTTATCGTACCGACAAAGTCCTATGCCATGCCTCCCTTGTATACAGATTGCGATTCGTGGATTATTCAGTGAATCCAGTCATAGCTCGCTTGGACCCTTAGACTCGAGTCATTTCTCCAACAGCCGGGTACACCAACCGGTCAAGACAAACCAACAGTTTGACAGGGCTGATGAGCACGATAGTTAGTCACTAGCGCTTCACTTTTCAAGATATGGCAGTATCATCCAGTTCCGCCCGCCTCATCTATGTCCCTCCACTTAGTCGTGAGCTGCTTCGAGCAAACAAGCAACTTTTGTGCATAGCACGAAACGCTACTGGTGGCATTTCTTTTGCAGTGCATTCCTGTCCAGTCTGACCCGGTAAAACATATCCCCTCGCACTACTGCACAGACACAGAGAGCCAGAGAGAGCTGGGGACGAGTCAAATCCGGGGCGGTTGAGGGCGTATCCTCGCAAGGAATCCCGTGTCTTGCGCAACTAAGTCAGCGTCTATCATTGGACCAAAGAAATGTCGTGTGTTGGTGTGTCTCATCGACGTCAAAACCTGCAGCAAACAAACCAACTAACTAAGTCCCTGGGCTGCAGGACACTAACATCGAAAGTGGCGTGATTTGGTGGCTTGCCTTGCTTGTTGTTAACTGGCTACGGTGTACGGATAGTCTTCCGGATTCTGCTGAGTAGGTATTTCGTCTGCCTGGACTGGTCCAAAGAATTTGCAACACCGGAGCCGCAATAGACGACGACTTGCTGACGGTACGGAACAAACATGACATATGCCAGTGGAGACATCACAGAGCCAAGGCCCTGAAGAAAAATCGAAGTGTCAGGGGTATCCCCTGCTCTGCGTCCCTTGCCGAAGATCGTTGTCTCACCAACCATGGAAATTCCCCGCGGACAAACTTTGGTGCTAAACACCAGATGACCAGGTCACTGAACCTTCTAAAGCTTCTACTGAGGCTTCCCCTGTAGTTGTTCCCGGATAGCACTGCCGGTGCTGTAGATCCTGGTCATAGCTCGATATTTGCCCCTGAGCCAGCCAAAGCCCTAAAAGCATTTATGCAGTGTCATCATCTTCATCTTTGAGGTTGGGGAGCGTTCAACACTACTGAAGATGCCTTTTTGGGGCTTGGTAAAGTGAACTACTGCTCGACCGAAGTGCAGGCCCGGTCGGCCGCTCGTTCACTGCAAGTGAAGCCTCGCGGTTCAGCCTCTGGAGGTAGCGCGACCTTGTGTTCTCTCTTCGCCTTGTTTTTTGGTCTGAGTGCATACATGAATGTGCAATTCAATACAGCAGTTGACGCAGATACTGGACGCTTGAAGCTCGGCTGAGGATATCGTTGCTTTTTGTAACCTCGGCATGAGATGTAGCCGGTATCTGTCACGGTATCAAGATATGGGCAGACGTCACAGCCACCAACCGCAAGTCTCCGATCTGTAGAGTCGAGGACCCTTCTCAGCATCGAGCCAAACATGTTTCAGCCTTTTCCTAGTTTCCTTGCCCTATGGGAACCAAGGCACGTGGCTTGAAACTCTCGACTGGACCCTAGATCGTACATAATGTAATGTAGGTACCAAAGCATCAGGTGCATGTCTAAGATCTCGACCCACTCCAAATCACGCCAAGAGCAATAATGGAGGAGAAAAAGAAAGAGAAAGAAGAAACAAAAGATCGCCCTGTTTTGACACGATTACTGATCAGAACCGGGTCTTGTCCATCCCACGGTCTCGGATCCAGTTGACGAGATCCGCCCTCAGCCACGGCTGTAGAGTTCAAGTCTTGTTGAGGCTCCAAGCTTGCAGTTTCGTCACTGCTCTGTAACTAAGACGTAGCTCGCCCGCATAAATACGCCAAGTCTAGTGCCTTTTGCCGTCAGATTCTACGCCAGCGATACCCTGCGTCTTCTCTTGTTCGGTTGTCGGCTTGGCATGGCTGTAAACCCGACACATCGGGCTGACGTTGTTTTAACTTACAGGCGCCGTTGGAGCTAGGTACACAATAAAATGGAAGTTTCCTTGTTTGTGCTTGACGCCGCCATTTCATGCCACGCTACCTAATCCATGCAGTCCTGTCCTAGCACCCTCAGACCCTGCACCTTGCTTGCCCTTAGATATGCCATGCCCGCAGGGATCGTGAGATGAGGTGAGGTCAAGTGCAGGGATCGGACACCGAGTCCTTCTCCGTCAGTGACAATCTGCCTATATGCTCACTTTCACAGTACATACTACTTTACTTATCGACAACTGCCGGCCTCAAACATTTTATTGTACTGCACCCCATCACCGATATTCACGACTCACACCTGTCTGTCTGTGGCTGGCTGGTTATTGCCTCGCCTGTTGTTGCCTTCCTTCAATACCACATCCCATCCCGTCCCATCCCATCCCATCCCATCCCATTAACCAACCCTCCTTGCTCCTTATACCTTACCTTGCCTCAAACATCCCCCAGGAGAATAAACCATTGATCTGAAGGCATCTCCCCGGTACAAGCCTGTACTTGCATCTGTCGGACAATATTCTGCCAGTCAGCCTCTCTTCCGTCATATATGATCATAAAACGACAGGTGACAGAAAGGAGCAGTGGTACTCTGTTCGCCATCCAAGTATCGTGACCTCACTCCATCATCACCTTCACTTCGCCATACCTGACGCACAAGTTCCCTCTGACAAGCACGTTGTTGGACTATATTTGGCATTGAAACATCGGATGAACATCTCTGATAGGGATATTTGATGGCCATCTACGACACTGTATTACCCAGATATGCTATAAAACCTCTCTTGGGTCATTCTTGAGGCGGCATCTTAGTGCCATGTATAAGATTACATCAAGCAAATCATTCACTACTTTGGAGCCAAAACAAATATGACAGCCTTTAGCATTGTTGTTCAACCTCCTGCTCGGGCCCAGGTCTTGACCACCTTGCATCCACCTCTCGTTGCGGAACTAAACTTCAGAGGGGCCGTTACTGGCCACTATTTCTTCGCCATGGTCCTTTTACTTACGAGAGAAGGAAATATTGTCGAGGGAGGCTTATCGGGGACCACTTCGGTGAACGGCGTCGATGTCACCACAGCTGGAGCCTCGAGAACAACAATCCATTTCCCGTATACAGATCTTGCTATTCTAGCTGAGGGCGCTTATAAGATCAGAGTCGACGTTTACAAGGTTGCCTACGACAACCCAGACGGTTATGATTTTCAAGCGCACGCCAAAAGCAGCCGTGTTACAGTCGTCAACGAAGCGGTACCGGCTGTAAGTGCTGGTGAGTCGTTCCATATCAAAGAAAAGTAACCTCATTCAGCTAACTTTATCTTGTCAAGGTTCCGCTGAGCGCAGCATCATCCGGGCTCTCCAGGCCGCTGGGGTCTATATCCATTAATCATAATACCAACCTCCCGAATATCAAGACGGAAACATTCAAAGCATAATGACAAACACAACAACCAGCATTGCAAGACTGCTGATAGGCATCTTGCAGATGCTATCAGGCAGAATTAATCAGAATTCTAGCAGTGGTGTCGAGGATTGAGCATGAGTCTGCATGCCGGGTTACAGCAAGGTTTTGAGGAACTGCGGCTCGACATCCACGGTGGTTAGTCGGGGAGATTTCACATGTATTATATATATCTTGGTCTTAGAGGGCCAGCGGAACTGATTCATCAGTTATTGTGTGTTTGCGACGCCCGCGGAAATTTCAAAAATCATAATAGCTCGGACCCTGCCCGTTGGGATACACTACGTCTCGCTTAGGAGCTCGATGGAACGTCGGCGGCTCAAGAGCTCCGGGCTGCAGATGAGCGTGCATGGTCTAGCTTTTGAAGGTTTACGAAAGTGCCGCGATATTGTCTGTCACCTTCGCGGAATGGAATGACTGATGTTTGTTCGGAAGTTTTTAGTAAACGGGGGGCCCTTCTCCACACCAAAAGTTCAAGCTACCTACGCTACGCCACTCTAGTCTTTAGGGGACGCATTCCAAAAAAGCAACGGTCACGACGACATAGGGCACTGTGGAACGCTAATGCTAGCTGATGGAAAAGTGGCTGAGATCGAAACACCAATCCCCAGAGCCCGGAAGAGATCCTCGGAGCTAACTAAGACCCCGACGCCAGGACCAAGCGGAAAACGTTATCAGCTTGACTTGTTATGTTTCGGCATCGAGGAAGACGCTACCGACGAGATGTTTGACCGTGCCAACATTCACGATGTGAACACAGTAGGCATTGACTTTACATTGCCCTGCGTACGCCAACTAGGTAGCAACGTCACTGATCTTGACAGGGTTCGGTATAGAATCACTTGATGCGAAAGAAGCCTGCATCTACCCGTATTCCCGCCAAAGGGTCGCACTTGAGGCCCGGGAGAGGAACATGCTGTCAGTACCCGTGTGTGATGAGGTGAGACATCCGCTGCAGCCCAGTCCTGCAGAGAGCTTGGACTTCGTTCTACTCGTTCACGTCTATACATGTTTCGACTACCAGCCACCGATGTTTGACACCTCAAGGCCCGGAGAGGAAACTCCAAGAGAGCACAACCTCACATATCTTGCTCATTATGTGCTAGGGTTGGCATACCTACATGGGGATCGCACTCTCCGGTCTTGGCTTGGCAGCCTTGTGGATGGAGATATGCCCGAAGCCCCTGTCTATAAGCTAGTCATTGGTCTATCCACCCGCACTTTTATCCTAATGCGTCGCGGTTGAGCCCATATTGGATTCTTGGTAAGAATGTCATGCAAGCATCTGGCCATTTGTGCAGTATGATCCCCTATGACGATACCGGGAATGTCTCGGCGACTCCCGGGTGGATAGAGTGACAGTCAAACAAGGCCCTTCCTTTATGAATTTTACTCTTACATAATTCTTCGAGTCCGAAATACGAGATCGGACTAAATCTGGGGACCCTATTCCGATATTGGGGATCTGATCTAGAGGTGGAGCGGATCAGAACAGCGTCGATCATATGAGAGAAGAAAAAGCAATATAAATGACCAATACTCAGCAAGATTCTCGGTGAGACAGAACCAATCTGAGTTCAAGGGACAGAAATTACAGCACAAGATCACCCATACCTACCGAATATCACTCAACCGGTGTGACGGCACAACGGAGACGATGGATCTTGGAACAAGCCAATAAGATAGTGGGAACCTCAAGGAAATAAGAGGCTGAGACAGCCGGGTTTGAACTACCAGCGTTGCTTTTGTCCCCATACACAGCTATCGTTGTGTTACACGAACAAACATTGACTGGCGACTGAGAAGACAACGATCATTGTGAATGGAGATCTTTGGCACGATCTTAAATTCTGTAGGAGATCAAGACAAAAGGGCGCTCAGCTGCATAGAAAAGCTCCCAACGTCTCCTTCAAAATCCGATACTGCAATGTCGTGTGACGTTGGGGGACTAGGATCCTTATTTTGGGGCTCTGCGGGATGAACAAACTCGGCTCAGCTCTCCCAATGTAGCTTACTAGGAGAGCAACAGGGGAAGCAAGTGACAGCGGCACCGTATTACGATAGCCGTGGGCTTTGGCTCGTCATAATTACATTGTCTGGTCATTGGGCTGTTTACGAGAAAGGGATAAGTGGATATCGTCACTTTAATTCTTCTTACCCATGGGGGCTACACCGGCCCGACACAATCCGTGGTTTTGGGAGATCGTCATGAATCTCATTCCAGTTCCTGGTCAAAGACTTTATGCCAGCCGAGAGAGTGAAACATGATTCAGATGATCATTTTGTTAGCCTTGATCTGAGTCGTTAGACAACCTTGACCAACACTTGTTTTGCATCAGCAGCGGTTCAAATTTGACAAGGCGTGCATAATAACTTCGTATTTCGGATGGTGACTGTAGAAAGCGAATGGCATTTGAATGAAAGGAGGAGTATTGGGTACAGGGTGCAAGGAAAATGATGTGAAAAGGTCTTTTGATGATATCGTCGCGATGTCACGTGAACTAAACTCTGGATCCCACTTTGGCAGGAAAGGGAGGTACTCAAGCGCTATCCTGTAAGGCTGATCATCCCCTGTTTTAGGGGGTGTCAGTGAGCACCGAGAACCTTTTCTGTTAGCAAACAAGTACCCCCACCAAACGGAAATTTCTCCAAGATCCCCTCATCAGAACACAAAGCTCACCACAAGATCACTAACGGTGCCCTGTTCGGCCTCTCCATTCCATTTCTTTTGTTCCCGATCTCTTTCTATTCCTGTAGAGACTCCAAGATGGTCTACTACTTCACCTCTAACGTGGTCGATCCTCCAGGATTCATCTATGTCGGCAAGGACAAGTTCGAGAGTATGCTTATGCCCAATGACAATCACAATGCGCTGTTCTGTTCCCCACCGGCTGAGACTTGATGCTAGATGAGGACCTGATCAAGTTCGGCTGGGAAGAGGATATCTGGTAAGGTTCTCCATTAAATGAGTGGGCTTGTGCTAAGTAACATATAGGGTGAGATTACCAGCCAAATCCAAATGAGAACAGAGCAAAACTGACAATGTTGGGTCTGTGTAGTTCCACGCGGATAAACTCTCCAGTGCACATATCTACCTACGCATGCAGGAAGGCCAAACATGGGACGCTCTCCCAGAAGATCTCATCATGGACCTCGCCCAGTTGACAAAGGCCAATTCCATCGAGGGTACATATCCTCCCCTTAATCTCCTCTCACGGCATATCTGACATCTCACCCAAGGCAACAAGAAGGACAACGTCACGGTCATCTACACACCATGGTCCAACCTCAAGAAAGACGGCAGCATGGCGGTCGGCCAAGTCGGCTTCAAGGACCCCCGCAAAGTAAAGCGCGTTCTGGTTCCCCAGCGCGAGAACCCCATCGTCAACCGCCTCAACAAGACAAAGGTTGAGAAGAAGCCAGACTTTAAGCAGGAGAGAGACGATCGTCTCAAGGAGCTGCGACGTCGTGACCAGGCAGCCTTCCAAGCCAGGGTAAGCAAGCCCCTACGGATACTGAAGCGAGATTTGTTAATGTTGTTGTAGAAGAAGGAGGAGGCTCGACAGGCTCAGGAGTGGAAGGAGAAGAAGTGGCAGAAGGACCATGCCTACGATGATATCTTCACAGAGGATAACATGGCTGCTTCGAGTAACCAGGACCGCGATGAGAACTGGGAGGACGACTTTATGTAAAAAGGAGAGAGACGATATGAGAGCATCATGATACAATGCATATTCTTGCAATTTTATGCAACAATGGATATCCAATTTTGGACTACTTGTCTTCATTCTCGTCATATTCCAACGCTAACAGGGTATTTTTTAGACAAACTTTCCTTGCCAAACATAGAAAAAGAACCCACGACTACTGTCGTTGTCAACCGCTAACTCCTATCCCAAAACTACCACTCATACTCATTTCTTCAAATCGATTCGAGATGCCACTTAGGTCACTTGATGTGTCTAGGCGAATGGGGCTCGAGGAGGTCCGATCGCTGACACCACTGCAGTTGGAGACGGGCGATTTCCTCATGCTGGGTGTGTCTCTGACTGGATCTGAGGACGTGACCAGTTGAGGTGGTAGATCTTCCTCCTCTTCAACCAAATCCGATAGATCATCGTCATCATGAAACTCGAGATTAGATGCCTCTTGCTTCTTAGAGGCACTGCGAGTCTCTGACCTGTTAAGAGTCACTACGGCCTGTCCTCCCGGAAGCTTTACTTCGTGAGCCTCCAATGTCTCTGCGATATCCCAGAGGAGGACGTCCATGGGGCAGATGTACGCAACACGCTTGCGCTGACTCCAGGCTAGGACATGTCCGCAAAGCTGACCCTCGTCACGGCTCACGATCCAAGCACCGCTGTCACCAGGGATGCCGAGAGGGACATTCTTGTTCTGAGACCCCTCTTCTGGTGCGTCGGCGCTTGTGACTTGGTAGGCGTGGCTTGGTGAAACACGACCATAGATCTTCACGCTTGTCAGAGCGGGGAGAATCTTGCCAGTCTGCAGTCCACTGGTGCGGGCCATGCACTGCACCTCCATATTTGGCAAGGAGTCTGAAGGGGCGACAATGGTTGGTCGCAACATAGAAGACCCAGCTGTCTGCTTTCCATCAGGCTTTTGTGCGAGAGACTTGCCATCGATGCGAGGAATGGTGTTGTCATCAGGCAGTCTATCGTGAGCGAATTCGAAGAGAGCCCAGTCAACCTCATGCACAAGCCCAAGGGCCTGCTTCCTGCGGATACCACTTGAAGCATACACCTCCCCAACACTGTATGTGTCCAGGTGATCCTCGTCTTGAGTCTCTGGGTCAGGGTAGAACCCTTCTTCAACATCATCGAGGGCCGGCTGTGTGACGATGTAGCCATCACCACATCCTGGTTCAATGCCAGGGATGTCTCCAGGCTCATTATACTCCTCATCTTCATCCTCATCCTCATCGTCTTCATAGTCACTGGTGATATCAGAATCCGAGTAGGCTTCTGATTCAGTATCAGACAGCTCATAGCCAAACTCATCATCGACAGTGCTGTCGTCACCAGATTGCGCGTACCAGTCCATATCAGGCAGGGCACTGCATCGAAGAGTATCCCTAGGCCCAAAGTCCCGGTCTGGATCATCGAGCATGTGGTGGACGGTCATTCCGTATGGCTTGTCGTCAACCATGACGAGGCCTCCCAAGCTAACGGGGGGCAGATGTCGATCACCAATCCATGCCCCAATACTAGCGCCATTGCCTGGACGCTCTTGATACTCTGGGTTGATGGCCTCAACGTCGTCCGATTCCAATCCAGCGCCCTTAGCGCTCCTTCGAGCCATGGATCTCAGGACGGAGTTCGGCTGTCGGCGAGATCGTAGAACATGTCCACGACAAACCTTGAGCCCGAAGCCGTTGCTTCCATCGAAGAGATCACCGAGCCTCTTCTTGAGGATAGCCCGGACTTTTCCAACAGATGTACACACAACAAGTACTGTGGGCTGAGTCTTCTGAGGGCTTGGGCCTACTGACTCAAGAGAAATCTCGACCGATTCGGGGTGCTTGCGGTAAAAGTGACGAAGAGCGTGGTTGATCTGGGGCATGAGGATCTTGTTCCACTTCTCCACGACCTCTGGTGCTAGCGGTACATGGGGATATAAACGCATCTTTGTTTCTGACTGCTTGTCAAGGGCATCTGAGAACAGGTTAGTATTGAGGTAAGCATATTAATTAGAACAATGCGACATACCATCCTGGTCAGCGACAGCCTCATACTTGGGAGCACTAATTTCTGTTCCCAAGTTAGGCGCTGATGCTGCCATTGGCTTCTCGCTTGCAGCTTTTAGTGATGACTTGAAGTCTTTGACATCCTTTACGTCCTTGTTTGTCTTTATTGGGGCTGCATCGACGGCAGGTGCTTGTGTCTCGGACGGGTTGAGCTCTTGATCGAGCCTCTCCTCTAGGCCACTGACACCGTCTAAGATACAGCAGGCTTCCAAGAAACGACTGCATCGTACCTGAACCGACGACAGCAACGATTCGCCAGAAGATCGCCCAGCAAGCTCGTCATCGACAGCTGTCCAACAAACCTGAACTGCCTTCATGTACAAGCTGCCGCATCGAACAGCAAGCTCTTCCAGGGCCGACTCAGGGATAGAGGTGGATGCCTCGGGGACAATATCCTCAAGTGTCTTCCACAAGCCAACTGATAGTAACAGAGTGGCCAAGGAATACAGATCGAGAACTCTCTGGTCAGGATTGCTGACAATATGTGAAGATTGAAGATTACGTGGGTCAAGCGGATGGCGGGACAGAATTGGTGATGTTGAGGGGGTATCTTCGGGAAAGAGATCGAAAGAGGAAAGGAGAGGACGTCGAATGTCCACTTCGCCATTAGTCGCACCCGGTTGTGATGTGACTGCATCGCAGAACGAGACTGTGGTTGGAGCAATGTTTCCATGGGTGATGCCGCGAGCATGCAGGTCGAAAACAGTATTCATGAGATTGTGAGCAAGTCTGAACTTAGCTTCGAGCTTAGGCTCTGATCCCGGAACAGAGAGAAGATCGTTCAAAGTTGGGAGGTTATAAGAAGGATTCTTGGTAAGACGCTCGAATGAGACGGCATTGAATGAGGGAGGAAATCGATAGACAAGGCCGAGTCTTGAGTTCTCCAGGTCTTCGAAATAGCCGAGAAGGCGAGGTAGTCCGGTCCATGTACCAGGCGATCGTTGAGAATCTTGCTGCAGACCGGCGGATAGCTTCTCGAAGCGAGCCATGGGAGGCATGATGCCCGTCACGGCATAAATCGAGTCAAAGGTTGCATATTCCAGAAGCAGTGGTGCCCACGGTTGGCGAGTCGTTCCATGTGTGAGTTCTGAATAAGCTGTCTTGCTCATAAACACTACTTCTCGGGGAGTAGAAGCCTCATCACCCTGCTTAGGACGCAGATGAGTTAGAGTCTGGGGGTTAATTTGCTGAGGCGTTTGCATGCGACTTGACTCGAATGGTCTGTACTCCTCGGTAGACGACATGGACTTGAACGGCGTTTTCGATGATCGTCTTGCAAATCCACCAGCCGCTGCTCGTGTCCGCGAAAGGTCGTAGAGTGTATCAATCGAAGCAGTGAGGTCATTAACCAAATCCTCAAAATGGTTCTTATCCCATTGAACCAACGGTGGCTTTGTATCTTTTGACGTAGCAGGTGCTGATATCATGCGCTTTGAACTTAACCAAAGAGGTTCAGCTTCTGCTAGGATGTCCTTGATGGTAGACATGATACTTCCAACAACCTCACTCAAACCAGCTTTTGATAGAGACTCATCGATCTCAACAGATTGAGTGGGATCAGACCATTCGAGACCCCAACTGACTAAGCGATCTTTCTGGATGCGGAGTTTTCGATGTAGGGCCTTGATTTCTGGATCTTCCTCATTTTGAATTGGTTCTTTGACAAAGTCGGTTGACTTCTTAGTGTCGTTGTACAGTCTGCTGAGGCGTTTCTGAAAGGGCAGCTGAAAACCACCCAGCGGTAAAAACGACTCCATTTTGGTGAAGTTCTGTGAATATGTTGAAGATAAGTCCTAGAATGGGAAGTAAAGTCTGTTTATGATGATGGTAGTCGCCAAGTCTGAAAGTGATGTCTTGATCGTGATGCTTGATGGCGATCTGAAGCGGGGCTCTTGGTACAGGTCTTGGAGGTGGTGTAATTAGTGAGGCTCAGCCATTGGCGGTCTTGGCCAGTAAATAAGTCAAGTTAAAAGTCACATGTACTCATTGAGTGAGAAGAGAAAATAATGTCTTGTCGTAAGAAGCTGTAGGCCAGAACCAAATCATTTCATTTTGTTGAGAAGAAAGATGCTGTTTATTTCGTTGCCTACACAAAGCGGATCTTGCGGCGCGGCCTATTTGCGGTCATTCTCCAAGGGTCTCACTATCGGAAATGCTGCTGCCTGAAGGATCAGCAACTACCCTATTGGTTGGCTGTCTGTCGGACTCTAATAATCCGCCCCGAGATGAGATCTAATCATGTGATCTCCATTGAAAGAATGCGGCTGCCTATCAACCCTTGCTACTCACTCACATACTAATCTACGAATATCACCAGCTTTATCTATCCGATCCAGTCTTTGATGTTTCCATCTCACCACGTGGCTTACGCCATGACATAAGGTCTAGAGCCCCTCAGAATAATAAGTTGATGGTCAGTCTTGTTTGACATGCCCAGACATATGTAGTATCTTGTTGGTTGAGTATGCATCGATATCGTATTTATACGGCAACTTGCATGATACAGATAGTAATTCTTATCATTTCGTTTCACAAACTTCAGTTCAAGCATTTAAATGAGATAGCGACCACTTGACCCACAATACTCTGCCATCAGAAGTGACCTTCGAGACTTGTACAAGTGAGGAGAAGACTCCTGAATACCTACGTACTACGCAGACGTAGGCTTCAGTCTCCGAGACAGCCATCATTACGCTCTCAAATTTGGATGTAAGCAAGGTTCACAAACGCTAGCCCGCTTCACAAACTGCCGACTTGCACTAGACACATGCTTTGGTGAAGGTGTCATTGGCGCCAACATTGACCTACACAACGACAATGCCGAGGGTATCCCTCAAAGATGGCCACCTATATAAAATCAGTTTGCTCCATGCCGTTCTAGACCACGATCATTCTTTGGTTGAAGCAGTCACTCCGCCCTTGACTTACGTCAGTGACCCTCCTCAGTATACTCGCACACAGTTGACCATCTCCCACTTACCGATGCCCAAGCATCCGCTATTGATTTCTTGAGGATACACACTTCATAATCTCATACAGGCATATGATGATAGCGTGTGAGATTCTGCATCCATGTAGACGCCTGGTGACATCCTTATGTGGATATTGCCAGGCTGCGTACAGTGTCTCTCTTCCTCAGCATGAGAGAGTCTGGGAATCAGGTTTCAGGCTCCAGTGATACCTCCAGGCTTCTTTTCTCATCGTCGGAGATTCCTGATTTTGTCTTTGGCCGTGATGGTGCCTGATGAAGAAGTTTCGGAGCTGATGGCTTAGGGTCACTCCCTCACACTCTCAGCTAACAGCCCGACATTGTACACATCTAGTCAACAGCTCTGAGGTTTGTCCAACTTCTTGATTTGTTCGTCGTGGATATACCTCAAGTGTCTTTTCTCTGTGGAGTCAACTCATTGGTGCAGGCAGATATGCTTTGACCTGTCGATGGTGAACATGTCCATGTCTCCCACTTGTAACACTGCACGATAACTTTTGAAGAAGCACATTAATGATATAATTTTATATGATAGTACAAAAAAACCAATGCTTAAGTTAAGTCACGAGTATGGTCTAAATTGTAAACTAAATTCATTCTTTGCGCTGTCTATATGCAGCTAGATCTATGTTCTATTCTATCCTTAATTATCCAGATAATTAACCAATACCCATTTACCCATGACCATTCCCGAACCCTATTACCTCTTCGATGCTTTTGTACAAGAAACTGAAAGAAAATTACTCATGATGCCTTTGCAAGCATAGAAACAACTCTTACTTTTCATAACGTATCGTAAACACAGGCGAATACGCCTCGTCCCAGTCCTCCTTCTTCTTCTCATCACCAAAGATTCTCAATGCTCTGTATCTCACAACATACTGCCCTGCCGGAGCAAAGGTGCCGTCTGCAAGTTCACCGGTGAAAGCTTGCGAGTTAACGCCCATTGCGTTCCACAGAAGGGGAAAGTCAACTGGTTCGCCGATAACGCGCGGCCTTTTGGAAGAGGTTGGTTTCTCGGTTGTCACCGGCATGACCTCAGCGTGTAGCTTTGCTGAGCCTAGAGCGAGGAACCATGTGAGACCGGGTAGTGTGTCGGTGAGGTTGTTTGCCGTGCCGGGCTTGGGGAGTGTCCACGTTGTGTTGTCTGCTATGGGAAAGCGATTCTCGTCGGTTGAGTTTGCGATCCATGTATCTTTAGGTCCAAGAACCACTGAGTCGTGAAGAGATCCTGTTAGACCTTGGTAGGGAAGTGAAAGAGATGTGCCGTCGGTGCCGTTGATAGTTACATAACCCGACCACACAGGCAAACGCGTTGCGTTCAATCTCTCGGGAGGCGTAGCCAACACCTCAATGACGACACTTTCACCAGCATCGATAGTAAGCTTTGACTCGCTGAACTTGAGACTAGCATGCTCTTTGGCGAAGTCATTCGGAAATTCATCTGGATAAATGTAATTCTCCACAAGCGTAAACATCGTAACAGCTGGGACATGAGAGATCTGCAGATCGATCTGCTTCTTGCCCGTATTCTTAACCGTAAAGTTCAAAGACTCAGGGAAATGATCCGTGTCGTTGAACGAAAGACTCGATCGTGATAAAAGAAGTTTTGCGTGGGCAGCATCGTGAGCCTGCACGATACCACCACCCTGCTGCGGAACAGGCGCGAGGAAGTCGTAAAATGTTTTTCCGTCGTTGAATAATTGCGGGTTTGCACTCGCTGAGAGGAGGTTCTCGATGAGTGCTGGATCGCGTGTGCCTCTGGCCTCTGCGATGAGGGCGACGATGCCGGCGACGAGGGGTGAAGCCATGGAAGTACCTGATAACACAGCATAGCTTCCCATGCTTCGGGGGTAGGTTGAGAGGATTTTACCGCCTGGGGCTCCGAATTGAGGCTTCACGTCCATTTCCCATGTTGGACCCCACGAGGAAAAGGTACTCGCTGCACCGGCTGTGACGTTGTTGTGCTTCTGTTCGAGAATAACGTTGCCGTCACTTCCGTCTGACATGCTCAGAGTGATCTTCTTCTTTGCTTTCAGGGAAGCGATCCAGTCTGCGCCCTGCTCGGGAGACACGATGCTTGCTGCTTTGATACCCGCGACGGAAGAGACGTCGAAAGGAGCGAGGTCTTCCTTGTTGCTGTAGAACATGATGTACTTTGCACCAGCTTTGACTGCATTGGCAGCTTTCGCATCAAAGGTACACGAACCTCGCCGGAGAAGAACGATATACTTGCTGAGATCAGGTGTGTCCTTGGGCCACTCATCACAACCATCATCAGCGACAGAAGTGTCGTAGCTGAGTGCCCAGAGCGGTAGCTTCACGCCCTTCCAGGCGCTCGGCTTACCACTCAAATGCCCAAACTCATGCTCAGGCCCTCCATCGATGCTGTATTTCGACGCATTCAGGAGCGCAAGAGACTTGGTATTGTCAAACGACCCAACAGCAGTAACTTTCTTCCCATTCGCAGCCGTACTCGCATAAAACATTCCCACAGCCCCTGCATTGCCCGCCGCAAGAACACAAGGGACGCCCTGCTCGACAATTCGCGAAACAGCCACCGCCCACGGTTCCTCAGACCAGCCTGACGGACCACCGATGGAGGCTGAGATTATATCTGCACCGTCTTCAAACGCCTGGTTGAACGCTGCGATAAGGACGTCGTTTCCAGCTTCGCCGTTGCAGCCGAACGCGCGGTACGCTCCGATTTGAACACCGGGGGCGGCGCCGGTGAAGCCCATTGTGTTCTTTTGGGCGGCGAGGATGCCAGCTACGTGGGTGCCGTGGCCGGCGCAGTCCATGGGGTCGTTGTCGGGTTTAGCGTTGCTGAAGCCGTCGTATGCGTCGCCTACGAGATCAGTGCCGAAGGAGACGAGACAGTCTTTACCGAAGCAGCCTCCAAGCGCTGGATGTTTATAGTCGACCTGTGTAATTGTTAGCCCTAGGTATTAGGGGGGTGTGAGAATGGCTTACACCACTGTCAACGAGGGCAACTTTGAGACCCTTGCCCGTGATACCCTCTGCCCTCAACTTATCGATCTGCGTCATGACATGTGGCGAGAATGTATCATTCACAGTGTCCCTCTCCTCAAAGCCTCGTTTTTGAATAGACTTGTACTCCATTCCCGGTGTACCCGTCCAGTGAACCTCTGGCTTGGGGATGCTGAATGTCTGGACAGGCCATTTTTGCTTGATGCCCGGCAGCAAGGCCATCTCGGAAGCTAGGTCTTCAGCATTGTCGATATCGGTGAATTGGATCGAAGCTCCCTTGAATAGCTTGTAGTTGTACTGCATACGAGTCTTGCCTCGTGCAGCAGCCCTGGCGAAGAAGTCGGCACAGTCCTAAGCTCCGTTAGTTATGAAAGAGATACAAAAGATGAGAACACGAACATGATTCTCTTCAAACTCAAAGATATAAGCACCCGGTAACCGACTATGACCCTTCCCAACAGCAATCTTATCAAAGTCCACTGCGCTAACCACCGCAGCGTATAGCGCAGCAACTATACTGAATCGCACCATGATGAAAAGAAATACACCGAATCACGCTTCTCCGCAATCACGAAGAAAATCACCAAGATACGAGAAAGGAAAAGGGAAAGAAAAACGAAGAGAGGGAGGGGTTAAACGAGATAAAACCTGATCCCAACATATCCGCCTTGAAAATAGGTTGGCTGGGGATCCTATATACGATCATCATAGCCCCATTATTGACCACAAGCTGTGGGTTGATCCCCCATCATGGAAAGAAAATAAAGAAGTGGGTTTCTGCGGGATAGTGGACTTTACGAGATTTCAGGCCATGAGAAAACAATCCTACGAATAAGAAGAGAGGATATATTTGAAACCAATGTCTTGGGCATTCTCTACCAATGGACTAGATGGTTAGTTGCAGAGTGAAAGAGTCGGTATCACTTCATAGCTGAGGAATCTGCTGGTGGAGGTTGGGTTGGGTTGTCAACATGAGATCGACAGGCACTGCACGGATGATGAAACTGGGTCCCCATGTCGCTAAACATAGAGTCATCTATGATAGAGCCGCATGAGACGATTGCGCGTACATGCAGTCGAGACAAATCAAGACAAAATTCATGGTTGAAAGTGGTCTAGTTGTATGCAAGTTTGCGGTGGTATAACAACTCAACCATCAACCGTCAACCACCAGCCTTTTTAACCCTACTCAAAGCGAATACTACTATGTAAGTTCCGTCACTTGAAACTCAATCAACATCGTCATCCGATCTTCTTGATCCTCTTTGCACATCTTAATCTGCCCCACGATCGTCAGGAGAAACAAATGCTACTTTGCCACGGCCTTGTTCCCTTGACATTTGTTTCTAGGGTTGATCATGCATCAGATAACACTATTTACGGAATCCATCCCGCTATGCAAGACTTATGCAGCACTTCCTGTGTCGTACCAAGCTGAACCTCGTATTTGCGGTACATAAAAAGAAACGCGCACTAGTCTTTGCTTGGATACACGTAGCCCATTGGGCCCACGACACCTTGTGCATGCATGCATGCATATGCAGGGCGGGAAGCGTTTCTAAAATAAAATACAGAAAATATTCTTGATTTTGAAGATGGGGCGTAGGTGAAGTGAGGTGATTGATTAATCATGATGTGGCAACTCGATTCTTTTCACATGCTGTTGAATTGGTGCTTCATTGTTATCTTTCACCGTTGTACGGATACGGCGTTGAGAATGCAACGGGTAACTACACCACGTTTTGTATAACCGTTGAACTGTAGGCCCGTTGCGTTACGCCGTTGCTCGTGATTGTTCCCGCGTGTAGTAACACAAAACCGATTCAACCTCAACGCCCGACTCTGTACAACACACTTCCAACAAAAGCCTGGCTAATTCGCCGATATCGCTAACCAACCACCCAGAAGACGAGATTGCTGCGAGGGGTGATGGAAGAGATGCACTTCAGTAATCGTCTTTGTTTAACCTAGCTGACACGGCATTTGAGTCTTATCAAAAGTATAAAGATCCGGCAGATAAGATAATCCCGTTGTGTGCTACGCCGAGAACAAGCTCCGTGCCTCCGGCGCCGTCTCCGGAGGGACTGTGTCATGCCCCGTCTATGATTGGTCCATTACACCATCCCGAGTGATGAAATGTTCAAAAAGGTTGGATCAGAAAATCAGAAATGCGACATTGCTGTCCCAGTGAATCATTGATTAATTTATACTCTTCTCCCTTACTCCAATGCAAAATTAAGCTTAAAACTTGACACCATCATATTGGTATAAACCAACGAAGACAATATGTCGGAACAAGAACCTCACACAAAAGAGCAAGCCTCTACTCGCGATACCGAGCGCAATGTACAACCATCCGAAGAATCTAAAGAGAAGGGAAACGTATCGGCTTTCAAGTCCCTCGGTTGGCTCGATCGTTTTCTAGCAGTATGGATATTCCTCGCCATGGTAGTCGGCATTATCTTGGGCAACTTTGTCCCTTCGACTGGACCGGCTCTTGAGAAGGGCAAGTTTGTTGGCGTTTCTGTTCCAATAGGTATGAAAGAGCAAACAGCCTAAATACCTGGGCCACTATACTGATTTGATCTGACAGCTGTTGGTCTCCTCGTCATGATGTATCCCATCCTCTGCAAAGTCCGTTACGAGAGCCTCCACGAGATCTTCTCCCAGCGTGGCGTCTGGAAGCAAATCCTCTTTAGCATATTCATCAACTGGATAGTTGCACCCTTTCTGATGGTAACCCACAGCCCTATTTCCTCAAATATACAATATTCTGACGATGATAGCTCGGCCTGGCATGGGCCTTCCTCCCAGACAAACCCGAACTTCGCATCGGTCTCATCCTCGTAGGCCTTGCACGCTGCATCGCCATGGTGCTGATATGGAACGGCCTTGCGGGCGGTGACGCCGAATACTGCGCTATCCTTGTGGCCATCAACTCGATTCTGCAGATGGCTCTATACGCGCCAATGTCTGTGTTTTTCATCTCAGTGATCAGTGGGGAGGAGGGCTCTCTTGAGGTGTCGTACTCAACCGTCGCAACCAGCGTAGCAGTCTTTCTCGGAATCCCCCTCGGCGCAGCTATTGTCACTCGCTTCTCCCTGCGCCAGATAGCTGGGCCAGAGTGGTACGAGCGAGTTTTTCTGCGCATCATCTCCCCCTGGTCTCTCATCGGCCTTCTTTACACCATCCTCATCCTCTTCGCTTCACAGGGCCATCAAGTGGTCCATCAGATCGTGTCTGTAGTACGCGTGGCAGCACCTCTCATCGTTTACTTCGTCATAATCTTCTTCGCAACACTTCTCGTATCTCGACATGCAGGTTTCGGATACCCTCTCTCTACAACGCAGAGTTTCACTGCGGCAAGTAACAATTTTGAGCTTGCGATAGCTGTGGCTATTACCACGTTTGGACCTAGCAGTGACCAAGCGCTTGCCGCGACGGTTGGCCCGCTGATAGAGGTTCCGGTGCTTTTGGGGTTGGTGTATCTCCTTCGGTGGGTTTCTGATAGATGGGACTGGAAGAACTGAGTTTTGGGATATGTAGCGAAACATAATATCAGGTCATCTCATCCATCAAATTGAGCAAATCCGCGTTCCGGACCATACAGGTCTCGCCTTCGGCACATCCAAGAGCAGCTCGAGCTTGAGATATGTCTGATTGTCCTCGAATTTGAGCGAGAATAGTAGCAGCTTCCATGCAGTGAATCTTGTCCAGAGATTTTGGTTGTTGGGGTACAGGCCGTTGCTGTGGCTGCGACACAGGCTGTGGTCTAGGGCAGCAGCCTGATTCTTCTGTGCAAGACGTAGCAGTCGTAGCAGGTGTCGGTGGCGAGTACACCTTGGGCTGAATTGCAAACGGAGGGTTACTGTTCTCCCTCACCGGAACACATCCTTGAGGCTGTGAGCACGGCATAGGTCTCGAGGCAATAACAACAGGCGAAGCATTAGAAGACGGTGTAGAAACAGGCGTGACAGTCGCAACGCCCGCTCTAGCAACCATCTTCTCCTCATGCCTCACAGCCTCAACATGAGCCTCAACCTCCTCAGCCGACACGCCCTTCGCAGCAAGCAAACCTCTCAGCGCAGCATTCTCACCAGCAACAGCCCTGGCAACACGCTGCATCTCCAGCGTAGCCTGCCCATCGCGACGCTCAAACTCACGAACCCGATTCTGCAGATCGTCAAGCAATTCACGCTGTCTTGCGCGAGAGCGACGCTGGTTCTCGCGATTAAGAGCGAGAGACTCGGGGGTTCGAGTCTATTCGGGCTTAGTATTAACGGATACACGGGAGTAAGGGAGGGAAATATCGTACCTTGCGTGGCATGATGGGTTAGGTGTGAGGTTCCCAGCTGAGATGAGACGGGCTCAGCTCAGGTGGGATGATGGACTGGGGTAAAATGCGCTGGAGAATGAGTCGAATTGGTTGGGAAAAAAGAATTGTCTGAAAAGGCGTCGTACAGCAGTAATGGTTTTCCGGTCCCACCAGGCTTGTATCTAATACGAACTCGGAATGACTCTTCGGCACTCAATCGTTCAGTGAAGAGACCTCTCAGAGGTATACTAGGGAGTACTGTACTCTGTATTAATGAGTGTAGATCAATTGAAGCAATAAAACAGCAGCATTCATCTCCATTTCGACCCACGCCCACAAACCGTGATCGCTCGATTACAAACCCCTCCACATTTTTTCCTTCTCCATGTATCCCAATTAGGTAATCCCATCTTTCGGTCCAGACTCAAACTCCATCATCGTCATTAACTTCCTTCACCTCTCCTCCAGCGAAAAAGCCAATTGATCCAATTACACCTTATCACAATGATCTGCAATACCTGTCGCCGCGCAGCAATGCGCTCTGCTCGTCTTCCTCTGCGCACCCTCGTCCGCGCTCCTACGACAATCACCCGCATTACAACACAAATACCTGCATCGACACCCCGAAGACTTCTCTCGACTTCTTCGACTCGATTCTCCGCTGCCGTTGAGGAAGAGCCCGATTTGCCTTCCATGAGCCCCGCTGAATCTGCCATCGCCGAGATACTCTCCGAGAAGCTTCAGCCCACCGAACTACTTGTCCAAGATGTCTCGGGTGGTTGTGGGAGCATGTACGCCATCGATATCACATCTCCTGCTTTCAAGGGCCAGACAATTCTCAAGCAGCAGCGCATGGTGAATGCTGCTCTTGGTGATCTTGTCAAGGGCTGGCACGGCGTTCAGATCAGGACCAAAGTCCCCTCTGCTTGAGGGCGATTGGGTTACGGACTAAAGGTATCTCTGTGTATACGACGGCGAAAATTGGTGGAGAGTCAAGATGGGATGATTGTACGACTATGAAGGTTGCTAGAGGTCAGGACATCACGAATGGGAAGACATGACGATTTGCAATCGCGCAAGATTCAGATTCTGTTGCGGCTCAACAGTGAATGGATCAATTGAGCCTTAAATCGACAGGCTGCTGTATTATAGAGAAACGAAGGAACAATGCATGGGAGTCACGGCCGAAAATCTCAGCTACGGGGCAAAACATAAAAATATCATTCATCATCAAAACTGCGGCCGCTTGATGGCAATTTGAGTCTTGTATTTGCATCACATACATTGTCCGATTTCGCTCTCAAGTTAGACAAATTGATGAAGTGGCTGGGTATGTGACTCAGGCCGATAAGCCTCCCATTATCAAGGAATACTCTGGATAACCACAAGACTCATCAATGCGGACGAGTCCATAACTCCTCGGTATTTGTGCTGCTTTGGGAGCGACTCTTGAGCCTGGTGGGTGCAGTCTGTCAAATTACTCTGCCCAGCGGCTGAGGCTGGACAAACATTTCACTTCAAGCCAGGCTAGGCGCTCTGAAACAACAATGATCAGAAGCATCAGGAAGATAAGTTGAATGGGTATATTAAAACTTTTCATAGTCTCGTCTAATGCGCCATCAGTCGAGATAAGACTCGACGCCCATCATTCCATGCCCCTCTGTAAATCCATGTCCCATTTCTTTTACAAATTCTCGTTCAGACTCGTAGCTTACATTCTACACATCATTAGCAATTACTCATAAATCGGCATCTTTGGGGAACATACCGCTCGACAGGTGTAAGACCAAGCAGACTCATGCCATTGTGGAGGACAATTCGGGCAGCATCGTACAGAGCCATACGAGCCTTCTGAAGCTCAGCCTCACTGCCGACAATTCGGAGGTGGTCGTAGCTGGAGCTGAGAACGTGTGTCATCTTGAACAGGTATGTCAAGATGGTGGTGGGCTCAAGGGTCTTGAGAGTGTTCTGGACAACGTCGGGCCACTGGCTAAGAAGTCGGACGAGGTCAGTAGCGTGCTTCTCAGTCAAGAGATCGTAGTTGGCAGTGGCCAGCTCCTCGTCGGAGAGACCAACTCGTCGGCGGATAGAGCACAGACGAGCATGAGCATACTGGAGGTAAGGGCCAGTGTCACCCTCGAAAGAGGTCATGACGTCCATGTCGAACTTGTAGTTGTTGATTCTAGTGTTATTAGTAACAAACTTTGCAATGAGTTCAGGATACATACCGCTTTCCGGACATGTCCTGGACCATAACACTGCTGATACCAAGGATATCGGCGACGGCCTCGGGGTTCTCGACCTGAGAGTACTTGGTCTCATTCTTCTTCATGACCTCGTGCATCTTGTCGGCAACATCACGGAGAATATCGTCAAGGAACTTGACAGTACCCTTTCGGGTGCTCATACCAAGAACCATACCGAAGTTGATGTGCTGGCACTTCTTAGCAATATCCTCGTGGCCCATAAGCTCAATGGTCTTGAAGAGTTGCTTCAGGTGGAGATCTTGTTGAGAAGCAACGACGTAGATCATGTGGTCAAAGTTGTACTTCTCATGTCGGTTGAGAAGCTCGCTGATATCTCGGGTGAGGTACAGAGCAGTGCCGTCCTTCTTTCGGAGAATGACCTTCTCGAGACTCTTACCAGGCTTGCCGGGGACGTGCTTGGAGAAGTCAATGAGGATAGCACCGTTAGCGTCCTCGGTAAGACCCTTCTCAGAGAGGACCTTGGCGGCCTTCTCCATGTCCTCCTCGGGGACCTGAGACTCTCCCGAGTACTCGTCGTACTCAATATTGAGTCGGGCATAGGTCTTCTTGTATCGGGTAATGCTGAGATCTCGGAATCGTCGCCAGAGCTCGACGGCCTCCTTGTCACCATCTGTCATTCGTCGGAAGTACTTTCGGGCTTGCTCGTCCAGGGACTTCTCCTCAAGCGGAGTGATGTCCTCACCAGCAGCTTTCTTGGCCGCAATCTCCTCCTTCTCGGCGGACATATCCTGGTTAATTCGGACGTAGAGGTTGAAGAGGTGGTTAATAGGGTCGGCCTTGAGAGCTTCCTCGTCACCCCACTTCTCCCAAGCCAGAGCCAACAGACCGTACTGCTTACCCCAGTCACCGAGGTAGTTCATTCGGGTTACCTCCCATCCAGCACTCTCGTACAAAGAAGCGAGGAAACCACCAATGATGGTACTTCGGAGGTGACCAGCGTGGAAAGGCTTGGCAATGTTGGGTGAGGAGAACTCGACAATCATTCGCTTCCTGCCAGAGTTGGGGTCGTTAGGGTCTCGGAGACCGTTGTAAGGGTTCTTGCCGTAGTTGTTGGCGCGCTTTCGAATCGTAGGGAGGAGCATGCTGGTAAGCTTGTTGGGCTTGAAGAAGAAGGAGATGAAAGGACCAGCAGCGGTAGGCTTCTCAATAAGAGGAGACTCGGGGAACTTGACCATGTTAGCTATAATTCAGCAATTGCTATCTTATGCGACTAACCTGAGCAACCCATTCCTCAGCAAGCTCTTGGGGCTTCTTGCCCTTCACTCGGAGAGCAGGAACAGCAAGAATAGCATCTCCCTTGTCGAGAGTCTGAGTCCACTGGATGGCGGGGTAGATAATCTTAGGATCGACACCAGTAATGGGCGCCAAAAGGCTTGTGATGTGTGAACGGTAGATATCGACTGGGTTGGTATCAGGATGACATCCAGGGAAAGAAGTCTCGATATTGTCGAGGCCAAGCTGCTGGAGCTGGTCGGCGAGAGCGTTGGCGTCTGTCGCCATGGTGCGTATATGTTTGATGGAGGAGGGGTACTTGTAGTCGCGATGCAATATCTGTTGTCGCGGGGACTGACGAGTCGAGAGTAGAGAAAGGGTACGAGTCTGGACAAAGGCTTGTCGCAATGGCAAAGAGGATGTCACAAGATAACAAGAGGTAGAAGAAGAGAAAAAGGTGGAGGAAGTGAAGCGCCGCGCGAGCATCAATGGCGATTCCGAGCGAGTGAGTGTGAGTCAAGTGGGCTCAAGGGTTAACAAAAAAAAAAGGCTTTGACTCTTTCACTTCTTTCCTGCGAGTCATCATTCGCCGGGGACGGATGCAGAGCTTGAAATCGCGGGGCACGGTTGCCCTGAAATTCCGCTCCGATTTTACCCCTCCATCAATGTCATGCCATGATAAGATAATGATTATATTCAACTTCATGCGACTTTCGTATTGAGTCACTCAAACAGATACGGAGCCGTTCAAGACTCTTACAGGGACCAATTCTTGGATCAATTTGTATTGAAGATTGAACAGACTAAAACGCTATTGCTGACCATTTAAAACACCCTGTGATATTTGCCCAACCTTTTCACACTTAACACGAAGCAACCCCTCTGAGTCCTTCAGAGCAAACCAACCAAATTAATAAAGAACCGAAACTAGATATAGCTTATTTTGATGCGCCGTAGTTGTCAGACAACTCCCTCGAGAAGTCCATACAACATGCATTAGAGGGGTATAATAAGGAAAGATCTAGACGTTATGGTCGCCAGGGTTCATCTTCATGTCATTGGTGCCAAACTTGCCACCGTTCAGCTTCTTACGGGCAATCTCCTTGCGCCACTCGAACATGGTGTTTGGCTTGTCCCTGATGGTCTGGCGAAGCTTCTCGTCACTTCGCTTCATCCATGCATTGGAAGAGGCAGTGCTGACGGGGTAGAGAGGCATGCTGTTGTGGCTGAGGAGGAATGCATCCGGCTCGCGCTTATCATGAGACGCAATGATATCCATATCAGCCGCAATCTGATCGCAGTAGACCTCGAGAGGAAGATCGTTGACGTCGTGTCCAAAGGGGTTCTCGATTTCCTGGCCGATGAATAGAAGTCCGAAAATGATATAAGCGGCGACAACAGAAGCCGGAATCGTGATATACTGGAGCTTATCGACGAGCTGGAAGGGGAGGACAAAGACATAGACGAAGGTGATCTGGCTGATAGCAATGGTGTAAGCGATGGGGAGAGGAGTGTTGAGAACACGGTCACAGCCAGTCATGCAGTCGTTCATCATGGTGAGGTGGTTGTAAGCAAGAGTCTGCTGCATTGGGACAGGGAGTTGCTCCTGAGCGACCATTCGATCGATGGTGATGGCGAGGTGGTTGAGAATCTCGAGGGGGAGGTTGCCAAGAGGCTTGTCGGTCTTCTTAAGAGCCTTACGGGGGTTGCTCTGAGCAAACGACACACCAAGGTACTCTCCAACAGACTTAAACATGTTCTTCTTCTTCATAGCAGGGCCATCAGGATCAGCGGCAGTGGCATCCTTGGCAAATGTGTTGAGGTGGCCGATGAGATGCTCCAGATCGGGATAGGCACTATAGGGCTCGAATCGAAGGGCATGCTTAAGAGAAACCGAGAAAGCGACAATGAGGTTCATCGCGCCAATCTTCTTGAGAATACTCTCGCGAGGGTCTTGGTCGGGGACATCCTTGGCATGAATCCAGAAGATTCGGCCCAACGTCTGGGAAGCCATGGTAAGCATACCCCAGTATCGACGACCTTCGGCATAACGCTCGTACGCAGTCGAGGATCGGAAAGACAGACTCAGACCGACGACGAAACCCAGAATGGTAAGCAGAACAGAGTCAACATGAATGTCATGGACCTTGTTGTGGATGAGTGTAATGGCGGTCGACCAGGCGCCAATAGCAACCAGGGGGATGATCAACTTTGGCATGATAGAGCCGTGCATCTGCATGACCAGAGGCCATTTTGAGTGCTTCTGAATATCACGAGGACCGGTGAAGTAGTCGTCAATGTCGAGGGAGGTCTGCTTGCGGAAAAGAGCTGGATTGACGCCTACGGCGGGAGAAGGGGGAGAGCGAATATTGTCGAGGGGGATTTCGAGACTGTGCAGGCGCTTCTCATTGGAAGTGTCGAGACTTTGAAGACGCGTAGGATCACTGTTAGGGGATTGAGGCTTCGCTTGGGTCTCAGTGTTGGTGTCAATTGTTGGTCGGTTGACGGCGGTGGTGGCTGTATGGCCAGAAGTAGCAGAATAGCTGTCGCCCATGATGCCGATTATCGCGTTCAATGTCGATTTATTCAAGAGATGAGAGAGATTGTATCCTGCCAGCAGGCGTGCAAGGGTGAAGGGAAATTCAGTTCGATCAGAAAGATGAGAGAGGAAATAGAGAGAGGATACTCAAAGGAAAAGGCCAAGAGCAGTAGGAATCAATTTATCACAAACGAGAGTGAGAATAAGGAAGAGACCAGATGAAGGAGATGCACGCACGAGAGAGGGGCCTGGGTATTAATGTAATGAATCACGAAAAGAGGAAAGAAAGAAAAGCGGACAGGATGGACGGGATGCTCCTGGCCTGATATGGGGGATTGAAGCTCATCCATCTCCATCGGGAGAGCATCCCATTCCCAGGAGGACAAGGACGACAGCAAACAACCTAGGAGCTAATGGCTGAGGCTAAGTGGAGGCGGTCTCAATGCCACCGCCACTCAGGAACGCTTGCAAGCCAGGGTCCCAGAGAGCAGCCCCCTGTAACGTCCTGGTGTTTCGTCCCCCTATTGGCTCGTGGCCACCACACCGGCGCCGCCGCTTCTAAATTTTGTGGTCTCAGCGGCAGGGCCCGCCTGGGCAAAAGCACTAAGAGAGCCCTCCATGTGTAAGTCGTTTCTAGTGGAGAGAATTTTTCATACTGTGCTGTTGTCGTACCCGAGCAGACTCCAGTTATAACGGTCCCCAGGGAGGAGGAGCAGTCAGCGCTACCTGGTCGAGGCCATCAACACCAACACACGACTAGAATTTTGAAACGCAGCTCGCCCCCTCTAATGCACGCTACCCTCTGTTGGTTTTTTCTTCTTCGTCTTGTGGGCGGCGGCAAAAGACAGAATAAACAAGTTTAAGCAAAACATTTTCCACGGGTGAATACGATTCGTCATAAAGTCTCACTTAGGTGTTGTGATCATCAGAAACAGTTAGCCTCCTTGCTCTCTGTTTGGAGAAACTCAAACGCCATGTCTGGTTCTGAGACAGCAGAGATGCAGGTGTGTGACACTGCACAAGTCACGATGCATTATGTAACAGGCAACACAAGAGACGATCGAAAGTTCTAGGGGATGGCGAGACACTGATCGATCATGATGAACGGGATGGCATGCGAGTTTCAGGGGGCCGAAACCTAATTGGAGCCCTGACACCTTATTCGCACTTCCGTATGTCCAACAAAAGACGTCCACTGAACCGCGCTGTCTGTCGGCGTCTCTACAGTATACAGTATTCCCGCGATTAGTTGATCCAGGGGGCGCCTAAAAGTCAAGTCAGGACATTCAAGGAATATGTCAGTGTAATGACTCTCGCCTCGCCCTCGATTGGTCGTTAGTACAAAAGGAGGTCCGTGACGTGGTCAAGCTTCCGCTATGAGTAACAAAGCCTTACTCCCTTGCCCGAACAAATGGGGCATTTGCGAGCGAGAAGAAAAAATAGGCTGCACTGCCACCCCATCGGACGTCAAAGAACATCTGGATCCAATGAACAGCGTTCGACAAGAGACATTCACGGTTTTCTGCTGTTCTCCTTTCTGGGACTAGGGAGACGGCGGTAGAATTAGGCTCGTAACTAAACTTCTGCTGGCTCCGCTGAATCATCTAATTTTATACGAGATTCGTCACCTCATTGGTCTTGATTCCTTCGACTATTGCCGCATATTCTTTGTCTCCCTTTCATTGAAGAGAAGAGACTTCTTTACTGCCAGCACATAGGCACTCATAATTCTGATCATATGGCAATCATTTCTTTGTTTGATCAACTCTGCTTCACTATTTCGACAACCTTCACACACAGTGTTCTTCACAGTCCAGCATAGCCCTCAAATCCTTGCGGAGCAATTTCTTGGGAAAATCTCCAGTCTCCACTGCGGGATACGCGTTGCACTAGAATACCAAGCTTTTTCCGTGATCTTGTTCTGGCGAGTCCGTCTGTTGATCAATATTGTAGCTTATTCTCGTCTCCCCAGAAGCCAAGTCTCTCTCCTGTGACTTGGCTTTTTAGTAATTCGCGTCGATGCAAGTAAGATTGTTCGCCTATTCGTGTCCACAGGCATCTGCACCTAATCCTTGGCTGCAGTGCACAAGAAAAGCCTCTTCCGCGTGATTGTTCCTTTTGAGTTATAACTTTCGAGTTCATAGCCACTGCAGGCCGCCTTTCTGCAGCCATTGGTATGCGGATGCATGGCTGTTCACCTCATCAAGTGAATCCGATGTGAGGCGACGTCGAAAAAGGGAACAGAGAGGACCCATGTTTTAGCCCCCATGCTGTCAAACAAGGGTTGTTGTAGGGTTCATGCCTCATCAACATGCGGTCAGCAGCGAGCTGAAGTGTCACTAATAGTTGAAGCCTGTCGTGATTCATATCGAGTATAACGCACGCTCCGTATTTTCCGCGAAGGATCACCTAGAAAACGGGCAAATTATGATCATTATTCACCTTAACCCAAAGTCCCAAGACACAAATCATCTTGTTTTCATATTTGGTCTCACTGCATCCTGGGATGGGTCATAGCCAGGGCTTTCATTCGATACACGAATCCTGAATACCTTGGCGATATTGATCTCGCGAGAAAGGAGACCATCGCGAACTCGGACTTTGTTGAACCCCGTAACCGAGCCCTGTCGCCTGCAATTGAGTTCCATGAGAAGAAGCAAATGTTTCCAAAACTCACCTGAAGTTCCCTTCTGTGCTACAAAGTTTCTTCCTCAGATCCGATACTTTTCACCGTCGTTTGAGTTCCCTAACTAAAAATATGAGACTGGTGTTGTCGTTTCATCGTCAGCCTCAAACCCCTTCCCTTCCACATTAGGGCAAATTAGTCTGGCAATGTGCGCGGAGAATTACATGGATCTCGGATTGGTCGATGGTACGGCTTTGTAATAAGCACTAGCTGAGACAGGATGAGTTTGCAGGAGATTGGATTTCTGGTCAGCTGCGAATCGGCAGAGGCCCGGGATACGATGATGTCTTTTCTCATTTACGGAGTATTGATGAATTGCTGCACATGTAGCCGAGGTTTGGGGAACGCGGAGATGAACCAGGCACTATCCTCTAAGCCTCAATTTGGTCACTTCGGCTGCGTAAAGATGCTTTGAGCTTGAAGGATCAGACTGGGTTGCTCGTACCAAGGCGAGGACTTGTATTGTCAATGCTGTCGGCACCCGTATTTCATGGACATTCGTTCCCTTGCTTTGGGTATGCTCAAGGCACTCACTTATCCTTATTCATCTGTCTCCAGCTATTTTCATCGGCACAGCTCTTTCGTTCAAATGCGATCATCTCACTGATCACTTCAAGGCGCCAGGCAGGCGGATGAAGCCACAGGGTAGGGTATCCGAAAGCCACGACTGTTGCTCGCTTCAGGTGATTATTCTAGGCGAATTCGTAGGATCAGATGGGGGCGGAATCAGTGTCTGTAAATGCCAATCGAAGGCCCATAGGATTTGCGTGGACAGCTGAGGCTGGCAGCTGGGCCCGCAGGAACAGGATCCATTCAAACATGACAGAGCCCTATATGCGGCCGATTCGTATAGCTCGCATGAGTTTTGGGGGCTATTATGTTGCCAGATTAACCTATAAACTTCATCAGCTCAGAGAGGATGGAGATCTAGAAGAAGTATTTTGCACTTCAGTGCCCAATCCGAGATACTCGCCTTGCAAGGCTTTGTGTCCAGAAGGCTCAATGGGGGCCCATACCATCAGAAGAGTTTGTGCTCCGTCATTCATTGTATCACTGAATCTTGCTGCCTCGCCTGCTGAGATGTGCGGGCGATCTTGTTGGTGGTACGACTCTGTTGTGAGCATACCGGGTGGCCTTTTATTCCTCTCGATGTATAGCTCAGCAGAGTGCACGGCCTAAGGTCGTTTGAGGTTTCGAGATCGCCGAGCTCTATGCGCTTGGGAGGCTAACCAGAAGTTGATGATCACGATCATAGGGCTGAGTGGCAGACCAAGCAGAAACAGGGGGACTCTGGCAGAATAAATCGGTTTCTAGCAGCTGTAAGGATAGATACACATTCGTGCTTATCCTAGGGGCGCTCCATATTCTCTTAATCCGGGCCATCAAATACGCAAGATGTTTCTTATGGCTCAAAGTAGCAATTGCCGGAGCTTATCATATTGGGAGGCATTGAGCTTGGTATGGTGGCTTTGAAGCTTCGTGGCGGTCCAACCTCTGAGCGCCTGTGGTGATAAGCTTGATCGGTTTGCTACCCGTCACACCTGAAAGGTTAACTCTGATCTCTGGCCGTTACGAGTTTAATCACTGAATGTGTATCATGATCAACACTCACTCCATTCCAAACCACTTCAATGATGCAAACGAAGAAGAACCAGCCTTGATCTCCAATGTTGAAGAAGCCAGTGGCTCGCTATACGCACTAACGCAGGGGATCCAATGAAGACGATCCACCAGATGCGGCCAAGCCACTGCGGCTTTGAAGGGTCTGGCTCTGACAGCCCCAAAGCCATTCCATTCAAGGGCGAGCTCCCCGTCACCCCATCCCAGTTCAAGGGATAATCCTCAAGACCCCCTAAGAACAAAGTGAAGTGCCTGACCACCAAACCTCGAGTATCGTCAACCCTTGCTTCAAAATCCGACCCTTTCGACTCTCATTTATCCCCCCGTCGCCGTTCAAAACGCTCATTGCCTTTTCGAATTCTACCTTTTTCCGTGCGCCCATCTCGACTGCCATTGTTTCATCATGGCTGGTCATTGGAGTCCTCGACAGCGCACGAATCGCGCCAACACTATCGGCGCATTTGTCTTCTTCGTCTTCTTTATCTACTTCTTCCGTGACACTTTTTTACCCTCGAGTACGCCGGCGCGGAAACATAGAAATGATTACTCTCATATGGCCTTGGGCGACAACGATGTCGAGATGGTGGTCGCAAGTATGAAGCATGAAAATGTTTCGTGGCTTGATGAATATCTCCCTGAATGGAAGAAGAACATCTACGTGGTCGACGACAACAAGGCCAAGTTGACTGTGCCTATGAACAAGGGTCGCGAGGCCATGGTCTTCCTGACGTATGTTTTTTTGTTCCCAATTCTGTATTTCTGATACTGATATTTCTGCCTGCAGCTATATCATTGATCGATACGACTCCCTGCCCGGCAACGTCGTCTTCCACCACGCCGAGCGCTTCCAATGGCACAATGACAACCCCGATTACGATGCTCTCCCTCTGCTCCAAAACTTCCGTTTCGATAACCTAAAGAAAGTCGGCTATGCCAATTTGCGATGTGTCTGGGTCCTTGGTTGTCCTGCTGAGATTCGGCCTATCAAGGACGAAGCCCCTGCGAAGGAGGGCGAACCTATTCACGCCCGCCATGTTTACAAGGCCGCTTTCCAGGAGTTATTCCCCAGTCTCGAGATTCCTGAGGAGGTCGGCGTCACTTGCTGCTCACAATTTGCTGTTCGCCGAGAGACCATTCACTTGCGTCCACGCGCAGAATATGTGCGATTTCGTGAGTGGCTGATTGTGTCTGCCTTGGGAGATGACCTCAGCGGCAGAGTTCTTGAATACTCATGGCACAGTACGTTCAATGCCCACACACAGTTGCTCACTGATAGATTAACTTTTTCGCAGTCATCTTTGGCAAACCCGCAGTCAATTGTCCAAACGCCGCCGATTGCTATTGCCAGAACTATGGCATGTGCGATCTAAAGTGCGAGGCAGATAAGTGTGAAGGCCAATATACACTCCCTCCCTTCTCAACTCTCCCCAAGGGTTGGCCCCAGCTCGGATGGAAGGGAGAGAACCGTGGATGGAAAGGACAGCCATAAATAAAGGAGGGACAAATATAATGGATCCGCATCGCCTATAGGGATTTTACGAATGATGGGGGTTTTCTCGAAAGTCTGCACTGCATGTTTAATTTGAGGCCTTTCGTGGGAAGTGTTTCGAGGAAACGGAAGCGCAGTATTCCTTACTTTTGGGTTTCTGGAATTATTGGTTATGGGATGGGCGTCTAGGATTGGGTTGGGCAATCTGTTATGTCGGCACCAAGTAGAGTTTCTGTAACATTATCACGGAATAATTAAAAGACCATTCAAAAGATACACGTGGCAGGGAAGATAAGAAAACGTCTAATTTTCATCCTAACTTAATCATAGAAATGGCTAATCTTAGAGAGTGTACAGGTTTTCTTACCCCCTGAGGACACAACATTTGCATTGAAAGGTCATGTAATTTAGAGTTCACGTTAACATATGAAGCCAAGCTGTCACATTCCAAGGATGTGCTATACTGTTGGCTCAGACCTCGAGGCTGGAGATAGATACGGAATTAATCTGGCTATACCATTCGATAGAATTCATGCTATTTTTGAACCAGTATCAAATACATCCATAGTTCACCAAGTTCTCTCAGCCGGAATAAGCTCTCAGCCATAAGTCTCAACTGCAAATAACACTTCTAGCTCGCAACTTAGACATCAATACCATGATGACTGACCAATTGCTACAGCATAAAGCTAATATCATAGAAACCTAAATGATGACTCCTTATTCATAGAGTACAAACATGTTTCCTATTCTAAATCTTTTGCTGTCATAACAAGAAGCTCGGCCCCCCACCTCGGAATTCAAGCCCCACCCCCACTTCTTCCAAGCTCAACCTGAAGCTGCTGTGAAAGCTCACCTTCGACAACAGATTCATAGCTTCACAAACATCACACTTACAATTATCCATCAAAACATTACAAGTCTGTGAGACTCTCAAGCACCAGTACTATCGAGAGTACATATTTCAAGATGGATACATCAACTCCCACCAATTTGATGGGTAGGATCTTCTTGACCGAATATTACCACCTTGCTAACATCGCTCAGACAAACATCAGAAGATCATCTCCGAGATCCTCAGGTCCTATCGCGATTTGATTAATTGCGTCACTGTCAATGGAATGGACAAGGAAAAGCAAGGTGACTACGAGGCTCAAGCGAATAAGCTTAACTTCAGAGACCCCGATGTAATGGCAGCAGCTGGCTTAAGGACACAAAGAAAGTTTGACGAACTGGTAAGTCACAGCGCGTCAACGAGATATCATTACTGACATGGAATAGTACGAGAGTATCAAGGAACTACTTGCTCTCACTCGTACAATCAAAGAGCTCTGGGTGTTTGGGCCTGTCGACAGAGCTGATGAGCATCGCAAACAGAAGGAGGCGCAAATTGACCGCGACGTTGCGGAAATCACCACTCTTTTCAACAAGATTGACGCGAATGCCATGCGAGACCTTGCAGAGAAGAACGGCGGCACGTGGGAACCTCAAGGAGAAGCTGCGTCGGCAGCACCAGCAGCGCAAGCCCCGACTGGAAATTAGAGAGGCATTGGGGCGGCTCCTCGAGAATCATCGCAGCCAGCCAGCAGTCCGGCGACATCGGGGCGTGAACCATCGCCGTCAGTCGACAGTACGGCAACACTGGGACGTGAATCATCGGTGGATAGCGATTTCCCTGGCCGATGGGTACCCTTCCCTTCAGCTGGGGATGAATCAGAACGCAGAAGGTCCAGAACGCTCGATTATGATACTCCGGAGAATTAGGCGCGGACACAATATTCATCTCCATGTTCGAAAAGGTGTATGTTTAGGATCATGAGGCAGAAGGCCTTCTAATGGGCGGGACTGGCGAATATTAATATTGGATGGCGTTTTCGGAGTTGTTAAAAAGACTACGACATAGATGGTCGATTTGGGGACCTTTTCAAGAATTCTTATTACTTTATTTGCACCCTTTAGTCATGGCTTAAGCTCCTAATAACACGAGCTTGTAGCATGAACCCTCTCTAAGATTATACTAAACTTATTCTAAGTGCTTCTAAATATGTGCAACTATTCTTGTCACTTGAACTAGCCTCTGGCAGTGACTTCAGCAATCTAAAGTTGTATTCCTATTTGTATCCATCGATTAGGGATATCATCAAGTTCACTCAGCAGCACCCTTAGGGTAAACATGAGAAGCTTTTGTTCCCGGTTCGAGTCAAGATGGAGTTTGGCAGTGATCGCGGTTCAGCGAGGAAAGGTAGGTGCGGCCGCGGCTCCTGCCCTCATCAGCTAAATCTGAACCTCCTTCCCGAAGCACGCGCAGACCGCGCCTTGAACGTCCTTCCTCACTTCATACCCTTCTTCTTCCTCCTCAAGCTGCTCTTCCCATCTTCTTCTGGTCAATATCCCCTCACCACAAACACGAACCGCGAAACTCCTCTAGTTTGTCTTTCACTCTCATCCCGTGTTCTACTTCATCTCATCATGCTTTCTCAACTATTCATCGTTGCCTTTGGCGTCACGGCTGCCCTTGGCCAAACATCTTATGGAGAGCAGTTTAAGTACTGGGGCTGTGCCACTGTTGACGCTGCCGGCTTCAGCAACCCAGTCCCTCTTCCCAACGGTATCTTGACTCCTGAAGCATGCCAAGAAGCTTGCACCGGCCACATGTTTGCCGCGGTGTCTCCTGAGTAAGTTATTGCATGATCATCAAACCAAGCATAACATTTTCAGTGCGTGCCGTTGCGGAGATGATGTCAACGCTATCAAGTCGGTCGACGAACACTCTTGCAACTACCCGTGTACTCAAGACCCCAACTCCCCCATGTGCGGCGGAATCTGCCCCGAGGGTACTCCCAGCATCTCGAACTTGTTCATCATCGAACCGGCTGAGCTTCAAGCTTCCGAACCTGTGCCTCAGCTAGAAAACCCGTTGAACCAGCCTATGTCTATCAATTCTGTCCCTGCCTCTACGGCTCCACAGGTTTCATTTGCTTCTGACGCACTCCCCGTGGCTACGTCGTCTCCTCTGCCAGGCGTTCCCCTTTCTCAGAGTCAGGTTGGTCAGGCTCCTCCGCAGTCAACTGAGGCCGTTCAGCAACCCCCTGTGACATCAGTCACTCCCCCATCGTCGACTTCCACTCCATCTGATCCTCCTGCTACCTCGCCCGATCAACCTGAGCAGTCACCTTCGCCGTCTACCATCAACTTCCCATCTGCTCTCACACTGCCTTCGAGTGTATCCCCGTTGGCCCCAGCAGCAAGCGCCCCAGACTCTACGAGGGAGGTGCCTGGAATTCCACCCAAGTCTCAAACTGAGCCTTCCACAAGTGAGACATTGGTGACAGAGACGGGCTCTCTTCCTTCCGTGACACCAACCCGGGTGGCTGTATCAAGGTCGAGCCACTCTGAGATCTCTATGTTACGCACAATTGGCGGTCTCCTGTTCATGGTCATCATGGCTATTTAATGACGAGGTATAACAATCCGGCTTCGCATTCATATGCTCTTAGAAGCACCAGAGGGAAGCAATGTTTAGGCAGCTGGATGGTATTGTGGTTGATGTCAAGCAATCTTGAGGCCGTCTAGGTCAGCAGTGTAGAATATCTTAATGTGAGGGGAAGAATGCACAGCTTATAAAGCTGTTTAGAACATTTGTTCAAATCCGAGCTTGCTGTGGCAGTGAACCTGATCGTGGTTATGCGTTTTCTTTTGACTTGGATTGTAGGTACTGGAGTTACAAATCAACAACGTATGGTGAACTTATAACCGGATCTCACTCCAGGTAGGAGATCTTTATTTGTAAAATACTTTTGCCAGACCTCTCGCATTTGTAGTTTCAAGGCCCTTAGTGAGTAGCAAAAAACATCGGGCCCCGATAAAGTGTATCAAAACAAACTTAGCAAATGATATCACAAACTTATGCTAAGTTAATAAAGTATTCATTCAGAATTGAGGTCCTGGGTTTCTTTCCTCCCCTAACATGCGCCAAAAGATGTCTCATAGGAGAGGATGTGACGAATGTAGGGTAAGCAAATCGAGACTGACGTAAATCAATGCATGAATGGCGGCCCCACTGGAGCTCCGAGTGCCAACGCAGGGGAAAGTGGCGGGGTAGAGCTGACGACGGAGCAACCCAAGACAACATCGATACCTACACCTACAACCCATGAGATAGGCAAGATGCAGTCCGGAATCTCAGGTAAGACTACAGAGACTCTGGCGGTGGACTGCTGCTGACAATTGTAGCCTCTCAGGAGCTGCAGGACCAGTTCAACTCGCTACTGTCGTCGGACGATACCTTTGGACTCCTCGCAACCATTGAGAAAGAGGCTCTGGTCCCCGTTGCTACGATCCCTTCAAAGTCAAGCTCATTCTCCGGTAATCTCTCTGGCCTCGAGCATCACCTCAAGCCTGATGCTGCGCTCTACATTATCCTCCGTCGCTATGACACCGCTCCTCGATTCCTAGCCATTACCTACGTCCCAGACTCAGCGAAGGTGCGCCAAAAGATGCTATTCGCCTCAACACGCTTGACCTTTGTGCGTGAGCTGGGAACAGAACATTTTCGAGAGACCATCTTTGCCACGACTGCCGAGGAATTGAGCGTGAAGGGCTTCGAGAAGCACGATGCGCACAATAAGCTGGATGCACCGCTCACCGAAGAGGAGCAGCAATTGGGAGAGGTCAAGCGTGCTGAGCAGGAGGCGGGATCAGGAACAGGTCACAAGGAGATCCATCTGAGCAAGAACTTTGCCATGCCCATCTCCGAAGACGCTGTTGCTGCTCTGAAGGAAGTCGGCCAGGATGGAGGCCGAATCGTGACAATGCTGGTAAGTACTTGAGCCATGAGCTGATCCATCCCACATAAACTAACCCCTTCATAGAAAATCAACCCCGATACCGAGGTGGTGGAGCTCGTCCCCGAGGCACCCACTCCAAGTGGGATCGCAGAACTGACGCAGGCCATCTCCTCAAGTGAGCCGCGGTTCACCTTCTACCGCTACACTCACACTCACAACGGCGCCGAGTCGAGCCCCATCCTGTTCTTCTACACCTGCCCGTCAACACCCGGAAACAAGTCCATCAAGTTCCGAATGATGTACCCACTGATGAAGCGATCCGTCCTGGAGGTCGCTGAGCGTGAGGCTGGTCTTAAGCTCGAGAAGAAGTTTGAGGTGGAGGAGCCTAGTGAGATTACCGAGCAGTCTGTTTTGGAGGATTTGTATCCCAAGGTTGCGGCCCGACAGGGCTTTAGCCGACCCAAGCGACCTGGTCGATGAATATGAGTTCGTGAGATTTGAGTCAGTACGGTGAAACATTCATGTTCAGATTACTCGTGCTCTTTTTCAGCGCCTGACATACAGTTTGAAACCGGGGTTTAGATAAACGTTGAGATTGATACACAAAAAAAGTCAATTGCCCAAGCTACAAATGCTGGTATTTATCCAAGATGCATGCACGCAATAAGAACCCAAGCCGCCCTTCACTCCAATGCATGGTATACTTGTCCGCTCTCTATACTCTTCATCCGTCTTTTTCTTTTGTCCTTCTCCTCTCATCTTGCCATCCTAGATCGACTCTTCAGCTTCCTTCACAGCAACTTGCACTGTGAACCGATTAGAAACTGAGACGATGCAGAACGGCTTTCAAGGTATGTGTTGACTGGCATCCTCGTGGTTCGTCCCTCAGGGTGAAAGGGTTACCCAACAGGAGCTTCAGTTTATGATGATGATTTCGTGGATTGTCGCCACTGATTTATTCCTCGTACTTGCCTCCGACTAGGGAAATGTTGCTCTTTTCTAGCTTATCCTTGAGGAACTCGTAGACGGTAAAGGTGACGGCTTGACCGGGGGCGACACGCATGATTCGAGGGGTGATACCCTTGTAGAAAGCGTGAATTCCTTCTTGCCTGTAAAGAGTCAGTTTATCAATCTTTGTCGCTTCAAAATTTGTGACTCACTTGAACATGTCTCCGGCAATTCGAGTAATTCGTGTCCAGGCGCTGACTCCAGGCTCAGCAGTAGCCTTTTGCAGGCGAGTCTTGATAGTATCGATAGGAGCGTTACTCATAGGACCCATGGCACCAGAAACAAGACCGATGAGAGTAGTCTGCCAGTTGGGCAGGTTTGTGTTCTCATACTGAGGCTGCCACTTCTTTAACCAATCCTTAAAGTAGCTATACGCAGTAAAGTTGACAGCTTGGTTAGAACCCTGCCTCAACGCCGTCAAGCTCACACCACGGTACAGCGCACCGAAGCCCTCCTCCTTAACAACAGTGTACAGCGCATGCGCAGCATTGCGATACTTGGGGACGTCGAGCGGATCCGCCATGGAGTGGTGCTGCGCCTGGAGACGAATCTTGATGACCTCCATGGGCGTGACGACGGCGACGGCTTCTGTGACACCGGCTGAGAGACCGGCGATGAAGGTGGCCTTTCCGGAGACGAGGCCGGTTGAGGGATCAGCGAGGATTTGCTTGTACCACTCAAAGGAGGTGAAGCGGATGGCCATCTTTGGGACGATGCCGGTGAGGACGGCGCCGAGACCCTTGTAGAGACCGAGGGGTGTCTCCTTTGCGATGATGGCGGCGCCGGTCTTGATGAAGCCGCGCTTGGGGGCACCTGGTTGGCGCGCGCGCCTTGAGAGCTGCATGCGGACTTTGATTGTGTCTTTTCATTTCACATGTTAATCGATGTTTGGTGGTTGTGAGATTTTGGGTTTGCGACTGGAGCTTACCGAGGGGATGACATGCGAGAGCTTCCATCATACCAGCACCACCACCAGCTGCGACTCATGTTAGCTTCTGTATGTACAATTGCGCATGGAGACTTGGTCTCTGAGAACCATTTTCTTTTACTGCGACATACCAATGAGGTTGACAGCCGCTGAGGGCGGCTGTTTCTTTCCATTTCCATTCTTTGAAGCCATTGCGACAGAATTGATCTCTCGGTCAATCTTGCGCCGAGTCAAACAACAACAATTTCAAAACCCGAGAGGTTTGCGCCGAGTTCGTAGAGCCGAGGTTCGGATCGGTGGATGATTTTATTTACTTTAGTCTAGCTTCAAGAAGAGGAACAGACGAGACAGAGAAAAAGGGACAAAAAAGTGAAAGAGAGGGCTAAGAGGAGAGAAGAGAAACAGGAGCGGAAATCGGAGGACGAGGGAAACAATTTAAAGAGAATCGAAAGAGAAGACAGGAGTAGCATATGCCATGACCACGATCCATGTCGGCGATGGACCGAGTCTAGTAGAGGGTCTAATACTTACACACCTCAAAAGGTTATGATTGAAGTCCGGAGAACCCCACATTGTGAACTAGAGCTAGATTACGGGGAAAAATAAGTTGGAGTTGGGGAATGGACGGGAACGGGATTGGGGGTGAGAAATGGAAGACCTCGGAGGATACCTTGGCAATGAATTGGCTGAAGACACGGCATTCAAGGTGAGAATATGATGTTATTGTTCACTTGAATTGCTCTATTTACAACATGATCTGTTGCAAATACATGCTCATGAGCTGTATAACCAACTACCAAAACGTATTCTCATCATGGCATGTAGATTCATGCCTTCACACCCTCTCCCCCAGATGCCGTCTCATCGTCTCTCACATGCAACTCCCCTAAACCCCTTCCAGAACCAACACAAGAAACTCTCCCTCTCCCTCTCACTCACCATGAACTCTGACGTCGGCCCTCAGCCCTGGGTTTCTTTAGACCGAGAGGCAAAGCCCCACCAGTGGTCCGGGCAGATGGAGGACCAGGGTTCAGAGCATCATTCCATGCGGCCGAGAACAACGAGCCCTCTGACTGTTTCTTCAAGAGTGGCACATGCTACAACTGTAGAGAGTGCTGAAGGAAATAAGTTTGGTGATCACGAGCTTGAGATGACTCAATCTAGAGAGCGAGCTCGGTGAGAGAGAGAGAGATTGGTTGTAAGTGACGTCGATGCTCTTTTACCGACGGGTTGCCGAGCTTGTGATATTGCGGGGTCTTCTCCCCGTCAGATACCTAATCAACTTTATTCGTGAGGAGAAAAGGGCAGAGCCATCATGACAGCCCAATCCAAGCAGGTGAAGGGAGAATTTACGTATTCATGATCACGAGCTCCAAACAGGGACTCTTTCTGTATCATTGGTTCTTCTTTCATCACTTCAACGGTAGCTACCACCAATTATCATCCCCCACAGCTCTTTATTTCTATCTACACACCTCTAACCAAGACTCACACCCTCTCCAAACGGCCATCGTCCGCTCGTCAAGGGGAGAAATAAAACAATAGTAGGAAAAAAAAGGTGAAGCGCATGACCGAGCTTTGCCGAGGTCTGCAAGTGGGCTCAGCCTTCGATTTCCATATCACTTTTTATTTAAAAAATTGTTCTATTTTTTATAAATTTCCGGAAATGCTTCACCGTCGGGTAAAGACTCTAGCACAATGCCGTGTCTCTGAATAGGAGAGGGAGGAGGATATCGATTGCCGATGAAAGGACATAAGTGCGGAAACTGTGAGTATAAACTCTTCCGTGCTGTTCCGACAAGATTCAGGATTGTTTAGAGACATGGTTAGGCACGGATAGATGCCGATGTTATATGCCTTTCCATGTTTCCATTAAACTCGGAGCTCGAGGTCGGAGTTTCGGAGGCTCGGGTGTGAGGTTTGATTGGCTGTGTACCTGAGGCGCTTCCGAGAGAGTGGCGGAATGGGAGGGGTCGCCTTTATAAGGCCCACTCCCTGCGCAATCAGGTTAGTTCAGAACTTGATCCTTGCATCAACACCACCATTTCGCTTCAACAAGCCCATCCCATCTGGACTCTGCCAGACATTATTTCATCAAGAACCACTATTATTCTATCCAGTACGATCATTTAAAATGTTTTTAACCCGATTCCGGCGCCTTTTCCCAAGGAGGAATCTGCCACGACGGCCACCTCAACAGCTTGCGCCGCGTATCAACGTTCATCGACCGCCCCAGTATCCCAGTAATAGACAGATTATGGAAGAATTATATGCAGAATCTCTTCAGAGGAGGGCAGCAGGTCAGTACTTATGCACTCTATTAGACAGGTAACTAACTACTTAGCTGCAAATACCCCACGTATTGTACAGTGGTTTCGTGGCCCAGGCTAGTTACCTTTCGAGATTCTTGGCAAGTTTTATAGTGCCTGGGTAAGTATTCAAAGATAAATCTATTAATTTTTTACTAATTTATTATTTAGCTTGCTACATCCTAGGTATATGAATGGCTACCAGAATCAATCGCCAAAGCCTTGGACGCAATATGCAACATCATTTGAAACTCCAGCGACACAACTCCCATTCAATAGCGATTATTTCATCAAAAAGCGACAAATTCTTTTCAAGCTGATGGTTACTATGGACTATGTACGCCACGACCTAGCGAAGCAAATCATGCTGTATCCACATCCCGATATTGCAAACCCCCAAAGTCTTGAATTTGGTCAGGGACTGACGATGGGGGATGTTTGGGATGAGACGTGGGAAGATTGCTGTGGCTCGTAATTGTTTGTTATGCGATAATGGGATCTCATCTGTTGATATTTCTGTGAGACGAGATCCGACAAAGCCTTGCATTCTCCTCGTTATATGCAAACTTGGTCATGGAGACATCTGCGTGGAGTGAGGGCAAACTTCCACCATGAGGTCTATGCACCGGACACTTGGTTTGACGTGAGCTACAAATAGACTGCTACTCTAGTGTTTGTTTGTAAAGGTCATTCACAATAATTCACTTCATGCCTATCAGCTGTATATCCTCATCTGTCATGATCCGTGACAGAGGTCTTCAGTCATACCAAGCAAGTCAACGTAGAGCCTACAGATTCATCACAAGTCTTCAATGATATAAAGCCAACACTTCCATTCACTCCATTCACTTCCAATGAGACCATACTGGTTTATATACGTTTGGATAGTATCCAACATCGCATTTCATCTTCAACCTGCTCATCTATACTATAGTGCCTGAATCGCAATAACTGGCACATCTTTTCTTTATATATCCGCCGCCTCCCCAGCATTTCTCCCAATATTATTCGCTGGCCCACACTCAACCACCCTCCCCCTATCCAACCTCAAGCACCACGTCGCATCCTCCACAGCCTCCAACCGATGCGCAATCGTGATGACAGTGCTCTCTCTGAGTTCCTGCCTAAGGATCCTCTGCACCATCGCTGCTGTCCCACGATCAATTGACGCCGTCGCTTCGTCGAGGATGACAAGGCCACTTCGTCGCAGGACAGCTCGACATATACCCACAAGTTGTCTCTGTCCTTGACTGAGGTTCTTTCCGCCTGCGTCGATGCGGGTTTCGAGACCCCAGTCGGTACCGAGCACGCGATGGATCGCGTTTGTGCAGTCTTGGTCGGAGAATTTGGCTTCTGGGTCGATGTTGTCGTGTAGTGTGCCTGGGAAGAGGATTGGATCTTGTTGGATGAACGTTACGCGGTTACGGAAGGCTGTACGGTTGATGTAGGCGAGGTCGATGCTCCCGATGGAGACGGCGCCTGAGTGCGGCGCTTGTGTTACGAGGAGAGCGTTTGCGATGGTGGACTTTCCAGAGCCTGTTCGACCGAGAACTGCACATGTTGAACCTCCAGGAATCTCGAATGAGACGTTATCCAGCACCGAGGGGAGGTCATCGGCGTATTTGAATGACATATCCTGGAAGCATACGCTATCGCATGGCCTAGGCCAGTCTTGCGGAGGCTCAATATCACCGCTGGGTTCTTCGGGGATACGGTTCAGAGCATCGACTCGCTCGAGCGACACAGCATCGAGCTGAAGAGCCGCAAACTTCTCACACAGTTGTTGAACAGCAATCATGGCAATGTTTGTTTGCGTCAGAACAAAACCGACTGCACTAGCCGGTGTGCCCATATATACCATGGAGAGAACGAGAATGGTTCGCATGATGGCTGAAGACATACCGAGTCTAAAGTCGAGCCAGAACGTCATACTCCAGAAGAAATGATCGTGCTTTTGGAAGTCGTCAACAGCTTCCAAATGCTTATTTTGAAAGCGGCTTTCGACCTTGAGAGCACGAATTGTGACAAGACCGTCCTGCATGACTCCGATGTTGGCGATGATGGGAGTCAGATATCGCATCTCCATTCGGCGTAGGCATCGCGAAGCGGGGACGTATATACGATAGAAGTATGCGAATAGGATGGCGACAACGAAGATAACCGCTACGAGGAAGATCTGGTGTGTCATGATGGCGAAGAGACTCAGCGAGAGAGCGACTAGGTTGAACACAAACTGCTCCAGGGGTGCGAGGATTCCACCATCGACCATGCCCATGTCGGAGATGAGACGGTTCTTGAGTTGGCCTGTCGGTGTGATATCGTGGTACCGGAACGACGCCTTGCTAACCCTGTCGATGGCGATTCTGAAGAGTCGTTGAGCTGCACGGATGCTGATCGAAGCGAGGAGGATTTGGGCTGCGGCGTAAGAGAGGATTTGAGCGATCGATAGACCTGCGAGAACGTAGAGCCAGGGTCGAGGGTTTTGGTTAGGACTAGGCAGACCCCAATATTCGCTTTCGATGAGCGTCTCAAAGTTTGCAGATTCATGGCCCCACGCTTCGAGAAGTCGTGCTCGCGCAATATCACAGTATCGAGATAGTCCATAGAACAAAGACAGCAATACCCACAGATGCCATCCTCCTGCACCCATGTACCTGAGATAGATGCCAATGGGAATAGCCCCTGTCTCGGTAACTTCTTCAGGGAGACCCTTGTCGCTTGGAAGTTCTTCAGATACTTGCTCATTAGGCATTTCGTGAGGCTGAACTTCAGCAGAGCCGGAGTTGGAGAGATGAGGATGGTCGAGCTCTTCTTTGAGTTCCGTTGGAGTAAGGACATGGGCGTATCCATCGTTGATATCGATAACTTGATCAGCGTGTCGAAGAACGAGATCATCGCGATGTGTAACGAGAACAATTGTTCGAGTCTTAGCTAGGGGTCCACAGAGGAAGCGTTGAACAATATAACTCGCTGTATCGTGATCCAAAGCTGCAAGAGGATCGTCCAGAAGGACAATTCGACAGCTACTGTAGACCGCCCTCGCCAGTGCCACACGCGCTTTTTGGCCGCCTGATAGTCCGATACCGCCCTCCTCAAGCTTCGTCTGATCACCCATAGGGAACGTTGCGAAGTCTGGGATTAGCGCACAAGCACTAATAACCTCTCGATATCTTTCACCATCGAACGTTTCATGGAAGGTAATGTTATCCCTGATGCTCTTATTCTGCAACCACGGAAGCTGTTGCGCATACGAGATGGGTTCATCGGCTCTTGAGAAGTAGCCACTCTTGTGCTCTAGTTCGTTGAGGATCGCAAGCAATAAACTAGATTTGCCTGAACCAACTTTACCGCGCACGACGGTCAGACCTGTTGAGAACTTGAGGGTCAAGTCGCGAAGAACGAGATGATCTGTCGAGGGGCGTGCGAAACTTGCTTTGTGGAATTCAATGTCGCGTGGTTCACAGCCACTAAAGGCATCTTCGTCTCGGTCGGGTTCGGACATGTATTTGTTGACGCGCTCAACGGGGATAGTGCACTTCCATACTGCAGAGATCAGATCGAAGGCTTCGCGGGTACTTGCTTCGAGCTGCGCAAAGAGTTGTAGTGATGGCCAGATAACGTCGTTGGGTAGACCGCGTCCAAGGATGAGTGTGTATAAGCAAATACTCGCAAACGGATAGACCGCGCCCCCAAAGACATTAATCGTGGAGATTGTAGCATTGACAATAGAGATATGAAACCTCTTCCTCATCTCGACGTCTCGAAACCCCAGAATTCGATCTTTCCACGAGGACGTCCAGCCATTGAGCTTAAGCGGGCGACTAGCCTCTACAAAATGCGCAACGGCCTGAGCCCTCCGATCAGAATGCCCTGTTCGTTGACGTTCGAGTTTGATGACTTGACGAACGAGGAGGGAGTTGCAGATGAGGAAGATGACCATGAATCCGAAGCCGACGCAAGATGGCCAGCCCATTATGTCGATGAGGTAGTAGATTGTGACGATAACTTTGATGGGCGTTGCGACGACGCGTGGAAACTCCCAGAATCGCTGGGATATCTCATAAGTATCGCCACGGATCAGGTTGACTACCTTTGCGTTTGAGGCTTGATGGTCTGGCGCTGGTTTCTCTTCTGGTCGGGACTTGTTGCGACCGCAGCATTTGTTGAAGAGCCTGCTAACGCGGTTTGAAGAAGCGTCGCTTTGTTGAGGATCTGCTGATGGGTCTTTTTCTGTCATTTCAGATCCTGGGACGGCTCGTGTGAGGAGTTTGCTGAAGAGCCCGATGAATGTCTCACCGCGACTTCGTTCGTAGGCCTTGCGGGAGTACCATCCTGAGGACGTCCTTGCGATTTGGCGGATAGTGTCGATGCTGAGAATAACGACACACCAGAGTCCAGCTTCTGCAGGGTCGTTCTTGTCGAGAGATTGATAGAGCTTGCTTGTGAGACGAAGATTAGAAACTTCGGCGACTCGTTCCAGAATAGCAGCGAATGTGCCGATGAGAAGATCCAGACCGTTAGCCTCGATGAGGCATGGGAGAAGCTTGCCCTTGAGCGTTCGGAATACCTGGTGTAGCCTCCAGTGCTGAAACTCATAGGGTAACTGCCAGACGTCTTCGATGGCGATTTCTCGTTTTTGGGCGATTTTTGATAGCGGGTTTACCCATCTCATGGTCCAGAATTGGAAGAGGGTGAGGTTATCTTCAGGGCTTCGGACGTGGTTTGATGGAGCGGCTTTGGCGTTTCCGATGTTTGACGAGCCCCAGAATGGGTTTCGGAGGGGCATGTTGATGATAACCAGAATCGCCAGGATCTCGAGGGTGAGATGTCCAATGTCGAAGGGGTTGATTGAGTTGGTCTTGAAGCTGAGGTAATAGATCGCCCTGAGGGTTAGAGTCGTTGCCATCATGAGAAAATACTGCAGCATCAATAGCTTGGGAGCTTGGACAGGTCTATCCAGAACCGTGACCAGGGCCACAACAGTCCATGGTACAAGCTCCATAAACGAAGCTTTGTGATGAGAATGAACGATAGCGGAGCTAATCGCCAGCCCCAGCCCAAGTAGGGCGATGAGCAGAAGACAGAGGGTCCAGAAAGTCCATTTCCTCTTTTTAGGATGAAACGGTGGCGGTTCTTCTGCAAAAGGTTGTAACCAGCGGGGAGTGAACCGTGACAACGGTGTTCGGCAGAGGTATAGCAAAAGTATCGAACATGAAGCGATATCAAGACTGAGCATAACGCCCACTTCGCGCTTCGGCCATGAAGTACCCCATGTTGAGTATAATGGTTGATCTGTGGGTATGTAATTGAAGAGCTGCTTCGAGAAGCTGGCGTGGTAGAGATCTACAGCAGCCATACTGGCAAATAGCCAGAGTTTCAAGATATATCAACTGGATAAGGTTCTTAGCTCATCAAACTTTCGAGATAAACGCCGAGAGGTAGGATGTAACGTAATGAACGGAAACTGAAAGCTTAGGAAATGGTGGTAAGATGTCAATGGGTGCGAAAATGGCTCGGTGGATGTACAATGGCTTGGGAGATTGGAGACATAATAAAGCAAACGCTGCCTGTACAACAATAGAGACGTGAAAAACATACAAAATGGCGTTTGTTATGTTATGTTATGTCCGGGGAGCTAGGGCGATTCACACATGGGGAAAAAGTTTAGTCGCAGGGCGTTACTGATGGGAAAAGAGAGCACAACACACATAAAACGACGAACTATAAGCCATTGGCTCACTGCACAGAGATGAAACAATTCATATGAATCAGATGTCACAATGGGCATTGGTGTATCAATCGCAGAGTGAGAGATGAGACGCTGGCGGTGAATATGGATTTTCCGTCCCAGTCGCGGTCGACATCAGATCAGAGACCCTTGGATGTCCAATGAGATGCTAGTGGAGAAATATTGTTCGTTGTTGAGCGTGGAGTATTTCTCCGGATACGGCTTGGTACAGACAGATATTCGCTGATCATTGAGCATGGGGGACTAGGGGTAGCAGAGGGGGTTGGATGTTAACGTAGGATTCAAAAGGCAACTCAACGATGTTGCTGGTGATCTGCAACTCAGAGGCACAGTGAAAATGAATTGTTTCGTCCTGTCTGTTCTGCTTGTGTGTGATTCAAAATACAACGCTCTCAACCAATGTCCCTTTTTTTCTTCTTAAACAAGGAGAGCTCCTCCTGCAAACGCAATGGTCATTAGAGTTATCATGCCGACGCCGTTGGCTGACCAAGCCTGCAGCGCAGCGACAGCGTTGTCGCTCGATGTTGAGGATGCAGCTGAGCCGGTGTTGGTAGCAGTGCCTGAAGCGGTGCCGCTCGATGAGGAGTCGGCCTTGGAGTCGTTGCCGACGAGCGCGGAGAGTTTGTCGTCGTCGACGAATGAGGCCTTCACCGAGGTTGCGTTCTTGCAGTCGCTGGGAGGATCGGCCTTGCCCTTGACGAAGTTGGCAGCGATGCACTGATTTTATTAGCATTTGACTGATCAAGTCTATAGCAAGGACATACCTGGTAGAGAAGACCGTCGACGGCAGAAGACACAACGTTCACCCAACCCTTCTTGCCAGCATACTTCTCAGGGACAGTGATCTGCGGCTGGCAAAAGGCACCAAGACCGCTCTGCTGAACAATAGGAAAGACCTGCTCCCAATCACCATCGGCCTTCTCATTGAGGGTCACGCGGAAGAGCCAATTGCCCTGCTGATGCGTAGATAGTAGAGCGATAGCCTCGCCGCCGACGTGGAAGTCGACGAGCTTGTCCTTGGAGAGGTCGGGCGTGAAGCCGCCGCAGGGAGACTCGCCCTCGTTGTCGTCCTTGAAACCGATGGTCTCGGGATACTTGACTTCGAAGTGGGCGAGGGAGATGCCGCAGAGGAGAGCGGTTGAGAAGAGAGTAGAGGAGCGCATTTTGATGTGTTGTGGGGGAGTGCTGAGTGTGTGGTTTGAGTAAGCTGTGCTGGGCTGGAGTTGGTGGGCGGCTGAGCTGCTTTTGTAGGAGTTGCGGATATCGGCAAGGGGATGAAGGAGAGGCTGAGCTAGTGTGAGCTGTGTTTCGCTAACAAGGTGTGTATGTTACCGTGTTGGATATCAAGCTGTTGTGAGAAATGACCTTCCTTTGGGACCATCCAACTCAAATGCTTCAACGTAGTGGCATGTTTGACTTATGTAGTCAGATATATATCAACTCAAGTTACACACATTTCCAGTTCCACAGCATGAATACACAGCATCTGCAAACTTCCCATCATGAAAGCTACGTCATTGAGGCTCTGTGCTCCCATGATGAACCCTCCCGTCAAAGCAAGCCATCTTCACTAGCTTGAAGCAATTCAGGCCAATTCCCCATCGAACGTGCATCCAAAACACCCAAAGCCTCATAAAAAGCCAATTCTGCAACGGTGTAGAGACTTTCCGCCGCAGAGTCTAGCAGTGTAAGCCTCCATCGCCAAATGCCGTGTTAGTGGCGAGCACGTTTCCGCTCTAACTTACCTACCACAAGCTACCCCAAGAGTTCTAGACCTCACAGGGGAAAAAACAGGGGTCCTTGACATGCGGAGCAGCCAATCAGAAGGGGAGAGTGCACGGACCTGAGGTTATTTGAGCAAGTTTCTCTGGTGTTAGTGAGCGAGTTTTTTGTCAGACCATGAACAAGTTGAAATCAGTGAGAAGTTTTGATGAATGAATGGTGATTAGTATCGGATAATCGGCATGTACGGATAGAACGGATGGTTTTGGGGGAGATTTGAAGAAAGAGATGGTAGTCAAGAGTTTGAGTTTTGGTAATTTTATGCGCAATTTGAACGGTTGTTCGACGTTTCTACTGCCGGGTGTAGCCTCAAAGTATCAAGCTCGCATCGCTTGATTGCACCAATCTAAGGAGGCTAGTTGCAGATACAAGCGATCTGATGGGCATCTCGCCTCGCCTCGTCTGGCAATCAATCACACTCCGCGGGGTTTGACTCTTCTTCACTGTCAAACATCAGCACTCGGACTCTTCATACCCGGCGACCTATGACTTTGACATCTTGTTCGATAAAGTCACCGTAAGCGGTTTCATCATACCAACTTGCTCATTCATTCTCATCTGTCACGCAGTCGGAGGGAAACTGGACACTTGCACTCGAACAAAACTTGGCTTGCTTGCAGGTGACATGAGTAACTGAGCGCAAGACCATACCATCATAACAGGACTGTTCATGAGCCAGAGACACAGTGGCTCTATCACGACGCTGGCCGTCTGAATCTCCTCTTCAACCCAAGTCACATCGAACACGCGCCACTGGCGCATCATAGCCCATCATGGATATGGACCACATGCATCATGACCCCGGCTTGCGGATGGAAGTCAACTATGCCTTTGCTCGCGGATACTGGTATACCATCGCTGGTGTCGTCGGCGCACTCGCTGCCATTCGTGGCATCAACTACCTCGACGCTCAGCAAAGGTACGTCGCTTGACGACCTCTCGCTAAACACACTGACACTTTACCAGATTAAAAGCATGTCGCGATCCATCAATAGACCATCCAACACGTCCACGAGGAGCATTCAGTCAAGCATGGGCGACAGCAACCGCAGTTGTTCGCGAAATGGGCCATCCACAATACTACATCCCCATCAACGGTCTTAGATGGGCAACACCGCTTCCACTCGGTCGAATCATCGTTCTAGCATGCTATTGGGTCGTTATCGTCTATTTGATGAGCTGGCAGGTTTCAAAAAACGATGTGTACTACTGGGAGCGCATCGGATATCGCAACGCATGGGTCACTTTGACCCAGTTCCCGCTACTCTACCTTTTGGCGACAAAGGTCAACGTTATTGGATTCTTGATTGGGAGCAGTCATGAGAGGCTCAACTGGCTGCATCGATGGATTGCGCGGACAATGTTTGTTACTGCGACGGTTCACGGGTTTCACTTCTGGACGATGTGGGTGCGCGCCGAGTTTCTGGACTACGCACTTCAGATTATGCCGCTGGTCAAGTATGGGCTTGCAGCTTGGGCCATTCTGCTCTGGAACGTCGTCACTGGAATTGTTCCCATTCGAAGGCTTTCGTATGAGGTTTGGGTGGCTCAGCATGTGCTTACAAGCATCATCATGCTATGGTTGCTCCACAAACATATTCCCTCAAACGCGCGATGGCTACTGTGGATGAGTATTTCGTTCCTCGTTTTCGACCGCGCCATGAGATGGGTACTTTTACTTTGGCAAAACGTCCGTCTTCGACCACAAGGTACAGAGTGTCAAGGTATGAAGCACCTTGGACATCGAGTCGTTACCCGTGCCGTTGGACAAGCCACGACTGTTGTTACCATCAAGGATGTACACTTCAAGTGGAAGGCAGGGCAGCATATTTACCTCTGGGTCCCACGTCTCGGACCCTTCGAAGCGCACCCATACACAATCGCATGTGCGCACAAACTCGAAGGCGCATGCTGCTGCAACAGTATACAGCTTGTTGTGCGCGCCCATAACGGATTCTCCAAACGACTACATGAATACGCGACAAAGAATTCGGGATCCGAACTTACAGGCTTCGTGTCCGGTCCATATGGCGTTCCCCCGAAATGGGATATTTACGAAACGCTGGTACTAATTGGAGCATCAACTGGGGCCAGTTTTGTTGTTCCCATACTTGAAAGTATTGCGGCAGCGCAAAAGTCGAATTGCATACGAAGAGTCCAAATTCTCCTCGTCGCGAGAACATCTCAAGAAATCGAATATTACGTCGAAAGGGCCGAAGAGGCTGGCAGAATGGTACGAGCCAAAGGCGTCGGTGTAAGCATCCATATCGCCATAACAAGCTCCAATCAAACAGGTCCGGTCTTTGCTCGATCAGAGTCCTCAAATACAAGCGACTCGGACGACATCCAATCCGTCAAGGGACCAACAACAGGATGCTGCTGCAGCGCAAACGGCCCCGACGAGAAAGGCTGTCCAAGCGACTCTCCCTGCCGCGGGAAGACAACCGCCACTGTTCCAGAGCTCATCCGCGAATACACGTGCCGACCAGACATCGAGGCCATGATTCGCGAGCCGGTGGAGCAGGCTTGGGGAGAAACAGGGGTTGTCGTTTGCGGCGGGCGCGAGATAGTGGCACGGACGAGGAATTGCGTGAGTCGTTTGAGCGATGAGCGAGCTGTGCATAAGGGAACGGGAGCGCAGGGGATATATCTGCATGTCGAGGAGTATTCGTTTTAAATTCAGGGTCGATAGATAATGATGATGTTATGATTGATGTTAACGAGGCTGAGTGCAGTGAAGTCAAGTGAAGTGGGTTGGGACAGGGATTAGTCGGCGGCGGTTAGAATGTGGTTGGTGGTGTGCTACGACAACAAGCCCACCTCAGGATGGCAGGCCAGGGGGATCAAACCGAAGCCTCCACTGTCGGTTTACATATACGTACTGTATGCATTGACGTATGGTGAAACAATATTCTCCTCCTCCTTCAACTCTCGATATCGTGATACCCATTCCAATTCTAGACCATCGTGGAATGCAAAACCGAGTTATCCAAATCCACCCTCTAAAGCCGCCGGCACATCGATAGCTCCCTTCCACTAGCACTACCTTAGACGACTACCCTCAACTAGGCTAGTCCCAGCCTCTCCAATTGGTCCCTCCCGTCCCTGACCCTTGAACCCCCGAATCTCCATTCCTCCACTTTCTCTTCATCACTTTATTTCATCTCCAGCATCAACAACGCTCGCTGTGTCTCTCTTTTTCCTTTTCTTTAAATGCTTCATCGCTGAGACTTTGTTTTTCGTTTCCCTCAGCGCGCCATGCCACGGCCGGTGCGGCGTAATCGCCCGCAGAGGCTGTCGAGGCCTTATGTGATGGTGCACGCGGGTGTGAGATTGCTTGCTTGGATTACCAGCCTCGCTGCGATTCTGATGCTCGCATTTGTTTGCAAAGAATGGCCTTCGAAGAGCCAGGTCATTATCGCTGGTGCTGTGGGTGTGAGTAACCCCTCTCGTGAATGTCTTTGGTTACGCAAAACTGACGTGCTCCAGTGTGCAATTGCAATGCTCAACGACAGCTGGGAGGTTCTAGCAGTGACAGATGCTTCATTTACAGTCCCCAGATTAGCTACCTCTAGAAGAGTGCTGCACGACTTGTTCTCTCTAGCTCTCTGTGTTGGTGGAATCATTATGATGTGGGTATCAAACATCAATATCACCGATGACAAGAACGCCGAGCAGAAGCGTCAAGAGCAATGGCTAATGGCTGCCCTATGGGCTTTGATCGCCGTGGTGTAAGTTTTCCCCCTCTTTGGAAAGGTCACGTTACTGATACGGATGATGTAGTGGTTGGAGATTAATCTTTGCTATCTGGGGTTGTGTGGATTGTACTGGCGAGGCCAGACGTGCGGCGCGGAGAAGACAGCGACGGAGAGGAAGAGAAAATGATCCCTGGCGACAGATGGGGATTCTCTGAATGATTTGCTATTGTATTACGATTTGAAGTTTTTGATGGCAGATGAGGAACGCGACATTCATGCATCAACGGCGCTTGGTGTTTGGGACTTTGACACGATAGACATGCCGATTTGTTTACTACGACTGGGGTTTTTTATGGCGAGAGGATTCGACGACGACATGATGGGACCGAATCATCATTGGGGTCGATTGTGGCATCGATCGGCCCGGTAACCACTTGTCTATGCCGTCATGCCTCGAACCTCCGGACCACCGACTCTACGGCTGATTCTTCTGGACCTTCTGATACGATTTCGAGGAATTCGCCAGAGGGTTTGCGCACGGGCTTCGACGTCTCTTCGATCTTGTGCAGAAACTGTATGGACGACTCGTCAAACCAGATCACACCGAAATACTCGGCAGCGTCTACACGAGCATTGGTACCAGGCGCACTTTATCTTCACCCGAAAGCGGGGGTTCTACCACTATTATTGTATGGATACCAGCACCGAAGTTGTGAGAGATGCTATCAGTCGCGGGAAAGTAGCGACAGAATTCGTCGTAGGCCTTGCTGAGCAACTGGTGAGACCAGCTGCGAGGGGCTATGACCTCTGCTGAAGCTGCGGAGGGCCGCGGCGCATATGAGATCTAAGTTCTCTAGAAGCTTGGATGAACGGCCCAAATCTCCACGCGGAATCGGTTACAGAAGGAGAATGGGATACAGAACATCTTGATGACCGCTTGTTAGCTTACTGACTTTGAGCCTCAAAGTTTTTATAGCGTTTACTATCGAACCCGAAATACCAACTGTGTACAAATTTGACACCGCATCCAAATTCCCCCGTCATCGTTTTCCCAGAATACTCCGAACCTTTGACTACAGTGATAGCTACTCAGCAGGCCCCTGAGGTTATCTCGAGGTGGTTCATGTTATTGTCGCTTGGGGCCGATGCTTATGGTTACTACTTCACAGAGTTACTAAAGCTATAGATACCGACTGTATTGGGTTTGCTTCCAGACTGTCCCCGAGGTTAACCCTCCTACCAGCTGATGATTTCGATGAATCTCGTGAACTAATTCGTCTAGAGCGATGAGAGACTCTGAAACGGCTTTTTCGTGTCATCCGCTCATCAGGAGGTCATCTGGATCCTAATTACCCAACAGTTGTCTTGGTTGATTCGCCAAGATCTAGACTTAAAGTTCCTTCATCGACTGGGTTGCAGAGACGCGATTCTACGCAATACCTGTGATGGCACCCCTGAAGCGGCCAAGAACAGTCACTCCGGATGGCGGTATTACTCTTGTGGACATCACAGCTCGAATCAACGACGAGCCGAAGCAGAGCGGCGGCAGCAGCAGCCAAGAGAGAAAGGATCAGCAAGAATCAAGAGAACCTCTCAAGGATACACTAAGAAGGCTTGTGGAGGAGCACGAACATGACCAGAATTTCCCCGACGACCTTCTCAACCGGGCGCGAGAATACCTCGAGAACAAAAACAACGAGCAAAAAGATGCTGAACTAGGCCAGGGCATCTCTAGAGAGTTTGAGGTCCAGAAGCAATTGATGCTAAATAGTTCCATCTATCCTGAAGTCCGAGCTGTTGTGGATGATACGGATGACCCAACCTTGCCAGTCGGCACATTTAGGGTATTCCTTCTGGGAACAATATTTGCAATCATTGGCACTGGAGTCGAACAGTTCTTTTCACTTCGAATGCCTCCTATTGGACTTTCGACATTTATTGTACAGATATTAGCGTTGCCCGTGGGGAAACTGTTGGCGAAATGGCTCCCGACGAGGAAATTCAGTGTATTTTCGTGGGAGTTCACACTCAATCCTGGACCGTTCAACCAAAAGGAGCAGATACTCATTGCAATGATGGCGAATGTAACTTTTGGCGGTTCTGCCGTTGGAGCCTACATCGTGAGCATCATCCAAGTCCTGAAACTCGATGTCTTTTACGGAGAAAAAAACCTCTCGAATAGTATTCCTTGGCAGATCCTCACACTCATATCGACCCAGTTCATTGGGTATGGATGTGCAGGTCTGGTTCGAAGGTTTCTGGTATATCCGCCCTCGATGATCTGGCCAAAAGCACTGGCAAATATTGCACTTGCCAAGGCGTTGAATAAGGACAATGGACATTCAGAAGATATAGTGTACGGATGGAAGATATCGCGATACAAGTTCTTCTTGGTCTGTTTTACTTCCATGTTTCTTTATTTCTGGATTCCCAATTACCTTTTCAAAGCTCTCTACTTGTTCAACTGGCCGACATGGATATCACCAGGCAACGTCACACTCGCCCTCATAGCCGGATCAACCTGCGGTTTGGGCCTCAACCCCTTACCAACATTGGACTGGAACGTCGCCACGTATCTCGGCGACCCTATAGTAACACCCTTCTTCACACTCATGAACTTTGCAAGCGGCATGGCAATATGGGGCTTCATAGTTGCGCCGTTGGTGTACTTCAACAATGTCTGGAATACGGGCTACCTCCCTATCAACAACAACTACATTTACGACAACCATGGCTTGCGGTACAACATCTCGCGCGTATTGCTGCCCGAACTTACGCTTAATCAGACTGCGTACCACGAGTACAGTGCCCCCCTCATGACTTCCACTCAGGTGATCAAGTATGCGGCTGCCTTTATGATATATGTTGCTACACCCGTGCACATGTACCTCTGGCACCGTAGCGATATCATGTCTGGGCTACGAGCTTGTTGGGCACGGAAATCGCGAGACGAGGAGTTCGATGATGTGCACAACCGTCTTATGTCTGAGTATCCGGAGTGTCCCCACTGGTGGTACATTGTCATTCTCGTTGCATCTTTCATCATCGCCTGTGTCTCGGTGAGTCTATGGCCAACTGGCATGCCAATATGGGGTATCGTCCTAGCTGTCCTCTTCACCGTCGTGTTGCAAATTCCAATTGGGATGCTCTTGGCTGTTACGAACATGGAGATTTCAACACGTATCCTCTCCCAGCTTGTTTCTGGCTATGTGTTTGAGGGACAACCGATTCCGAACATGATTTTTCAGATGTTCAGTTTTATGTCGACGCATCAGTCGCTCAACTTTGCTAGTGATCTCAAGCTGGCGCACTATGCCAAGATTCCACCGAGGTGGGCGTTCGCTGCACAGGTTTATGCGACGCTTTTGGCAGGTTTTGTTGGGTTGGGTGTGAATCACTGGTTACTCCGTAACGTTGAGGACGTATGTCAAGCGCATCAGAAAGACCGCTTCACGTGTCCCCGTACGCACACCTTCTTCATGTCCTCAGTGATATGGGGCGTCGTCGGACCACGTCGATTGTTTGGTCTGCAAGGCCCCTACCGAGCCGTCACATACACCATCCCCATCGGTGTCATAGTCCCCATAGCCGTGTACTTCATGTCCAAGCGGTGGCCCAACACCTTCTGGCGCAACGTCAACGCGCCAATCCTGTTCATGGGGCCGATGGCGTGGGCTCCCTTCAACTGGAGCTACATGCAGGGCTCGATAGTTCTGGCGTTTGTGTTCAACAAGGTGATCAAGAGGCGGTACGCGGCGTGGTGGGAGAAGTACGCGTACGTGCTGACGAGCTCTATGAGCGCGGCTATTGGTATTTCTGGCGCGGTGATGTACTTTGCGGTGCAGCATCCGGGTATTGCGCTGGATTGGTGGGGGAACAGGGTTCAGAGTGAGGGTGTCGATCAAGGGGGCTTTGTGGCCGGTGGAAAGGTTGTTAGCTGTTCGGTGTTGAAGGTGCCTGAGAAGGGTTACTTTGATATCGGGTCTAACTGGAAGGTGTAAGTCACAGTTGGTTCTGTGCTGGGAAGTGTTTGCGTATTGACATGGAACTGAAGTGTTTCATTATCTACCTACTCTAACTGTTAGGATATCTAGCGTAGTCAATGTATTTTTAACCTGCCATGAACATATCATCCATGAGAATTTGTTAACAACCTAATATTAGCCTTGAATAGTACAGACTCAGTGATCTCACCCGAAGGCGAGGGCCAAGAATAGCAACACGAGTGTTCCTGACAGCTGACGCTAACAGTGGCACACCTGGGTTAATAATTAGACTTTGCCTTTGACATAATTAGCAACTGAATTTGCCATCGATATCTGCCTGCCTGTTAACCGCGCGCGGATAATGAAACATGCGGCCACAAACGCGCCTTCGATCGGCAACCTGATAGCGTCGCCACTTTGTTGGTTGTTGGTTTTGTATATTACTATTTCGGTAAGACCAGAATGATGACCTAGACGGCCACAAAGCACCAATCAACTCATACACAGTCAAGAGCCGCGATGAGACTGAAACAGGGCGCCAGAGAAATTCAATTTAGATAAACTTTATCATGATAAACGTATCAGCGTTCGACCGTGGGCGTTTGGTGGTGAAGATACAAAGTGAAAGTCGCATACCCGGGAGCTCGGTTCGGCGCTTAGAGTTAAGACAGGAGAGTGCGTGTCAATCGCTATGGATACTCGAAATGGAACAAAATCAAGCTGTCGGAATTAAGAAGTGAATATCGTGTGTGAGCTGAAACTCGAAGGAAGAGGCAACCAAAAGAATGCGGAGTTAAAGTCAACAAGGAATGGAAGAGAAAAAGCGATGATGGAATGGTCCGTAGGGAATGAGGTATATCAATCCAAAGATGAAAGCTGCTGCGCCTACTCTGCTCTCTCTAGGTCTTACTCTGGAGACAAGCAGAGAGAGGCAGTGCCACAGAAGCGAACGAGCTACAGCAGAGAGCCAGGGTCAAGGTTCTGCCTTACAGGGCTGGATGGCGCCATTCCGCTTTGGGTCTTGGAGATGGGGTCAAGTTTGAGGCCTTTGCTCAGCCTTTCTTCTTTCTTCAACGGATGCATTATACGTGCATGCATCGATTCTTGATCGAGATGCTGATACATGAGATGATTACAATTTAAAACTACGGGACAAACTCTTTTGAGAAAGCAGAAGATCTTTTCGGTGAGGCAGCCAAAAAGGCAACATCGTCCTAGTTTTGGGGGCCGTTTCGTGCGTTAGTTAGTTAGGTCTTATCGGAAGAGGCAGCACTCGCTCGGTCCCGGAAGAGTCTAAAATCCATATTGTACCTTGTGTGGTATTTTGGCTACCACGAACCAATAGAATATTGGGATTGTTGCTAATGCCTGTCTATGTTACTGTGCCGCGAGCTGGGGGAATCACAGAAATTGGACTGTGGGTTTCTGTTCTGCGTCCTTGGCTTGGGACTTCGGTTTACTCCGTACGTCTCGTTTCAATACCGAGAGAGAAGAAAAAGGGAAACGTCATTTGGGCCTGAAGCCATTCGCACCACGTTGTGTAACGCTGCAATGCGCTTTTGACAAGTCTACATGAGATGACGTACGCGCGCCCTTGGTCCTACATACTTTGAAAGTGCTCTTCTGGCATCTTCCAATGGTTCATCATTGTGCAAGCCCAATTGAACTGTGCGTCCCGATATGACAAGCATACACAGACAGGTAGGCTGGTTCATCTGTACGATATTAGTTCCCGCTGCATGTCAAAAGGAAGAGGCATCCAATGAATCCTTGACGTTGATCAAACTTATTGTGCTGACACTCATGATATCGATGCGAGGCTGAACAAAACTGATCTTAAAAGAATGCTGGTGGTGGTGATCCCGGTTAGCTTAGGGCTGAGGCTGTGAGAGCTGGCGTCGATTCTTGGGCGGATCCAAGCCTCGATAGGCGTCCCCTAGCACTGCCCGCGATATAGCTAAGTAAGTGTAAGTGGAAGTGGAAACAGGGGCGTGACTCGGAGCGAATGAGGACGAGGTCACCGAATGCAGAACATTGCAGCACTTGCATAGGGAATAATCAAGAATGGTACTTACGCTTTAGTTAGTCCTTGACAGGGTTTTTGGTTGGTCTAGAGGTGTTCTAGTCCTGGATGACTCAATCGCCGGGGGGATCCCATGATGCGAGATAATGGGTATTGTAGTCTTTGACCGAAGGACATTTCTCGAGTCCGACGGACAAACTCGCGATGCGACAATGGGAACGAAATAGACTCGGAAAGGAAATTATCTTCGATTCTCATGATCATGAAGTCTGTTGGTGATAATTTTAGGGTCATGTTTCAACCGTGGCCGCGTGTTGTTGGCCATTGAAGTCCTAGATTACGTTGTCTTCCAATTGTAAAATACCAATTCATCTGCCCATGAGTTGATTTACTCTCTAATTACGGGATTGTCACTTGTCGTCCGTGTCCTGATCTCCCGCTTCGATAACCGTTTTCTTCGATCCCACTAACCCAGCAATTGATCAAATCCAGGATATTCATTGACTCTGTGGTTTCTGTCTGGCGGTTCGAACCAACTGTCATGGGTGGCCGTGGCTGAGATGACCCAGGGGGGAGTCATCGGCATGGGCATTCTCCTTGGGGGCCAGGACTAGACTAGACAGGGATCATTTAGTGGCCGCAGACGGACGGTAGGCAGAAACGGCCTTCTCCACCTTCAAGGCTGCCTTTACACAGTTTACAGAGAACCAAGCCTCTGGGAGGGAACACCACCCTTTTTACAAGTACCAGTCTCAAGTCTCTTTGTATATATCTTCGAACCGCTTTTGCGAACCACACACTCACTTACACCAACAACATCACACTACTGCACACACTCTCACAAACTAAACCCCAGGCACCAACACCCCATATTTTACACTTACTTTACAAGACCAGGCATCCAATTACTACCAAAGTCACTCGGTACTTGGAGCTAGCTTACACAGCTTTCAAACTACCCTTCCTCATTTCTATATAACCCACCTCCATCTGCCACTCTGTCAACAACCAAACAAAACACTCAATTCATCTTACACAAACACCACTTACTATAAGAGCTTGATCGTTTCTCTCTTTCTCTTTTCAAACTGTCTTCTCAACAGTCACCTCTTATCATTGAGAACATCGTCCACAACCGTCGTCGTCGAAGCAGCACTTCTTCACCACCTGAGCAGACCATATCAAGAACACATCGTCTGCCTCCGGTCATCATCCAAGAGGATCCCCCACAGCGCAACAGCCGCTTAGAATCTCTCAGCACCGACACAATGTGCACCACAAACATCTACACATACGTCCACCCCGATGGACGTCGCGAGCAGTGGTCTCAACCTACGCTCTGCGCAAACTCTCGCCATGGACAAGTCTGCGCCAGCAACTTTCTATTCGAGCACCCAGTCCAATACGTTCCCGCTCCCTACGACGCTTCTTCTTACCCTTATGCTACTCAACTCCCTCCTACACCTCAGTATAGCCCTGCCCCTTCTACACCGTCGGGCTCATACCGCTCAGGAGATGAATCAGACCGCTCATACACCAGCAACGGCAGCAAGAAGAAGCGATCATCTGGAGTCTACATCAACGGCCAGAAGGTTCTTGATCTGAACCGCCGTGAGCGTCGACCAAGCTCTCGTCACCAGGAGAGAATCGTCTTGGTCGATAGCCCCCCTACACCACGCACTCCTCCCCAGCAATGGAATGCCCCTCACACTGCCCCTGCATCACCCATCTCAAACACATACATCGTCGACTCTTCACGGGACCCCAACAAGCGCCGCCCCGTCATCGTTGATGAGCGAACTCTTCAGCCTGACCAGCGCCGTGTCCAGATCGAAGTCGTTGACAACCACCACCGCTCCAAGCACCACCGCCACACGTCGAGCGGCTCTCGACACTCCGACCAAGAGGAGGAGCGTCGCCAACGTCGTCGCGAGGAGAAGCGCCGAGAGGAAGCTGAGCTTCGTCTGCGCACTCGCATCGCAGAGGCCAATGCAAAGATCGCCTCTCGCCCCGTCGCCCCTGCCCCTGCTCCTCCCAAGCGCTCTGCTACATACAAGCGCCCCTCCGTTGAAGTCGTCGACAGCCAAGCAGTTCTCGCTGATGAGCTTCGACGCTTGAGCTTTGAGGAGGAGCGTCGTGAGGACAAGGCACGTCGTCTTGCTCGTCGCGAGGAGAAGAAGGAGGAGGAGGCTCAGCGCGAGCGTCTCCGAGAGCGTATGCAGCCCAAGCGACGACTTACAATCGGCGCTGGCAGCAGACGGCCGTCTGAGATGTACGAGCCAGGAGTGTACCGGTATGAGTAAACGACATAGTTGGGGGATTTGGTCTTGTATCACTTTGATCTGTTTTACATGGATTTTATTTTGGAGCAATTGATATTTAGCGATTAGATCTGGGATTTGGGAATTATTCTGTATACGTTTATGGGAGTTTGATATTGGGATTTGGATACCAGCGAGCGAGGCAATGAGCCGATTTAAGGATTACAGAACACTTAGTTAGATACAAGACACAAAACAGCAAGAAAAAAAAAGAACTCAGAATGGGTTTTGTTTTTTGAATACTTTGGTTCCTACTTGCATTACTGTGAATGTTTACACTGAGATGGCTTGAGATGGGTCAATGGCTTGGAGTCGGTGAGACACTAAAGCAGGTACAAGACATTTCACATCAAATGTGCAAGAATCAAAAAATCTATCTGTCTCATGACCCAAGGACTGAGGGTGTGCAAGTCCAGTGTAAGTAGAACAAACAGGCTGCACACCAAGACATCATGATCTCCCTCACCGAAATTATAAATCAACCAACTTTCCAAAGCACATCACAATATTCACTCCTCGGCAATAAAGTGTAAAAAATAAGGGAACCTCAAAACACCGAAGGATCGCGCATGCATACATCGTGAATCAGAACAAGGATAGTTCCCAACCAAAGTTCTTTTTTGCCCCTGGATGTGGAGGAGTGGGGACACACAAACACCAAGAATCGAAAGATGGGGTCGTTTTGGGACTTTGGTGAAGCTTCATCTTGAGACGCTGTGGAATCAAGGTATTTTGGAAAGATGAGGGTTAGTTGAATGCGAGTTGGGGGCGTATTTTGGATCTTGGGTTATTGCCCAGAGGTATAGCATGAATTGCTATTCTGGTATAGGGAGGCATATGGGATTGAGGAACAAATGTTTGGAGGGGTTGTTCTGCCGCAATCAGTGGCATCTCAATTGGCATCTCTTGATTGTCGATTGACTTGTCTGCCTAAAAAATGTCCTAGACTAAGGGTTCGCTTCTCAAACCCCGCTCATGATATGCCGATCGAGACATTAGCCGATAGGGCCTCATGACACCCTGTTTCTCGAGGCACCAATTGGCAGTTCGCTTCTGGTGCGGGCATATGGCGGGGTCTGATGTACCTATCTGTATGTATATATGTATGTCTGAGATGGGTTCTCCAGTGACTCACTGTTGGTCTATGGCGAGATGATAGCATGTTTGATAAAGTACGTTTTGGGAAATCACCGACGATGCCAAGAGTTCAGCACAAGTCATGTACCGACGTGAGTATGTAAGTAAATGCAAATTGATTTGGTAAAGATAGTGATAGACTAGACTATCATACGAATGTAAACTCAGGCAGGCGTGTTGAAGCCAGATTGTAGCTGTGTGCAGTGGTGTTGTGACTACTGCTCAGCAAGAGGAAATGGTGTTGAATCCATTCCGAGATCATGTTGAACCCTTCCTATCCCCCAATCTCACAGATATTGAATCATTCTCAATTTAGTAGTCACTTCCACGACTAATAACCTCCTTATGCGACTCTCGAAGCAGAATAGTCTACCACAGTTAGCATCCATCTCATATCTTCAACTACACACCAACTTACATGCTCGAACTGCGCCGAGTAAGAACCCTTGATATCAGCAAGCGGTTCATACGCTTCAAGGATACCATTCGAGACCAAAGAATTCAGCTAAGACTTCATCAATAATCTTCCCCCTCACATACGGTTATAGCACTTACACCAGCGAGATATCGCTCTTGGCCTAAACGCTCAAGATATCGACGACAAAAGACAATAGTCCCAAACTGCTCGCGAATGACTTTATAAAGCCTATTCGCCGACGCAAAAGGTAAATTCACATGTCTCGGCGCATCATGATGCAAACCATAGCCATAAATGCCCACCTAAGCTCATCAGCAACAGCCCAACTCATTTACGCCTCTGCACACTTACGTCGTCGTAAAGCCGTCCAGTACCGGTTGTACCGAATGTCTCAATGGCAAACACTTCACCTTCCTCCATCTTAGTCTGATCATTGTTCTTGATGAACGGGATCGACTTTCCACCGTGGATCTGGTAGTGCTTGATGTTGTGCGCTGAGATGTTGCGGACGGGCTTGACGGGGTATGTCTTTCCGTTGATTTCAACCTCGTAGCTCTCCATTGCTTCTTGGATTGCGGCGCTGACATCGCAGATACGAACGTCGATACCAGAAGCCTACAAACGTCAGAAAGGTCCTCTATGAGAAAGTGAAAGACATACCTTGATGCCGCGGTTGGTTGCATCCTTGACGGCATTCAGAAGATTGTCATAGGTAGGGTCAAATGACATGGTGAATGCACTATCGACGATCCACCCGTTGATCTGCACGCCAAAATCAACCTTCATGACATCCTCATACTTCAGCACAACATCCTTCTGGCCAGGATTAGGCGTATAATGCGCAGTCTCATGGTTCAAACAGAGACCTGTCGGGAAACCCATTCCAGCCTTGAGATTATCACCAGGTTCAATACCCTGATTCCCCAACAGCGCACGAACACCGTCTTCAATACCATTAGCAACATCAATGAGTTTATCACCCGGTTTGACATTCTCCTGCGTCCACTGTCGGACCTGCCGATGAACCTCAGCAGCCTTTCGGTAATCGTTCAGAAACTCTGGATCTTCGAGTTGTCGACGACCCATGAAGCGAAATTCTTTAGCTGTGGTACGAGCAGTATTGTAGTCCTGAATTTCGCCGCTGGGAAACTCTTTGAAGAGATCACTCAGCGGGACTCTGGGAGGTGAAGATTGCTGTGTAGGAGCCTTCTTCTTCTTCTTTGGCTTTCTCTTTTTCTTCTTCTTACCAGCACCGTCGGTTAGCGGTCCGGCGGGAGTGTTGTTGTTATCATCATCATCGTCGTCGTCGCCCCCGTCGCCTCCCAGACTACCGTCGCCATCGCGGGCGAGATGAGCACCGCGTGGCTCTCCGCCTGCAGAGGATGGCTTGGATGAGAGTGGTCCTTGGCCTGGCACGTGTAAGTGAAGTTTCTATGTGTATCAAAGGCTATGAGAAGTACCATTTCCTCCAGAGTGATCGTCTTCAGATGTCTTGGCGCCCATTTCGACATGAACGCTGCTTCAAATCTCAGAGTTGTTGATGAGTGACTGAACAGAAGTGAGGTGAGATGACGATGATGGATCAGGATGGGGTGTTGTAGGATGGGGTAAGCGGTTATCTGCGGCAGAAACGAATATGGAAATGCAGCACATGGACCATCAGAATCACGAGCTTCACAATGATAGCGCAAGCCTGGGTAACAGTGAATCCTTCAGACACTGTATCGGTGTGCTATTGACAGAGTCCATTGTGAAGCTATACAGACTTAGGAAGTAGACGCATTTGATCCCCAGTGGACCCATCAATATTGTTCATGGAGTTCTGACTCGCTCGAATACTACGTTCCATTTACACGACGGCTATACGGAGTTATGTGGATTCTTGGAACATTCCAAATCGAAAAGCTATGATGGGCTCCATCACACAGCGGGTCTTGATGGGCCCCGTGAAGAATCAAGACCCTGATTACGAGTCAAGTAGTTAGTTCCCTTGGTTTCGTAGATCGTGGCAGCCACATCGCATGAACACGTGGGAATGATGAAAGCAATGAACGGGAATATGCTGACAAGTCTGGATATAAATTCATGATGCACTCCAACATATATGCCTCTCATCCCATGATGCCACGCCTAGACTATGTGCAAGGTAAAAAGCCATGTACAATGCTCGTGCCAAACACCATAAAGTACGGCGCCCCAAAAATAAAAACAAAATGACATGCAGATTCCGTGCTCTCAAATGTCCCAGACCATGATGCGTGAAATGTAGATGAGTAGGGTAAGTAGGTGAGCCAGTTGTCTATGCTGCTGGCTGAACTCCGCCGCGTGGCCGAGGCTTGAGGTTTAATATAGGAACATCGGCATTATCGAAGCCATGATGCGATGTGCGATCTCTCAATCGCTCGTAGTGTTTCCGTAGTCGAGTCTCACCAACAACTAGTTCGAATCCAACCAGAAAACAGAAGCTTATCTCCAACCTAGCCAGTTCTGCTTCACTGACGCCACCCACCTTAGCCATCTTGGCATGGGGATAAGATAGATCTTCAAGAGCTTTCATTGCAACCCTAAGACCAGCCAGGACTAAACGATGTGCGTTGCGCCGGGTGACAGGGATAGCTCGCTCCTCAACGGCTAATCGGTGTATATATAATGATGTCGCGAGGTATACTGCGGTACTCATGGGACAGAATTGGTGTAGTCGCTGAAGATACTGGTTGATAGTGATCGGAGGCTCATTCTTGCTGTAGAATTTGCGTGTTATAGCGCTGTGTTGCAAGTTGACAGGCTGGGAATCGGCTCCCACGACAACATAAGGCTCTGATTGAGGTGGCGGCGACATGAGACCTGGGTGAGGCTTCAGCCGCACACCATCAATATCCCCCGACTCTGGTTGATTGTCATGCACAGGCTCAGGCTTATCTTTGGCAGCCAATCTCTTAGCCTCAAGCTCGGCCTGTTTCCTTAATTTCGCCAGATTCTTATCCGAGTATGACCGCACGATATTCTCCTTCTCAGCTTGCATGCCACTCATGTGCGGCACGGTAGGAGATTTTGGCGGTGGTGTCGGAGGTACATCGCCCGTTATCCTGACAAGAAGCTCGACGCCAGCGCTCAGCAAAGCGAGTGCTTCTGCTGGTGACATCTCGAAGAGGCCATGATCGGCAGAGGCTTTCGTTGCGGAGGGGTCGTCGGCGATCAAATGAGGATCGGAGGAGGGCACCGGGGGAGGAGGCGGTGGTCGATCAGTCGTGGTATCGGGATGTCGCAGTGGAATTGTGCCGGCCTGAGCCTCGGTAGTAACAGCCGTTTGATAAGACATGGCTGGAAAAAGAAAATTGTGTGTGAAAGCTTGGTCGGTGGTCAAGACACAGAGCTATTGACGCGTCTCAATCTCTTAAGGCGCTGGGCAAGATCCGGCTCGACGCCTTTCATGATCCCTCGTTAATCGAGACGTAGTGGAGGAGAGTGAAGAACAAATTGCTGGACCAAGTTTTCGTATCACGGGCTAGGCCTGTTTTTGTTGTTGCTTTGGGTCGAGTCGGGCGTAGGTAAATAAATGCCAATCCAATCCAATACCAGCGCAAAGTTGCGACCTGCAGTGGGACGAGAATACCGAAGTGGAGTGGCGGGGCCTAAGGTAAGATCTCGACGTGGGACCCTGGAGGAGTAAGGTGCAGTAGTCGCAGAGTGGAGGTCCCGTGAGGGCGTCGAGTCGAGCCTTTATAGTTTATCGAGTTCAGTAGGAGATCGTAACGGTCGAGAGGAAGCGAGCGAGCGAGCGAAAGCCTGATGGTACAAGAGCCGGACCGACTACTTTAGCGTGGCGTTGTTTTAGGTCAAATGAAGGACATGAACAAGATGAAGAAGAAATGAAATGAGATGAATTGTCCGAGATGAGTCGCGGTTGTGAGACTCGAACTCGCCAGGAAGAGCCTGCGATAAAGAACTCTAAAGGAAATCAGATCAAGGATTAGAAAAGAGAGGTTATGAGATTAAAAAGAGAATGAATGTAAATGAGGTGATTTGTTTGCTTTTGTTTATTGTGCCTAGGTAGGCAATATTGATTGTATGGGTATCTGTCGGCGGCTGCCCAACCCATGAAGGTACGGTACCGGGACCTGCCCGCACTTGCACTTGCACCCGCTTGCGCCTGCACCTGCCAGCACCTGCACCATCAGCAACTAGCCGCACCTTCCTCCCGAGCTTCTTTTTTCATGTCACGAGCACGTGGTGCGGGGGAGAAATAAGATGAGATTTGACTTGACTCAGTATTAGTAGGCAGATCAGCAAATGCCTATCGTGATCAATTCCCATATTTTTCGCGTCTTCTTTTTTACTTAGCATCGAAAAACTAATCACCTTCTAGTCTTGGAAGTGGAATGCAACGGTAGACATTCACTCAGATTTAGCCTCCGAGATGGATGGATGGTGTTATTCCACGGTAGGCTCCGGATATGAAAGCTGCGTATTTATCGTGTTATCCCTGGCAACATTGCAGTAAATACGGGGTATGTTTACGCATACGGATATACAGCCCACTCGCTGAGGATCTAGACCAAACGGCCTCCGGGTTAAACTACTGCATGACCAGCAGAGCATAAGAGCCGCAAGAGATGATGATCTTCCCTGCCAAGGCACCATTTAGGCGTCGTCTGATGTTTTTCCCGGCGTCTAAACACGGCCACCCCGGATCTGGGCTTTAAGCCTGCTGACCTATCTGCATGAGAAATATCAGAAACTCCATCACTTACGCGCCCTTGCCACGATTTCTCTTTTCTCTTTCAAATCACACAATCAATAACGAATAATGGGTATCAGTCAAGAGTTCTCGTGGCGATACGACGAATCACTTGCCTGTCCTGGCCAAGTAAACGCGGCCAACCTCGGCACGTCCCGTTGCAAAGATTAAACTCAGACACAGAGAAACAGTATTGAAAATTAGTCCAGCAAGGACATAACAAGACTTTCAACGTATGTTTTCACATTCAATCGTAATATGTTCACATAATAAGGTTCCAATACACCTGGAAGATGCGCACTTACAAACATACTCTACACTCCTCTACCACATCTTGATGTAAAAAAGCTCCCTGACCTGATACTGACAACATGTCGCCCTTGCAACTCTGCAAACAGAAGCAATATCGTTAGTGAAGTATATAGTTCAAGCTAAATACTGCCAATACTGGGAATACAAGGAATGAAGAAGTAAATGGCCCTTCAAACACGCTAATAGTGCCTCAAAATGTTTCAGAAAGTGGGAAACAACCCTCTTCGGACGCCAGGTCGTGTGGCAGTTCACCTGGACTAGACGAATACACTAAGAAACCACACATGGGAGTATTGTATCACAAATTAGGGATCTTTGTAACCGAAATAATAGCACTCCATGTTAGACTATCAATAGAGGTAGGTGTCTCATAGAGAAAAATATATCAATGAACCTATGAGAGACGTACTCCGAGAACAACAGCGCAGTGTATATCTTGATCGCTTCGTCTTTAAGACGGTCAGCGAGCAATGTACCGGTCACTTCTTGCGAATATTGGCCGAGTCCAGATGATCTGGAGCAAGATGTTGTTGTCCAATATCCATGTCCTGTTGGGATCAAAAGACATGTCAAAGATGCCTTTCCTTATTCTCTTTATATGATCCTGCTGTTTAGCAAAGCGTATCGTAGATAAGAGTATCTTGTGTTTTAGAAGATATAAATGTTGTGTCAAGTAACTTGCCAACTCAGAGAGATGAAGCGGTTTCTGTGAGATGCCTGAGAAACGTTACTTAGAAGCCGAACGGTCAGCCTGCGGAATATTCACCAGAGACTTAAGAAAGGGATGCTTAGGTAAACTTAGTAAATAGGTTTCCGAACTTCAACTAGAGTTGCCTAAATATTTCCATTTCTCAGGATAGGGGCTCTAAGTCTCTGCAACGGGAACTAAGCCAGTCAACAAATTCCTCTTGTATGAGACGACGAATGCGATAAATTCTCACTAATTGGATTTCTGTCAATTAGAGATACTAAGAAGAGAAGTTTTATCGCCTCATCAACTCTTCCATTACGAATAGTTGTCATATTGGATGATGTTGACTGAGAGCGTCCTTGCCTCTTCTACAGCAAAGGGAGAAACTCTCACGATATTTATGCACTTAGAACTCAAATTTCTCACTTTGAGTAGTGATCAAGGCAGATCCCATTAGGCTGAACATATATGCTTTTCTTCACATGATAGCCACCTTTAACGCTGTCAAAAACCATGAGCCAATGCTTACCTGTTGCCAATCAAAATCACGCTGGCAAAGGGTCAGGAAGCACTGACTTGAGTTCTAGAGCCACTGCCTCGCCGGTGCTATGCTTAGCTCAGAAGCTGCTGATGCACTGGAAGATCAAGTAGTCTTGCGATGTTGGTGAAATCCTGCACCAGTGAAAGATCTTCTTCACTCTGAATCCACATAATAATCTCAGCACCTTTTTTGAATCCATCAGTAACCATACTGTAGTGAAGGGAATCTGTGTCTTCCCCGCGCCTCCCATACCAGCCAGCGTTATGAGATTATATCTTGATGTGTTGCGATGGGGTCTAGTTCCTGATGAATCTTCGGCTCATTGCTTCTTATCCGAAGGATTGAGGATGCTGCGGAGATTTTATATTGATAGAAGGTAATTTTGCAACTTTGGCATGGATATAGGCCCCTTGTAACGTGCTAACTTTGAGTACTAGGTTGCTTCAGACTGAGAGCCCTTTGCGGATTCTTTCACATGCTTGAGGTGCCAGATCAACAACAAGGCGATCTGGACTAATGGCAATTTATACTCCTAGGGAAGAGCACATACCTTTTCTACGGCATATTTCCAGAAGCGATACTGAATTTTTGCTGTGTTGAGTGGATCATTTGTTCGAGATAGCTGATGTGAAGGTGGCCTGCTCTATCTACCATTGCTAATCTCACAAAGGCAAGGGGGCATGTAAGAGTGCTCCGTGATAGTATGTGACTATTAAACTGTTTAACAAGAATGACCAGTGGCTGCATCCTGGCATTGAAGGCTTGTGCATGTCAGTCTTCAATTCTGGGCCTTATTGATCGAGTCGCAACAAACACCATCACCATGGACTGGAAGAATCAGGCTCCCATGAAAGACAAAGCCCCTTAACTAAACCCAAGGAAGAACCACAGGAGATAAGCCCTTCATAAGCCAAACGATCAAACCATTACTCTTAATGCACCTATCGATGCTACCAGTCTAAACAAATCCCGGCATTCCAGGCCCTTGATCTAAGTCCATCCCAAACCTCCACATTATCATCTTGTTATTTCATAAGTCTTTAACAGTCTGGCGCAACCTTGCAGTCAACCACAGCCGTTTGACCCGCCTGCACCTTGGCAATAGCCTCCTTCAACACACTCTCCAGATCAGAAGCCTTGTCAACTCTAGCAGCGTGAATATCTCCACCTGCCGCAGCCTTGGCGATGCCAGCGTAGTCTGGCACGGGATCGAAGGAAATATTGATCTCTTCGTTTGTTGCCTTTGATCCGAGACCGTCAGGATGAACCAGTAGCAAAGATCTGCGAGGAGCGTTCCATCCTGTGAAGTGTTAGCAAAGTATCAGTTTGATCAGGGTTAGGCGACTTACCCTTGTTGTTGAGCACAATCGTCAAGACGGGGATCTTATATCTTCTTGAGATCCAGTACACGCTGCCAGGTACTGTAAAGAGATATGTTCCATCTCCCACAATCTGCACAACAAACTTGCCCTTGTTCGTACCGCCATTCTCAGCATCTGTGGCAAGCTTGATACCCAGGGCACCGCCGCCGGACCAGCCGAGACCACCGCCTCCACAGTTAATCCAAGATCCGGGAATTGTGGGCTGGATGTTGTCGTGTACGAAGCCAGTGTTGGTGACAGCCTCAATGGCCCAGATTGTATCTTCAGGGCATAGATCGCGGAGCTTCTTGCTAAGATGGCCAGTGCCGAAGGTATCGTCTGCGAGAGGCTCAGCGGCCTTGGCGATGCTGGCGAGTTTGTTCTCGTGGACTTCAGCACGTTGCTTCTCTGTCTCAGCGGCATTGACTTCGAGCTTGCTGGCGAATTCTTTCTTGTTAAGAGCCTCGGTGATTTGTTGGATTGAAGTGAGACCATCGGCTTTGTAGCGTGCATCGGCTTGGATATAGTGAGTTGGCATCTGTTGCTTCAGAGGGTCAACATCGATGTGGAAAATCTTTGCATCTTCGCGAGGTTTGCAGCGAGTCTGGACCCAAGGTACGTCGCAGTCCAGAACGACAATGGTATCAGCAGACTCAACAGCATCGTCAACACCAAACTTCAATCCAATCCAAGCGGGATGGTCAGCGGGGAAGCACATGTCGCAACCACCAGTGTCCAAGACCCGCAGACCCTTAACCTTATCCGCCAATTCAACAAGTGCAGCCGGAACCTTGTGGTTTCGTCCGCTGTATCCTGTGACCAACAAAGGCGCTTTTGCACCAGCCAAAGCCTCAGCGATCTTATCAACAGCACTTGCAGGAAGACCACCTAGCTCAACCGGCTCCCAGTGTTCTTGCTTCAGCGAATAAGGCTTAAGATCAGCCTCGAGAATCTCTCGCGCACTGCAAAGATACACGGGACCTTGGGGATCTGATGTAGCGAATTGCAGAGCGCGGTTCACCATTTGCTTCACGTTAGCCCCTGTCTTGATCTCGCCCGTGTATCGGCAGTACTGAGAGATGATCTGTTTTTGGTCTGGTACATCCTGGATCCAGTGGATGTACTCTGTGCGACTTCCGCGGTGTTCGCCTTCTTGCGTGAATGGTGATAGACCTGCGAATACTAACACGGGGGCACGGCCTGTGGAAGCGTTGTGGACGGCTGCTCCAAGGCCTTGAGTTCCAACGTCAACGTGGACGATGACACATTGAGGTTTGCCTGTTAATCGGGCGTAACCATCAGCCATTGACATGGCCACCATCTAATTATGTCAGTTTTGCCCAGAAATGCTCATGGATTTAGGCATACTTCATTGGGACATGTGATGATCTTGGGAAATTTGCCCTTCTTCTCCCTCTGTCCCTTGACCATAGCCTCAATGATACTAGGGTGATCGGTACCCAAGTTCACAAAACAATGGGTAATACCGGCATCCCAAATAGCCTCAAAGAAGGCAAATGATGCGGTATACATATCCTCACTTGCTGTTGAGTAAGAACGGTTCATGACTGCTGTGGGCGAAGGTGTGTTAAGAGCTGTTGATGCCTTTGAGTGGCTGGCGGATAGAGACAGAGAAGGGTTTTTTCCATCTCGTTGAGAAAATGATGAGATCACTGCAGTGTTGTATCTCCTCACCGAAGACTGAAACTGTGCTGGACGACATTTTGAGAGGCCTTGAGCGGCTAGTCTGGATCTTTGAAGGAGAGCCATGATGAATTGTGTTCTACACTCCGGTTAGTATATTGATGTGTATACATGAAGCGGTGATGAGGCTCAATGATGCATGATGGCGGTGTAAGTGTCACCCCAACGCATAAACAAATGCCGAACCTCACCCACTACCTCTAATACTTACTTCAGGGTCCCAGTCTATGATCAACACCAATCAGATGAGAGGGCGTCTACGAGATGGTTGCTGTAAGAGTCTTGTAGTTGCAATAAAGACAAAAACAGAAACAGGCCGGGTTTTGTTGTCAAACTATCGCAACGCCCTTTGTTGTGTCCAAGCGGGTCTACACAAATGCCGTGTCTGGCCGTATTCGTCGTGCTCACGCGGTAAGTGACAAGATGATGCGGGGTTAAGGAGGGGGAGGCTAGAGGGTCAACTGTGGAAATAGGGCGTTTTTGACAAGGGGGTTTTATCAGTGAGGGAATGACATGTTGATATGGGAGACTTTTGGCATGATAAGTATTGTAGATAAGGATTGAGTCTGTTGTATATGTTCTATGAGAAATTGAACCACTCACGACTTTGACTGAGAGTCGGGAACTTGACTGTATTTGTGTTGAATGTGATGTTACCCCGGATTTTGATGAAAGTCCCCCCCCCACTAGTTTACGCCACCAGAAGATCTCGATACGTGGGGAAATGATGCACTAACGTAGAAGCCGAAGCGGGTCAATCTCATTACCAAGAATTCCAATGCGATCAAGCAGCTCTCGACTAGAAGTTAAAGACTTGGTCCTCCAGCTTGCTCACTGGCCTTGCCTTCTGGTAGCCCAGTGATTCGGTCGCCTTCTTCATTGCGCTGACCATTGGTGGCGGGCCGCAAAGGAGAATCTTGATATCAGAAGCAGGTGCTGGGAAACGTTCCTAGTGAAAACATTGTCATTCCGAGTGTCGCCTTCAATGATTGAATATTCATTCTCACCTTGATCATATCGGGCGTAACGAATCCGACGCCACCATCCCATGTCTCGGGAGGGTTGTTGAGCACATAGTACACCCTCAGTTTATCATCCTCTCTTGCAAGCTTATCTATGTCTTCTTTCAACAGAATGTCCTCTGGGTTGACGTTAGCAAAGATCAGGTCTACCTCCGTCCTATCACCGCTCTTTCTCCCGCGCACAATGGCCTTGATGATCTGCAGCATTGGAGTAATACCAGTACCACCGGCGATCATGCCAAACCCTCTGACCATGTTAGGTGTGTAGACCATGGTGCCCTTTGGACCCTTGACCTTTATCGTGTCACCAATCTTGAGCGTAGCGAGATGTCTGCTGATGTTGCCATTCGGATAGGTCTTGACAAGAAGGTCAAAGTAGCCGGGATCAGAATCGGAGGAAATTGGCGTGTATGAGCGAACGACCTCCTTGTTCTTGACATTCCCGGTCTTTGGGTCCTTCACATCGAGGTTTGCGGCAATGGAGATGTGCTGGCCGATCGGCAACCCGAGGATCGAGTTTGGAATAGGCAGGCCGAAACGGTAGATGGCAGTATTGTGAGAGAGGACGGTCTTCTTGATAAGAGGAAATTCTTGGAACTTGATCGGGTCAAGGACCTTGTTCGATTCTGAACGAAGGTTAGTATCCATTGATGAGACGTCATGTCGCAGAGTCTTACGATTGTTCAAGTATTGGTATCCCCCGAGAGCTGCGCAGACTGCTAATGCTAGAGGGAGCCATTGAGGCTTGAAGACGAGTGTGCCTAGGATGAGGGCCGCACATGGTATGTATAAATCAGTCACATATTGCCGTGCCAGTAGGCCTGCGGGTTTGACTGTGTGGTTTCCCGACATTGTTGCTTCGCTGACAATCGTTTGATGCTTGGGCAAGGTGTTTACAGACTGTCGGGTCTTCTCTTGCGGCTAGGAACAGATCTTTCTCGAGGCGCTATTTGCAGTTGAGAGCTTATTCCGGCAGACAGAACTTGGTTTCTCGAGGCGCAAGAAAACAATAAATTGCGAGAGTGAGTGAACGAATCCATCATGACTTATTCTCAAGGACCCCGCGGCTACTCGAAGAGGACCGAGCGCTACCACCGCATCATAACTAGGCGGAATCGATGATGTCCCTAGTTGATTCCCCGTGGAGCCGTTGTTGAAGTCAGGATTCAGGAAGTCCACTACCGAGGCTCTCAGATTAATCGAGCGGGGAACAGATCCAACGAGATGATCAGGATACACGTTACATTCTTGGTGGTCACCGTATCTGTGAACCCACGCAATGACCGTAAATGAGGTGGATTTAGATTGCAGATCTATCTCATGCGCATATTCGGGCCGCGGCCCGAGATATTCACTACTATTCTGAAGGCATCTCCAGTCATGTCTGACACTCCACCCGCAGAACGATGTAAGATTACAACAGACATGGCTGCACGCTTGGTGCATACATATATTCTACACCTACGAAAGACACTCATAATGTTACATCGACATGGCGTCTCTCAGCTACGCCCTCTCCCTGCAGCAGGGCGTTCCAATCGCCGCTCAAGTCCTCACAGTCATTGCAGCCATCCTCATAGCGATATATGCGTACGACTGGGTTCGCAAAGAGAGGCTTTCCCCTGGAGATCCACTCATTTCTCTGGATGGAAAGACACCAGAGGAGAGCTGGATCAACTTCCCAAAAGAAACTCTTGTCAAAGGAGCTCAGCTATGCCCAGATTCGCCCTTTCAAATCGCCAGCTACACCGGCCGCAAATTAATTCTCCCTCAAAAATATGCCGAGGAAGTGCGCGTCGCAGAAAATGCCCATTTCACAAAATCTGTTACTGCCGACCTCCCATGGCCGCTCCCCGGCTTCAAAGCGTTCCCACTGCAACACGACTACGATCGAGTCCTCCCGACTGTCGTTCGTACCAAGCTTTCACTTTCCCTGAGCCAAATTATAAAGGGGATCGTGGAATAAACCCTCTCCGTCATTGAAGATCTATTCGGCGAGCAGACACGGGGAGGAGAATGGCAGACAATCTCCATCCGAGGAGCAGCTATGCAGATTGTTGCTCAGAATACTCTTCGTATCATGGTGGGCGAGAAACTATGTCGCGACCCGGAACTGATCGACATCCATACAAGACATGCTGGCGCCGTCTTTGGTGCTGGTAGTGAGATTCGAGCATTCCCTACTGCGCTCTGGACGATACCAGCACAGTAAGTATCAAAAACCACAACATTGTTTGTCTCAGGATGGTTTAGCTCACCACTCGCAGCAAATCGGCAGAAGAAATCTGGCTGAAGATGTGAGAGGGGGTATGCAAAGGAGAGTTAAGGTGTGGCACGCAGATAAGCAAGTTGAATGAGTGATAATGCTAGCCAGCCGAGGCTCCCTGGAGAATTAGATGTGCCAACATAGGCGTCATGTGACAGCAACTATATTAGCCGAGTCCTTAACTTACCTCAAGGTAGGTAGAATAATAAAAAAATCACTGTATTAACAAGAGCTTGAATGTAATCGAGCACCTCGCGAGTACAAGAAGTAGAACATTGGCAAAGCAATTGATGCACCTACCCTATCTGTCCGTCTGTCATACAGTAAACCAATCTTGTAACACTAATACCCGGCCTCTATCGGCCCCTCTACAGCATCCGTCAGAGGCCCGGAGCCGGTACCTCACGATCTCATCCCTCATTCGTGGGACAAGCCCTTGTGACAGGATGACAGTTCCTGCAATTCCGCTCTAGTCAACCGGCTCAACGCTCTGTGGATTTCTGAACACCTGCTCCGGATCCCACTTCTTCTTTATATCTTGAAGCCGTGGGAGGTTGTCCGCCCAGTAGAGCTTCTGCGCCGCCTTTCGGTCAAGCCATGCATCGACGTATCCGGCATAAGTGGAGCGTGCACCCGGAGCCGACCGTTGGATCCGCTCGTGAATCCCGTCCAAGAGCTTCCGAGTCGCTGCCGATACTTTACCCACTCCGACGCCGTAGGATTGATACATGATGACACTTTCCCGGTGTGGGTATGCTGTTGCATTGACAGGTGTATCCATCATGGCGCCGCCTTCGGTATTGAAGATGACAGTGAATGGTGTCGACTTGCTGCAAGAATCCTCAAGGTATTGAAACAAGTCCGTGATTGCCGTGTCATTCAGAAGATCTTGTTCATTGAGCGACAGGGACTTTGAGTAGAACGCAGTCGGAATGCTGGCTAAGGTGCAGCCGGCGGCTTCAGCCTCATGAAGCAAATGACCCATCCAGTTTGTAAGCCATACTGCACCCTTGCTGGCACCAGGAAGACGAGCAGGGATTCCCGACGCCTGGTACTCGGCCTCTGAACCGAAGAAAGTTCCTGTGATGAGGGCTCCTAGAGGTTGAACGATGAAGAGACTTGCGAAACGTCGGTCCATAGTTGGATTTCCAACCAATGCCTGCCATTCCTTGTATAAGTCGGCCGTTTCGTTTTGCGAGTTAAGAGTGATGCTGTAACTGTATTGGATAACATTGCCGGGCTCCGGGCGAGTCTTGACCACGAATCTGGTCACGATACCGAAACTTGCTCCAGCGCCGCGCATTGCCCAGAAAAGATCGGGTGTTTCGTCTTGGCTGGCAAGATAGATGGTGCCGTCTGCTGCCACGACCTCCATTTCGACAACGTGATCGAGAGCACTTCCCCACATTCGAGATATCGGTCCAAGGCCGCCCTTGAGTTGTTAGCGACAGGCAGACAATGGGTGAAGGATACCTACTACTGTCAAGTGGCCACCGGCGCCAACACTTGGACAAGTCCCATGGGCAATGGCTCGTCTTCCGAATGCATGAAGATTCTTGTCTAGTTCGCCAAGGTTGGTGCCTGCTCCAAACGATGCCAGCCAAGTTTTGTTGTCCATCTCAAAGTCCTTGAGGTTGACAAGGTCGATCGACACAGCGCCGTTGTCACCTCCCAGACCATAGTTGCTACTCAGTCAGATTTGGTATACACGTTCAAAGAGTTAGCTTACCCATAGGAGTGGCCTCCAGACTTTGCCTGCACTTTGAGACCACTCTGTTTGGCGCACTTGACAGTCTCGGAAACTTCGATGACATTCTGAGGACGGATGACAGCAGCTGGAATCACTGGGAACTCGAGATTGAACGGCTTCGCCCACTAGGCGAAGAGCGGATCACTCGGGTACGTGACGCAGGAGCTGCGGTTCGCACAGACGGCATCGAGACAATCGCGGATGGAGATGCTTTGTCCGTTGCCCATGTTGAATAGAAGATTGCTGTAAAGAATTATGCTTCTGAAGCGTGTGGATTTCTTTGCAGGAGAAGAAAGTGGATGTTTATACATGCCGATAAAAATGGTAACAAGATATCAAGCGGTTCTAGGATGAGGGTCTTGAAGGTCGCACGCGGGATGTTCGTCATGTTCTATTGGACATCTCCGAGATCCCTCCCGAGTTTGAAGTTCCTTCCGTTTTGTAAAAGTTGTACAGGCCTCAAATCGGAAGCAAACAGTTTGATACCGTCGGCAGTCGCGGCCCGAGATGAGCCACGACCTGATGGTGTGCAGACTTTCCATGGCGATGCCTGTGCTCTGCGTAAAGGCATGCTGCATCCATATGCTACCATATAGAAGCTATCATATTATGCAAGACTATTGTTTGATATGATCCCATTGAGAACTTTTTAAGAATTGCAGAGCCATCTGAGGGAGAAGTTGTGCGGAGCGACAGAGCAAATGGACCTGTACATATGCATCAGTCACAACCTGTTCCCACATCGCTGAGAGAATGACGACAAATACTAAATCAATTTTGATCTCGAAACTCATATATGTAGGAAGAGAGGAGCTTTTAATAAAGCGTAGAATACAGATACGTCACTCCTCATCTCCCTACCGTCCAGTGCCATCCCTTTCAGTACATTGGGCATATCGGTATGCAAAACATCGTTACAGCAACGTACGAAGTACCATACTGTGCTTGGATAACATCTGAAATTTAAGATGCTAGTCGCAGTTATTTGAAGACAGACTGAATGTCAGCGATGATGTTAAAGCAACGAGCTGCTCGCTACTCTACAATCATCCTAACTTTAGGATCTACTACCATAAGCCTCATCTAAAGTCATTCAAACTTTAGGCTCCTTAGTCTAAGCTCATCAAATTACTATAGAATGCGATGAGATAAGCTTTCTTGGGCTATGTATGGTCGCACTCTTGATCAAAAGGTAATTTTAAACTCTGCGAATGAGGTCGTGACTCATAAAAGAACAACAGATAGAGTCATTATTTACAGTCTTGCATCATACATAATATTTTCAGTTGAACAGCGACGCACACCTCAGCTTCTATCTCAATCCTGCTTTGCCTCCATCTACCATCATTTTTCGCACATCTCCACGGCTTTCCAGACGAACATGGAATTTAATAATCTCACGTTCGACCCCAACGGTCCTAAAGACTGTCCAGCCTTTGTTTACGATGATGTGTACCGTACCTATAAAGAAGGTCAAAACCCCGAAGCCCTCTTCGGTAAAGCGTTACACTACCTTTCTTCCTTGAGGGTGAATCACACACCGGAGCAACAGGAAATCATACATAAAGAGGTCACGGAGTCTCTCTTTCACGCGATTTACGGCAGCAATCGCATCGAACAAGCGGGTCTAAGCTGGGATTCCACACGATATCTTTGTTACAAGACCCTACATGAGCCTGACTCCATACTCGAAGTCAAGGAGGACGATCCGGACTTTGATGAAAAAGTCGAGGATCTATATGCGGCGGATCCTACTTTGCGAGGAAAGTCGAGAAGCCATGTTGTTCGCGGCCGGCGTGAAGTCATCCAGCACATGAGAGCCTTTGAATACATCTTGGACAGGTTCTGGGTTCATAACGAAGACCTCACAGAGGATCTCATCAAGAGAACGCATGAGATTCTTTGCAAAGGGGTTTCAATCATAGATCCGGGTGCCGAATTCCCCGACGTACCCTATGAGATATACGCAGGAAAATATCGGGACGTCCCTGTCGGCGCCGGAAACACGATGTTCGTGATGCCGCAATACGTACCTACAAAGATGGCCGAGATGTGCGCGAATCTCAAAAGTGACATAGACGGGAAGGAGGTTCTGGATCCATTCTCACTCGCCGCCAAATACTCACTTCGCTTTGTTGAGATTCATCCATTTCAGGATGGGAACGGCCGAATGTGTCGCATCATCCTCAACGCGATCTTATTTCGGTATGTCGGTACTTGCATCTCAATTGGAGAGACTCAAGATGAAATAAATCAGTACATAAACATCAAGAAGAGGGCGTCAAGAGATATGGAAGGTCACGGAGAGTATGCCACCTTTGTGCTAAAGAAGAGTGTGAGGAGCATACAGAAGCTGAAACAGAAGGTCAACGGAAAGAAATCAGCAGACGCAGCCCTTCGGTGAGCTCAATTTATGATGAGCTTCAACTAAGATGAGATGAGATGAGATGAGATGAGATGAAATGAGGTATGAGATAAGAGGCACAGACCCCGACAGCTGGTATGATCTCCTGGATGTGACTAGTGTTCCTTTCATCTGCACCATATAAATCTTAAGTTTAGGCATCTTTGGATCAGTTTATGATGAGTTTATGAAGAAATTCTGATAATAATCAATGAGTTGTGATGAGATGAGATGGGATGAGGAGTACTGAGATCCGGGGCTCATCGTCTGATCAGGTAGGTTCATTATTTCGGGCCCTGAAGAATTGGCTATGTGAAAAAGCAGTTTAACTACCTTGGACTTGAGACACTTATTCGCTGGTGATATTGGCCATCACAAGGCAACCCAACTTCATAAATTCGAGTTTGTCAGAGCATAAGTAAGAGTTCATGTGATTAATGTATTGACTTGAAGATTCAAATTGGCTCGTTACATAAGTTGGTATCTTACAATAAATCATTAGTACGCCACCATGGTGCTCAATCCATCCAGCTCTCGCTGCCAGTTACGGTGCTGGCTGATGTTGAACACGAACTTCTCCAGGAAGCCCTTGGCATCGGAAGCAACGGTGACAATCTCCTTGAGGCTATCGGGTGAAGCATTCTTCAGAGTCACAACGCCATAGCTGTCAACGACGCCACTGCCATCTGTCTCAGAGAGGGAGACCTCAGGAAGCTGGATGGCCTTGTTGATCAGGTCAACAGCCTCACCAGTACCACCGATCGCCTTCAAGTGGCCAAAAGCCTCGCGAATGTAATGAAGAGCTCGGCCATTCTTGGAAAGGGTTTGAATAGACTTCTCGCCGCCAGGAACGAAAATAGCGTCGAACATGGTGCTGCGCTGGCCTTCGAGGTGGTGGTCGGGAACGATGCCCTTGGACGAAGAAGAGTCCTCGTTGGCAGAGAAGATAGCGGAGCGCCGGGGTCCGATGACGAAGGGAAGGGCGCTCTGAGCCTTGATTGCGCCATACACAGCATTGAAGGCAATGGGGTCGTAGCCGTCAGCGATAATGATAGCGATGCGACGAGACTTGATGGTGGGAGTCTTGGGAAGGAAGTCAAGCTGGCTCAGATTCTTGGCCTTCTTTCCGGGATTGGGCTTGGCATCAATAGGCTTCTTGCCGCCGACCATCTCGGCGATGGTGTTGGCGAGCTCGCCATCAACCACACCCAGGCGCTCAGTCAAGCGCTCGTACACAATGGCCTCGTCGCAGTGATCCAGCTCGAAGGAGAACGCAGCTTGGACGTGAGCCTTCTCAATCTCGGAAAGAGAGTTGTAGAAGAGCTGGGCCTGAGAGAAGTGATCCTTGAACTTCTTGCTAAGAGCGCGCTGCTTGATACCGGCAATCTTTTGCTGGTAATCAACGTAGGCACCCTCCTGAATGGTAGCAGCGGGCTGGTGGCCGTATCTGTTAGGCCAGTAGTTGACCTTGCCCTTGGAAATAGTGTGTCGCATGGCACCATCTCGGTTGAAGTTCATAACTGGGCAAACAGGCTTGTTGATAGGCAGTTCCTCCCAGTTGATACCCAGACGGCTGAGCTGGGTATCCTGGTAAGAGAAGTTTCGGCCCTGAAGCAGAGGATCGTCCGATGGGCCAACGCCAGGCACAAGATGGCTGGTACAGAAAGCGACCTGCTCGGTCTCGGTGAAATACTCATCAACGACTCGGTTAAGCTCCAGCTCTCCGATATAACGGACGGGAATCTGGTCTTCCGGCCAGACCTTAGTAGCGTCGAGGATATCGAAGTCGAAATCGTGTTCTTGGGATTCCTCCAAGACCTGAATGCCGAACTTCCATTTTGGGTACGCGCCATTCTCGATGGCCTCCTGAAGATCCTTGCGGTGGAAGTCGGGGTCCTGGCCAGCAAGCTTCAGAGCTTCATCCCAAACGAGAGAGTGAACTCCAAGCTCCGGAGTGAAGTGAAACTTGACGAATCGGCGCTCGCCCTTGTCGTTTATCAGAGTGTATGTATTGACACCAAAACCCTGCATCATGCGGTAAGATCGCGGAATCGTGCGGTCGGACATGGCCCACATGTACATGTGAGTCGCCTCTGAGTGTCCCCAGACGAAATCCCAGAAATTGTTATGTGCAGACTGCGCTTGGGGTACCTCGTTGTGCGGTTCCGGCTTTCCAGCGTGAACCATATCAGGGAACTTCATCGCATCTTGAATAAAGAAAACGGGTATGTTGTTCCCGACCACGTCGAAATTGCCTGCCCTTTGTTAGTTTGATCATTTGAAGCGAATTCGTGGTGATATGAGTCGATGACGTTGTGGTATCGTGGTGTTGCGGCGTTGTTGTGCTGGCATCGCAGACCTTCACCACCACCCACACGCAGAAATTTCTGGGCAAGTGAGGAAGGCACGAAGGGGCGAGCGAACTCTCTAGGTGTAAGAAGCAAAGAAAAAGGAAAGAAAAGGAGAATGGATGTTTCGTTTCACAGAGAATGCATGGAATTGAGGAATTTCACCAACCTTCTTGTGTGTAGAATTTCACGGCAAACCCACGGACGTCGCGAACAGTGTCGGCAGAGCCGCGACTTCCCAGAACTGTCGAGAATCTAACAAACACGGGCGTCTCTCTGGAGGTGTCGGTAAAGATGCCGGCCTTGGTGACGTCTTCCGCCGACTCAAACAGCTTGAAAGTGCCGTGAGCACCAGCACCGCGGGCGTGAACAACGCGCTCGGGAATACGTTCGTGGTCGAAGCGATGGATCTTAACACACTGTTAATATTCGAGAGGGGCAAAGTGGAAAGCACTAAAGCCGCTCCAGCTTTAGGATCTGGCATACCTTCTCACGTCCGAACGCATCCTCGAGAAGACTAGCTCCGGTCTGATCCTCGCTGTTCACGCGGAGCCAGTGGTCGGTATTGTTCTGCTTCACTCCATAATCGGAGGTAATCCGAGTGTTCTCGCTGGGCTCAACGATGTTGGCCTTGAGCTGATCGATCTTGTCGCTTCGGTGTCCCATGACTGCGTGTTTGATAGCTCCGGTAACTTGCTCGGTCATGTCGAATCTCGTTCTTTATTCCTGAGTAAACAAAGAATAATTCGCTGAATATTGAGCTCGAAGGATTCCGGAATCCTAGCTCTTTTGTAATGTGTCAGATCCAAACATCTTCAGTCGCAGAGCACGTTGGATTTACGTCACACATGCGTCTGTCGATTCATCTTTCCCCGCGGGCTGGGGAAAATGGCAGCTGCGATGGGACGACTTGTTGAGAAAAGTCGTCATGTTTCGTCAGGTACAAGCACCATTGACCTATGAGAAGCTCAGAATTTCCAACGAGCAAATACGGAATGCACTTTCTGACGCGATCGTGATCTGTGTTTGGGGAGGAGGTGCTTTTACTGTTGCACCAGGAAAGAAAGCTCCGGTTTTTGTATCCCCCACTTTCCGTATCTGTCTGGCACTTGCCTGACCTGCCGTTGAAACAACTCAACAAATGGCCGAGGTTGGTTTGTAATGGAGAATTGATGTGGAATCTTGAGGCTCGATGACCGCTACAATTCTGGATTTAGCAGGGATTGGAGTCTTTCTATGGATCTTCGAGAAGGCGGGTTATATTGATCTTCAGCGAACTATCAACAAGCAAGACAATCCCATATAGCCGGATCGATTTTCAATATTTCCGGGCATGCAAACCAAAAAGCCTCATTTAGAATTTAAAGTTTATGATTTCTTCAACCTTTATCTCCTTTCAATATCCGACCTATCCGTAACTGATATGTTGCTTCACAGATATCCAAGATGTTACGTGGGGCAGTTGTCAAAGCGACGTCAATGTACGTCATCGATATAGCATCATTCCCTGCTTGAAACCGCGTCACTATCAAATAGTTTTGAGAGAAATCAATGATAGTAAAAAACTGCCGATTCTTCAACCGATGTAATTTCATGCCTTATGTGACCGACATTTCTCTTCCCTTTCTCGGTTTCGTGAATCTCGGTTCAGCTTACCATCAACTCCAAATTTGATCTCAAAACGCAAGATGCCAGGTGAAGTGATCGATCGCCCTAACCCGGCTCCGCTGGACAGTCATCTTCCAGATGTGGCTCTAGAATTGGCACTCAAGGCGCCCAAGAAGCAGCTGGACAAGAAGATCGCCCAGTCGCTTAATGATTTCCAGCATGCGGCCTGCTATATTGCAGGGTGTAAGTGAGGTCAATTAGTGCGACGTATGTGGCTAACGCCAAGACAGCCATGATCTTCCTCAAAGACAACGTCTTACTTGAGAGGGACTTGAAGGCACAGGATATCAAGCCACGATTGTTGGGTATGTAAGCATCGCTCGCTTTGGTGCCTAGCTAATGTTTCAAAGGCCACTGGGGAACATGCCCAGGCATTATTCTAGTCTGGTCGCATCTCAACCTCCTCATCCGCAATCATGATTTGGAAGTGATCTTTGTTGTCGGGCCCGGCCATGGTGCTCCTGCTGCTTTGGCCTCACTATGGTTGGAGGGATCTCTCGAGCGATTCTTCCCTCAGAAGTACGGTGTTAGCAAGGACGGCTTGCGCAACCTTATTACCGGATTCTCGGTTCCTGGAGGCTTTCCAAGGTGAGACAATTGTTAGGCGTCAAGATAAGAACAAGCTAACCAGTTCAGTCACATCAATTCCGAAACCCCGGGTTCCATCCACGAGGGTGGTGAGCTAGGCTACTCCCTAGCTGTTTCATTTGGTGCCGTCATGGACAACCCAGATTTGATTGTCACTTGTCTTGTTGGAGATGGTGAAGCCGAGAGTGGTCCCACCGCAGCGTAAGTAGTTTGCATATTTCTGTGGCATTCACTAACAGTTTAGTGCTTGGCACTCCATCAAGTACATTGATCCCGCCGAGTCTGGAGCTGTTATTCCCATTCTGCATGTGAATGGGTTCAAGATCAGCGAGAGAACCATCTATGGATGCATGGACAACAAGGAACTATCCAGTTTGTTCGCCGGCTACGGATACCAGCCAACAATCGTGGAGACCCTTGAAGAGATCGACAGCGAGCTTTCTGGTGCTTTGGAGTGGGCTGTCAGTGAGATCAAGAAGATCCAAAAGGCAGCCCGAGATGGAAAGCCCATTATCAAACCACGATGGCCCATGATTGTTCTTCGAACCCCTAAGGGCTGGACAGGTCCCAAGAAGGTGGACGGCGAGTTCATTGAGGGCTCTTTCCACTCTCACCAGATCCCTGTCCCCAACGCCAGCAAGGATGAGGAGCACCTTAAGATTCTGCAAGACTGGCTCAAGACCTACGATACAGCCCACTTGCTCAAGGACGGAAAGCCCGCTGACAGTATCCTGGAGATAATTCCTCAAAAGGATGAAAAGCGACTTGGACAGCTTAAGAAGACATACGATCCTTATCAGCAACTGCAGGTTCCTGACTGGAAGAGCTTTGCGGTGGAGAAGGCTTCGCAAAACAGCTGCATGAAGCAAACTGGCGACTTTCTGAATCAGGTCATCAAGGATAACCCCAAGAGCTTCCGTATCTTCTCTCCTGATGAACTGGAGAGCAACAAGCTCAGCGCTGTGTTTGAGAACACAGGCCGAAACTTTCAGTGGGATGAGTTCTCTCGCGCACAGGGCGGCAGAGTCATTGAGATCCTCTCCGAGCATTGCTGCCAAGGTTGGATGCAGGCAAGTATTCCGGGCTGAAGTCGACAGCTATGCTAACAGCTACCAGGGCTACACTCTCACCGGTCGTACTGCCCTCTTCCCCAGTTATGAGTCTTTCCTCGGTATCATCCATACTATGATGGTGCAGTACTCCAAGTTCAACAAGATCGCGCGCGAGACCAACTGGCGAGGTGATCTCAGCTCAATTAACTACATCGAAACCAGCACTTGGGCTCGCCAAGAGCACAACGGCTTCTCTCATCAGAACCCATCCTTCATCGGTTCCGTCCTCAACCTGAAGGCTGAGGCGGCACGCGTGTATCTCCCTCCCGATGCCAACTGCTTCCTTAGCACCATCCACCATTGTCTGAAATCCAAGAACTACGTCAACCTTATGATCGGCTCAAAGCAGCCCACTGGTGTCTTCTTGTCTCCTGATGAGGCTGCTGAGCATTGCCGAAAGGGCGCAAGCATCTGGGAGTTTGCCTCAATTGACAGTGGCAAGGAGCCCGATGTTGTGATCGCTGGTATTGGTGTCGAGGTTACCTTTGAGGTTGTCAAGGCCGCTGAGATCCTTCGCGCCTGGGTTCCCGAGCTTCGAGTCCGAGTCGTCAACGTCACGGATCTCATGGTTCTGGCCGCTGAATCCCGTCATCCACACGCACTCAGCCGTGCTGACTTCCTTGATATGTTCACAGAGGACAAGGCTGTATGCTTCAACTACCACGGGTACGCCGCTGAACTTCAAGGTCTTCTATTTGGACGCCCTGGTCTGCACCGCATGACAGTAGAAGGATACAAGGAGGAGGGTAGCACCACTACACCATTCGACATGATGCTCCTCAACTGGGTCAGCCGATTCGACGTCGCTAAGCGTGCGCTCAAGGGTGCCGCTGAGACAAACGACAAGATCAAGGCCAAGCTTGACGAGACGCTCAAGAAGATCGACGACAGAGTTGCGGAGGTCAAGAAGTACATTCAGGACGAGGGCAAAGGTGAGTAAACTTCATGCACAAAAGTTCAGCGCTAATAAGTGACAGATCCTGAAGACTTGTATGATATGCCCAAGTTTTAGAAGATTTTGGAGGATTTAATGGGGTAATAAAAATGTCTAGAAGCAATTTGAAGAGATGAGCGAACGATAATACGATTTTGCATGATTCAAACTTCGCCCAATATTTTGTGATTGCTTCGACGCGAGATCGTTAAAGCCACCACTTGCGAGAAATGTAATATGGACAACAGACTAGCAGTATACTTACAAGTTCCTTTGCCATTTTGATCTTTGCACGGCGGTAGGATGTGGTCTGTCACAAAGTAGTCGACCTGTGTCCCAACCTTTGACTCGACGGTCATGGCATTGACAAGGATGCGAGCCAGGGTCAACGTGGTCTAGACTCCAAAGCCAAGCCAATCAAAAGGCTCAAATTGACGCCTCAAGCACGATTCAGGCAATTCTTGAATTCGGCCGGAGATAACATGGAGACGACGAAAACACAGTTGCGAAGACATCGTAGAAGCCATATCTTTCCCTTGCACCATAAACCTTGTCTCATTTTCGGTGCGGTCCTACGCTTTGTTTACGCTACACTCCTCCTGAGTCCTCTCTCTTCCATAACGCATGACAGTTGAGGTCTAGTATACCCAATACAACAAGTCCTAGCATGAGCTGGAGCATCACGAAGCAAAGTAATCCTATGCGTCGTCGGACAAGTCTTCCACCTTTTCCACCTCTTTCTCCTCCTTCTCGCCACCCGAATCGGCGGTCCTCCCTTTTTTAACTATGTCGTCAAACATAAAGTTCCGATCCTCTGTTTCCACTCCGCTAGGGGATGACTGTTCCTGTTCGAAGCTGGAAAAGTATTCAGTAAAGCGTTGTTGTACAGCCGCCTCTCTGCATTCCGACGTCCTATAAAATATTGTCAGCGGCGTTTACCAATGGTGCACCAAGTAGCAACTTGACTTGGCGAAGAAATATCGCGGTTGAGGTGGGAAGCAGGCATCCGTGCGAGATACCTCGAGCAGTAGGTCAGAGTGGTTAGGAGTCCAGGGCAAGTATTACATTGTATCCAGATGCTCCGACCAGTCCTTCTCAATTTTTTCCGCTTCTAGCATGGCGTTTGTTGCCTCCTGCAACTGACACGTAATGGTGTGACTGTCACTGGTTTCTCTCAGCTGTGTGAGAGTTCTGACGGCCTCTGTAGCATGGTAGAGTCCCATTTCGGGGATTCCGACCAGTTTCAAGTGCAAGTGTGCGGCGTGGTAGGGATTGAGGCCTTGTTCCTCGACTAGCGCTTTAGCCGCCTTCAATACTTCTAACGGATGGCCCTCGCGTTCGAGACTGAGATATTGCTTGAACCGATCATGCAACAACGCTGACCTCTGTTAGTCTCTTGGCTTCTCCTGAAAACAGATATGTACCTTGGCGAGCTGTTGGCATGGGGACTGGTGAACTCATGGTTGATGCGAAGATGGAGATACTGTGTAATTAAGCAGAGCTGTTGTTATTGTGATGAAATAATGGTTATGGTTGTGATGAAGATTGTGATGGAGAAGAAGATCATCCCAGACCGGCTGTCGGTGAAAGTCGAAAAAACATGAAAGTGCCTTCTTTTACTCTTTGGATGCGTCAAGTGCCGGGCAAGAAGCAGTTGACGATGAGAACCCGAGGATATCCTCGTACGGGAGGAGCGAAGCATGGCACCTCAGCAAGACGACAGCAGCTTTCTCGGAAAGTAAGGTTGGTATATTTTAATTGAGCCTCTAGTGTTCGTTACGATAGTTTGTCGCAATTATCACCAAACGGGACTAATGAGCTACCCTACAATGATGAAATTTATTACTGCCTATTAACCAAACCCTGCGCAACCAAGGTTACCTGTTAAAGGCCAAAATGGGTACATAAGAAATGCCTTCCATTTAATGAAACAATAACGAAGGACGAGCAAGCAGTCCCGTCTGTGTGGGTCGTATACGTTGCTTGTGTCTTTTTGAATGGCTCCCAGCCTCAAATGAGCAAGGCCATATCGCTCCCTCAAGCACACCAACGCTCCACGATAACTCCTTGAACACCTTCCAACACGTCAAAATCGAGACCCTCCTGACGAAAAGCGACAATAATCATGTCAAAGTCTCGTTCAAGAGCCTCGACAGCCCAACTGGCTTCACCGAGTCTCGGAATCTGAGGAACAGCGTTTTGCGACACGAGAGGATCAGCCCAAGCGACATCAACCTTGCTTGTTTCGACCAGACACCTCGCCAATTCGAGACCAGGGGAGTTGGCAAGATGCGACTGCCCGCGCTTGAAGCCAATGCCAACCACAAGGACGCGTGGTCGCAGACCATTCCTTTCAACGCTGTAGAGACGCGTCACAGCGCGCTGTGCGATTTCGGAAGGACGGTCGCGCATCTTCTCAGAAGCTGCCCGCAGGAGAGGGAATTTGCTGTTGGAAAGCAAATACCATGGATTGACGGGAATACAATGACCACCAACACCAAGGCCTGGTGAGAACGGGAGGTAGCCAAATGGCTTGGTGGCAGCTGCGCGACAAACTTCATATGGATCGATGCTATGGGCACCACAAGCATCCGCCATTTCATTAGCGTAGGCGATGCAAACCATGCGCTGGCAATTCTCGTACAGCTTCATCATCTCGGCCACTTCTGGCTTCGACACTGGCACAACGTGATCGAAGCTCTTCGAGTAGAGCCTCATGATAGCATCAAGCGACCCCGGAACGACATCGTCAAGTCCAGACACAATCTTCGGTATGGAGTGAGCTGGCGGCTCGGTGCGACCAGGGTCAACACGTTCAGGAGACATGCCCGCGAAGAACCCACGCTCTTTTGCGAGAGGGCCAAGAAGAGTGCGCGTCATTCCCACTGCCACTGAGCTCTCCACGACGACCACTGCGCCTCGACGGCCGTAGAGCTTGACCACGCCCAGAGCACTCCGAAGGTATGAAGAGTCGATCGTTTTGTGATCGATCAGAAGAGTCGGTACTGAGATCAGAAAGTGGGTAACTTCAGCAAGATCTGAGGGCTTGCACGTGAACTTGGCACGACTACCGATAAACTTCTGAGTCAACTGTTGAGTTCGAGCTTCTGATACATCGTATCCAAGCACATCGTGATTTTTGGAGAAAACGTCGACTAGATGCTCGCCAACATAGCCAACCCCTATGACAGCAACGAGCGGCTCAGCAGTTGCATCAATGGGCTTGGATACCACGTTGAAGACATCTTCTGCCTCTGAAACTTCACTTGGAGGAGTGATGTCGTAGTATTCTCGACTGGAAATATTCCACGACTTGGTTTCTGGCTCATGACTAACAAAAGGAAGCCCCTGAACAAGGAGGCTCTCGGCAAGAATTTGAGCCATGATAGTAACGATCGACAATTAACGAGTGAATGGGGTGAAATGGAAAAAGATGCAGAGAAATCATCGGGGCTCGACGGGAGCATATGTATTATCAATGGACGACTATGGGCTCGTATCGAGCGATCCATCTACACTTCTGGCTTCACAATGCGACCGATGAATCGAGAACTTCTCCTTTCCGTTCCAATTCAACGGCTATACCGTGCGGCGTCAGGCCTCAGTAACCGGAACTTTTTTACACGATACTCCGAGCCTCAAGTGGAAACTTGGCCTACGACATGAACTGCCCCTGAATAGCTTGCCGTACGAATGCACCTGGCCACGCAAGATCTTTGCACCAACCAAGATGTGATTGTCAAGTCACAAAGACTGAAACTAGCAACAGCCACTCCGCTATCCCAACTCGAGGAAACTTGCGAGGACCAATACAGCCTCACCGATGCCTTGGTTAATCCCCTGTATCCTATGCAGGAGTCAACTAGCCTGGAAGCACGGCATCCATTTCAGCTGACGTGCCTGAATTAACATCCTAGCACAGTCAAATTGTTGTACAGGATGACGAGGGTATGTCGAGGTTGAAGATCAGTCAACTGTCACTCCATTTCGCGATACATTTCCAAGGAAGGATATGTCAGCATACTGGGCTGTGATTGATCTATTGAACAATTTGTTGGCCCGATGGCTGGTACGCATTCTTTATGGATCGCCTTCGCTGAAATTATTGCGTTGAGAATATGATTGAGCAACCAGGAGATGAAGCCTCAACTCAAGCTTACGGGCTGTTGAGTATCGTCTCCGATGCCAAGACGGCTTCACAAGAATTCATGAGATTATTTAATGCGTTTGGCGGGTCAACTTCACTCTCTTGAGGACGATTGCATATGAGATGCTGGCAGTAATTCACTGTGACACGGTGAAGGACAATATTAGGAATAGATCTTCTGTGTGGGGTCAGAAACTTCTCATCAACCCGACAGCGGAAAACGGAACAGCCTTGAAGCTGGCAGGGCTATCTCGCCTGGGATGTTTACATGGCTTGCTGGAGTCGAGCTGAATGACGTTACACAAGCTGACGGAACACGTCAGTTTCTTCCCGACGGGCATTAAGCTTACTGTCCCTGTTTCGTGTCCCGGCGGTAGCTCATATTTTTATCACGACAAGGATGCGAACAAACAAGCGTCTTCAAATCGGCAGCCAACCTTCTGAACTATTCTGGACCTTGTGTAACGATACACCAGAGACATTTAAATGGGACGAATACGAGTGTATGCGCCAAGAAAAACTCGGATAATCCGACTGGAGGACGCTGCAAAAGCAATAATAGCTGCAGGTGACTTGCGTTTTTGGGTGTCTGGGGAAAGTTTCCTTCATGGCCTTGAGGCTGATAGTAGATCCTGGAAACTGCCAGTTCTTGCCAGCGAATCAACACAATCAAGAGCCAACTCATCAACATTAGTGTCGATAAGAATATTGAAAGCTGAAGTAGCAATCAAGTCTTGCTGCCTGGTGTGGCATCAATGGGTCAATATCTGCAAGTCGAATATTATTCACATCGCCAAATCAGAGCACTATCGACATGCAATTGCCCGAAAAGAAAGCAATAAATCAGAGACAGTGGCCTCACCTGATGATGGCTGGCTTGTTGGGGATGGCTTATATTGATCTCAACGTGGATCCTCATTGACCATTAGGTGACCTAGTATGAGGCCTAGGCTGCCGGGTCAGTACATTCAACTCGGCTGACGCTCTCTCGTGTTCAAGGTGCAGAATTTGGGCGTCCAAACCATCTTAATTTTAAGTTGGATGTTTACCTCGCTCAGGAGCTGCAGTTACGCGTGCCCCACGTAGATAAACTCTCTCTAAGCTTCATACAACTACCCATCGGCCGCTCGCATTGCCACTCGTTCAACTCACAATTTTCCCTTCCTTCGTTCCAAGTATATTGCTTCCGTTTCATCACTATCGTTCAAAATGAAAGCCAGCCTTCCCGTCACCCTTGCTTCCCTGCTGCTCCATGCAGGGACTGCTCTGTCTGGACCAGTCTTTGTAGCCGATGATCTTTTGTCATTGCGCAATTCGAAGTTGAGGAAACGTGCCGAGTGTGGTCTTGGGATTGGTTCGTGCAATCCTGGATCCTGCTGTTCAGAGAGTGGCTTCTGCGGAACAACCGGAGACTTTTGTGGTGGTTCTGCTTGCCAGCTCGAGTACAGCGATTCGTGTGATACTTTGTAAGTGCTATCTGAAGCTTGGGAATCACAGACAAGATCTTGTATCGTCCAAGTCCTCGTACTGCAGTAACGGACATGAAGCTGACATGGAGACCAGTTTCGGGCCTCGTGGAAGCAGCACGGAAGGGATTTCTCGGCCACAGCTTGGCAATGTCCCGTATGGTATGTCTTTGCCTCAACTCTAATGGCCGTATGCATTATTAGATGCTTACAGCAGAAATAGGCTCTGTCATCACAACTTGCACTACACCCGGTGTGATTGCCCTGACATTCGATGACGGCCCTCTCGACTACACCAATGACCTCTTGGATCTTTTGGATGAAAGAGATGTCCAGGCCACTTTCTTTGTGGCTGGTAACAACAGGGCCAAGGGACACATTGATGACTCGTCCAACCCATGGCCCGCTGTGATGAGACGCATGTACTCTGCAGGCCATCACATTGCCAGCCACACTTGGACTCATCGCAACCTCAACGAGGTCAACAGCACTATCCGAAGATCTGAGATGATCTACAATGAGATGGCCTTCCGCAATCTCTTTGGTTGGATTCCGACCTACATGCGGGCGCCATACCTCGAGTGCAACGCCGCATCTGGTTGCCTGGATGAGATGTCCGAACTTGGCTACCATGTTGTGGACCAGAATGTCGACACGAAGGACTACGAAAATGATAGTCCTGCTTTGATCCAAATCTCCAAGGATCGCTATTCTGCTGGAGTCTCATCCAACTCAGACAGCAACCAGTATATTGTTCTGGCACATGATGTTCATGATCAGACTGTTCACAATTTGACTGCTTTCATGATCGATACTGCCCAAGATCGTGGATACAGGCTTGTGACTGTCGGAGAATGTCTTGGTGACCCTCGGGAGAACTGGTACCGAACGGTTTCCCGAGGCCGAGATGTCACATCGACAGAGTCAGCTACCCCTACCCGAACTGTACCTCCTACCAACGTGTCGGTGACAACAAACACTGCTACCTCTACTGCTACTGGTGGTCTTGTAATTTCCCCAAACCAGCAATGTGGTGGTAGCACAGGCTATACTTGTCAGGGGTCAGCCTTCGGAAGCTGCTGTTCCTGGTATGGCTACTGGTACGTCCTCCCCCGCTCTATTCGTAAACATGTCAAGCGTGTTGACATTATCTAGTGGATCGAGTGAAAGCTACTGTGGAACAGGCTGTGATGCAGACTTTGGGTCGTGCACGCCTTCTGGAAGTGACATTCACGACACCACCAACGGTCTTTGTGGTCCAGGTGTCAGGGCATCATGCGGAAACTACGGTGAAAAGACCTGCTGCTCTCAGTACGGGTTCTGGTGAGTACCCCCCTAGACCAAGATAATAGATGTAACTGACATGTGAACAGCGGTAACAGTGCTGCTCATTGTGGAGCTGGTTGTCAGGGGGGCTTTGGAGAGTGTAACTGAGGTGCATGTTTATCCATCAATATGATGTTGATGTTGTGACTCAGACGGCGGTAGAGGCTTGCGGAGAGGGTAAGACAGTGATGACTGTCGGGATATTCTTGTTTACTTTCTTGTATCCTTCCAGGATCATTAATTGTCCACGTGTGGACCTCTTTAGCTGGTATTTACACTTAATTGGTATCGATTGACCGTAATTCTGCAATAAATCTTGTTGAGTTAATCTATCTTACATGCTTTCAGCTGAACATGAGCTGCATGGAACTTTTTCCCGGTGAAAAATTTCAGTCTTGCTGAAATTACGAGTCTGATGTCTCACAACGTCAAACGTGCATTTAAGCATGCAGAGCCTCCTGAAATAGAAACCTATGCAGCTAGTCTGGGACTATATCCGCTGTATCACCACAAGAAACGCGTCACGGCCTCACCTTGACCTGCATACACCAAATCTCGATTCTTACTGGATAAGCCTAACTTGCAAACGACCAACCAGCGCGGCGTGATCGGCGTGGGGTTCCGCACCCCGAGTGTTACACAACATCTCGGGATGCTACTGGACGTAAGCGGTTACGCAACGGGGGATATCTTGTCAGTGACGGGGGTATGCTGGTAGGATATTGGGAAGAAATTGGGATATGTAGGTGAAAGAATGGGATGTGCCGGGATGTGTTTGGAGATACTAGGGTGACGGGCGGGGATACGTAGGTGAAGGACTGGGCAATCGGGTGGCGGAGATCGTCTCGGTGAATCTTGCATATTGCGTGCTGAGTTTGCTGGCAAGAGTGTGGCTGCATATAATGGTGCTTTTGTATAATGCGTTTGTTTGGTGGTGTGGATGGATGGGCTACTGCAGGTCCGGCCTTGTTTGTTCGGGTTGGGCCGTGGACTTAAGTTTAAGCTTGAAGCGGGATCTTGATATCTCACTGCAGGTGTTGTGGGAGAAGGTTCTGGATGGTGTTGAGGTATACTGTGAGTTTGAAAGTTGGAGTTTGAGGTGCTGATACGGAGGAACTCTTCAATGTTGGAACAATGCCTCATTCCATATCTCCACATCTTATTCTATAGTCTTCTTACAGCAGCAGGCTCAGCTTTAGAATGCCAGTCTTGAGCTGTCACGTATCCTGTCAAGCCGAGAGCCTCGTATTCTGCCATCTAGATCTTCCTCCCCTTTGCAAAGACCCGAGATACCAGATATACATACCCTGTTCCTTGTGGTGACATGCCAATGCATCGAGGCCACTCTGATATTGAATCTCAACAACCTCAACAAGTCAAAGATCCGCGCATCGAGATTCCACAGGCCTCATCCCGAAATAATCGCACCATACGGTTCGGGTGAGATTCACAGTGACACAACAAACCCCATTGCCAACAACTCAGGTCCTCTCCCGCTGCCTTGGCTGCATACCAACCAAGCAAAATGCGTTTTTCCCTACTCAGTAGACCATACCATGTCAAAAATAGCCCACGGGCCGAGCTGATATCCAAGGATCGTGCGTGTCTCCCCGTTGATCACTTTCACCCGTATGCAAGGTCTCCATTTCAGGACTATTACTTTTTTTATTTTTCCAATTTTTGTAAAACTTGGTTTGCCCGTGATGAGAAGCATTGGTCAGCGGAGATCCCGCGCCACCCCTCTCTCGTGTGCTGTCGTGTTAGGCTCGTGAGGACCAACGGTGAGGCTGGACGGCAGTGTGAGGCCTTTGGTAATATTTGTTGTTTGGGGACTAGTGTTTTTGTGCTGGGGAGATCTTGCTATAGCTTCAATATCCCCCAGCTTAGAAAGTGCTTTCTTGTTCGATAGGAGATAGACTCATCACTCGCTTTTGGGTTCTGTTGGAAGGGTGTTTATTCATCGGGTCTTTGACCTTGTCACTCGCTTTTGTCTCTCGTTACTCTTGTCACTTTGGTGTACAAACTCGGCTATAGGGTTGCGATCATTTTCAGCTTCACTAGAACGGTGAGTCTCCTGAACGTGTGTCCTAGCATATACTAAACTCTCCAGTCAACGCTTTCTTATCGAAGAGTTCAAGTCAACAATCGCAATGGCCAACTTGGTGCCTCCAGGTTCCGCCAGGGAATCATCCTCTTCGGAGACAGGCAATGCAATGTCTTTCATTAAGGGAAAGATGCCTGCTATGCCATATGGTGGTGGCCCTGGCCCTTCAACATCCCACGGCCAGATCCCCCTCAGGCCAAGCGGAACAATCTCGAGAGATTCAGTAAGTTCCCTTAACAGCCTTACTCCTAAAGTTCATCCTAACAAGCTATAGTCCGTCATCCGAGGTATCAACGGCGGCTTCCATCCAGGCGCCCAAACCCCAATGTCAAGCGTAACCCACGCCTCCTGGCTCACCAACAACGGCAACGAATCGAACCTCTCCTTCACATCATCCATCATGCAAGAAGAAGCCAAACTCCGTTGGGACTCAGACGAGGAACTCAAAAAGATGTCCAAGAGTATGCTCCGTCTTCAGAAATGGAGTCTTATCATCGGTCTCGCTTCTATCAACGGTGCTCTCATCTACGTTGGTTGGAAGTACTACCAGGTGTACTACTTCTTCCTCGTGCTCTTGAGTTCCAACACCGTTCTTCAGTCGTTTATGTGTATTTGCATCATTCTGCATTGGTTTATTACACATGTTCTTTTGGGATGGTGGAAGAGGGATGAGAATGTCCCTGCTGAGCCGGAGAAGATGGTGCTTCTTCTGCCGTGCTACAATGAGACGTATGAGGAGTTGACGAGATCTCTTGATTCGCTTATTGCGCAGAAGAATATCGACAATCATCCTCGTGTTATTTTCATCGTTGTCGATGGAAATGTTCGTGGTCCGGGCATGGAGAAGACTACGCAGGATTATCTCCTCCAAGATATCCTCGAGCCTGGCCCCTCTCGAACTTTCGAAAATGGATACCGCGCTCGAGACGGTTTATTCATGCCAGTCAAGACACAAACCGGTTTCTACAAGGGTATTCCGTACGTGTTCGTTGGAAAGCGGTACAACCAGGGCAAACGCGACAGTCTCTGCTTCGCGCGCTCTCTTATCTACCACTTCAAGCAACGCTCTGAAAACATCGTCACCATGTTCAACAATGAGCTCTTCGAGTACATTGGTAACAACTTCATCAACGCTGGTCTTGATGATATCACGTACCTCTGCGGTATGGATGCCGATACTGTGTTTGATGAATACTGTATCTGGGAGATGATCAAGGAGATTCGCAAGAACCCAAAGCTCGTTGGTGTATGCGGCCATGTCTGCGTTGACTTTGATGGTCATAATTGGGGATACTGGTCGCTGTACCAGTCGGTTGAGTATTCCCAAACTCAAGGCCTTCGACGTATGTTTCAGTCTCGCATCACTGGAAAAGTCAATTGTCTTCCTGGATGCTGTCAGCTCATTCGTGTTGATGAAGCTACCTTTGGCGATGCTGTTCTTCGCGAGCGCTTTGGATACTGTCCTAAGCCAAATGATATCATGACACAGCACATCATGGGTAACTATTCTGAGGACAGTATTCACGCCTCCATCATCTTCAGTCTCTTCCCCGGCAAACAAACAGCCCAAGCCCTCCGCGCCAAAGCCATGACAATCGTCCCCCAAGACTGGAAAGTCTTTCTCTCCCAGCGTAAGCGTTGGGCTTTGGGTAGTATCTCCAACGAATTCGTCATGATCTTCCGCCCTGGCATCATCCTCATCGAGCGTCTGCAGAGCCTCATCGCCGTTATAACATGGGCAATTACCCCTTTCATCATCGCCGCTTTTATCGAACTCCTCATCGTCTTCGCCAAACGAGGCAGCGAAGTGATGCAAGACCCCGTGTTCCTCGGTCTCATCTGCGTATTATTCTTCCGCTATGTAAGTCAAAGTCACACTCTTACTTACCCCTGCAGCAAATCTCACGCCAAGAAAGCTTGGCTAACGTCTTTTTGCAGCTTTACTCTTTTTGCATTGGCTTCTGGCTGCCTCGCAACAACCTCGAGCGCGCGCAGTACTTTGTTGGCTATGTCATGCATCTCTTCACGTCGCCTTTTATGAACATTATTATTCTGGTCTACTCTCTGTTTCACTCTGATGACTTCAAGTGGGGTAAGACGCGTGAAGTTGTCAGGGGTGTGAACGAGAAGGATGGTGATGATGTTGGTGGTCGGGGCACACACTGAGGCTGGTAAATAACCTCTACATTTATCTTCTACATATTCTTCTTGAATCCACGGATGGTGGTGGGTTTGGTTTGATACGATATCGAGGGTGTTGAAAATAGACTGGAGTATACGGACCGGTCATCAATGTAATGTATATTTCTTGTTACAAAAGGACTAAAATATTGCCATTTCCAGATACGGAGGCACCAATGATTACAGAGATCTTAGTCTTGACTTCTTGTGGCGCAATGATGAGACTCGAGACCACCACGTGCAGTTAAGTTGCATTAGTTGACTGTTGACGCTTGCGGACTGGGTGTGCCAAGATAAGCCCATCCGATATCCGACAGTTTGGTCACTTTCATAGATGGAAAGCCAAGAAGGGAGAGGTTAACTTTACCATTCGAGGTATCTCGACACGCCATGACCAACCTAACGCGTAACAATCAGTTATCAAGGTCCTATCTCAGTGTCCTCATGATCACTGCATTCCTATCAGCCAGATAGACAACCCCGCCCGTCCCGTAGATAGCACCAGGGACTTTTTATCTTGTTTGGGTATAGCTTCATTCTCACGAGCTACGCCGATCTCCATCGCCAACGGTTCCCCTCCTATTGGCTCCTCGGGACATGCCAGGATTCGAAATCCGGGGGTGGGTACACGCCAAGAGCAGCTGGTCAACAGCTCTTAACTCTTTTACGTAGCAAACCTCGTGGAGCTCTCTCTTTTCCCTCATGTAATGGCAACTATGAAAGTTCAAGCAAAGTCCCGCTCTGGCTGCAGGGCCTGCAAGAGCAAAAGGGTAAGAATATCCGGAGCACCAGCCAGCTTACCCTATTTCTCACTAACGCTGTGATGTGTTGTAGCTCAAGTGTGACGAGAGCAAGCCTAGCTGTAATAATTGTATTGCGAGGAGGATTAGTTGCCCGGGGTATCAGCAAACTCTCAAGTGGTCCACCAAATATGAGCGACGAAAGGACAAGACGAGTGATCCTCCTGGTTTCAACAAACTCATTTTTGCTGCGTCTGAGTCGGTTCAGCGTCGTGGTTCTGATGTGACGGCATCTCCACCCCAGAGCAGACGGTCTTCTACCACTTCGCAACAAGCTTCAAGTCCTGCTACGGTGGCATCGGTTCCTGCATTTTTGCCTGCCGACCCAAGTCTTGTGTGTCAAGAAGACAAGGACATTAAGAGTACAGTCCATGCAGCTACGAATTGTGGCCGGCCATACAACGTTTCTCGAAGGTGCTCAACATTGACATCTCCTAACTTCGCGGACAATACGACGTCTTCAAACAACATGCCTCTCATATTACTACCCCAAGACCCAACGCCGAAGACGCCCGAGGAGACCGAAGATCAAACCATCGCTCTCTATAGACGACGCTCATCATGCTATAAAGCAATGAATACTCCAACAACCATTTCTGAACCATCGACATTCCTAATCGAGCTCTGGTTCAAATCTGTCTGCGGTTCATGGGCAGCATACGACTCCCCGACTAATCCCTTCCGGCGCCTAGGATCTTCCCTATGGGGCTCCTCAAGACCATTGTTCTACTCGCTTCAGAGCATGGCTGCTGCTTCTCTCACACGGCGACAACCTCAGATACAAGAAATCGCTTCATCGGCCCCACGAATAGCGACCGAGGCTATAATTCAAGAGCTCAAAGATCTCTTCGCGTCGCCGAATAGTGTTACTACAATACCTCACGCGCTTATCATATCGCTGTTCTGTCTCAGCTCATCACTTTGCTGGATGGACCACAAACAACTTGGTCTGCAATATCTACGGCACGTGCGTGTAATACTAGCCCTGCTCGAAATGCGATCCGAGCACCTCTCAAAACAAGACCAAAGCTTAGTCGGCTTCTTCAAAGAGTGCCTTATCTACGAAGAATCCGTCCGCAGTATCGTGACAAGCACCAAAGACGACATCAGCACGCTCACAGAATGGACGCCGGCGACGTATCCACCGTATGACTTTGTTCTTCATCCCTGGACTGGTGTTCCGCCCAAAATAATTGCTTTGTTCGGAAAGTCAATGTCGCTGTGTCGCAGATCGCGGGATACTTGGCGGAACTGCACTGCGCCGACGTATGAGGTTATGTGGCAGACAATGATCGACATTAACGAAGCGCAAATCCTCGAAGAGACGCTCTTGTCTGTGCAAGTGCCGAAGCTCATCAGCGACGCGGCAGACGCTTACACGAACAAGGGCCAAATTAATCTCGATTTACACCACGCTGCAGAAGTCTTTCGACTCTGTTCATTACTACAGCTGTACCAAACATTTCCAGATCTTGTGTCGAGAAGACTTCCCGAGAGGATAAATGGGAGTGTAACACAAGTTACATGGCCCACGTCACTCGCCCTTCACATCACAGGCCTCTTGTCCAGCATCCCTGCCTCGTCGATCCGATGTCTGCAACCCTTGCTGTGTCTCGGAGTCGGCTCAGGATTGCGGTGTAAGACGGTCTGCGCTGAGGAAAAGCCACCGCAATTAGAGATCCTAGACGCCACCACCGAGGAGTGCGAAGAAACTAACCAGAACCATTTCACAGACGTCAACTTGGCGCGTGATTTTATCGTCGAGAGACTTAAAGGGTTTGGCAACGGTCCAGCTGCTGGGCCTATTGTTGTGCTGCGGGAGTTACTACAGGCTGTGTGGTCGTATTATGATTGTGAAACAGTGCCGGGGTCTGTTCATTGGCTTGATGTGATGGATGATTTAAAGTACGAGACTGTATTTGGTTAGATTTGAGGCCAAACGTAGCTCTATGTTTAATTGCTTAGTTCGATACCCAGTCCAGCCAGTCTAATACAAGTGAACAAGTCTCTTTCTCATTCTTGGACTCCTAGACTCATATCATATCATGCCCGGCACATCATCCAAGATCCCTGTGATGGTCAATCGAACTTCCCGTCTTGGCGGCCGCATTCCGTTCAGCTGCGCCCACCATCAGAGACATAGTTACACTCCCGGACTCCCAAGGGGGTGCAATAAAACTTAGGACCTCTATCTTGGGTGTCAAAAATCCTTAGGTAACTTTAGATAAGTTTTGGCCAAATTTAGTACAGACTTAGAATACCCTTTGCTGAGTTTATTTTGACACCCTAAATCAAGGTCCGATGTTTTCTTGCTCCCCGAGGCACTCCTCGCAGGGTAAATACTGGGATCTCTTATCTTGTCACCAACAAGGACCATTCCTTATCAGGGTTGAGTTACCGTGCAGAAACCCAGTGGATTGGTCTGCGCGCGGGGTAGAGCAGCGCCCGTGATAGCTACACCACACTAACACTTTCTAGGCAAAAATGTCCCGGCTAGAAGTAGAATCTGGGGAAGGGGGGATGCTCGTGATATCACAGTGTAGTAGGCGTCACAGAAGGTTTAATTTCATGATAAGGGTGTGTGAGTGGTTTATAATACAATGCTACCGCCGCACGTTTTATGTCAACGTCAACTTCAACTTCAATTGTTCTTGCTTCATCATACCTAATTGTTATTTGTTGTGATTGTCAATATGAATAACGCAGAGAAAGGTGTGGTTTCAGAAAAGGGGAGTGATCATGAGCAGGCAAAGAACTATGATCATGCTGTTGGTGACGCCGGCGATGCTGCGGACCTGACGGCCCTTGGGTACAAGCCCGAACTCAAGCGTAACCGATCAATGTTTACGCTTCTTTTCCAATCATTAGCAATTGCTGCTGTAAGACTCCCACCAACCCCCTTCACTCCGTCTCAATCACTAACTTGTGATAGATCCCCTATGGCTTCGGCGCACCGCTCATCAACTCCGTCTACGGCGGCGGTCAACTAACCATGTTTCTCGGCTGGATCATCGTCTGCATTCTCGACGAGTGCATCGCCATCTCACTAGGCGAACTCGCTGCTCGATGGCCTACATCCGCTGGTCCCTACTACTGGTCTTTCCAGATCGCGTCGCCAAAGTACAGAACTGTCCTGTCTTTCATCACCGGCTGGACATGGCTGGTTGGAAATTGGACCATCACGTTATCCGTCAACTTTGGCTTTGCTTCGCTTCTCGCGGGAGGTATTAGTATCTTCTTGCCCGAGTACGACTGGCAGCCTTGGAAGCTTGTGTTGATCTTCTATGGACTTTGTGTGTTTACCTTTGTCATTGTCGCGTTTGGCAACAAATTCCTTCCTACCGTGGATACGTTTTGTGCAGCATTCACGGCTATTACTATCTTTATCGTTTGTGTTTGTCTGTCGACTAAGGCAGATAGAGGCAGGCATTCGGCAAGCTACACACTTGTGAGTACGGAGGTTCCCGACCACTCTCTTCCCTACTAACTAGCCAAGGGCAATTTCGATACCAACTTATCGGGCTGGGGGAACTTTGGTTTCTGGATTGGCGCTCTACCATCAGCTTATACGTTCTCCGCTATCGGCATGATCACTTCCATGGCTGAGGAATGTGGTGATGTTACAGTCAAGCTCCCAAGAGCTCTCGCCCTCTGCGTCCCCGTCGGCGGCATTGCAGGCTTGTTCTTCGTAAGATACACTTGATCTCCCTTTCACATCAATTCACTAACAATGCCCAGATCATCCCCATCTGCGCAACCCTCCCCCCTCTAGAAGAACTCCTTGCCGCACCACTAGGCCAGGTTCTCCCCATGATCTTCTACCAAGTCATGGGAAACCAAGCCGGTGGAATCGCCCTTACCGCACTGGTCCTCATCATCACCCTATTCTGCTCCATCTCTATCACAGTCGCCGCCTCCCGAACGACATGGGCTTTCGCACGCGACGAAGCCATCCCCCTCTCTCGAGTCTGGTCAAAAGTCAGTAAGCGACACGGAACACCCATCATGGCTCTCCTCCTCACGACTATCATCGAAATGCTTCTGGGTCTCATCTACCTCGGTTCAAGCTCTGCCTTTAACGCTTTCATCGCCGTCGGTGTCATTGGTCTCGCTAGCTCGTATGGTATTCCAATTTTACTATCCATGCTCACTAATCGAGCTGGAGTCAACACGGCGCCCTGGACTTTTGGCAAGCAGATTGGTTGGGTCATCAATCTCTTCGCTCTGGCATGGATTTGCTTTGAGATGATTTTGTTCTGTATGCCTGTTGCTATCCCTGTCAATGCTGTCACGATGAACTACGCCGTCGTTGTGTTCTTTGGCTTTATGGCCATGTCGGCGGTTTGGTATGTTGTGCATGCTAGACATGTGTATAAGGGACCACCAGAGTCCGACGGCATTCACAAGTAAGAAGGAAGTTTTGGCGTTGGATCGTTTCTCATATATTCAACTGGCACCGAACCTGTTGTCCTGTACATACTTCTAGTTACCATCAATCGTAATGTCACCAGTGTGGCCAGAGTCTGCTTTCTTCCTGAGAATTCTTGTGAACATAGCAAACTTGCCGAGGATTCCGGTGTCCAGAGATACCGAGTTTCTGAGCTACTTTGTTCGTGTAAAGGGGTCATGGTCGCCTCTCCTTCCCACGGCGACTTAATGTTCGACTCCAAAAACATCCCAAATGTCCTGTCTATACAAAAGTGACTCCCATATGTGCTCAGCGGATTTGATCAGCTCTCGCAAGATACTCCGGCGTATACCGTCCACTCTCCCCCCTCCCACTAAACTCCTCCATATCACCCTCCTGGACATCAGCCAAATACCTATCAAACTTATCTGCAACATCAATCGCCCTCTTCAAATGCGAGAAGGTCATCTTCTTCTTCTTATACTTGGCCAACTGTCGCCCCGTCGTGATCGAATTACGAATTTGTCGTCCATTCATAGGATACTTGTTTGCCAGCTCTTCCAGATGTAATTCGATATCATCAAAGTCGATACTTTCCTCCTCACCTAGACTCTTCAACCTCGCCAGGAAGTTCTTCCAGATTTGCAATCGCTGGTAATCCTTCAACTTCTCGTACCGTAGAGCCAGCTGGATACGTGATTTGAAGGCCTCGTCAAATGTCCCCACGCGGTTAGTCGTTAAGATGAGGATACCCTCATAGTACTCCAAAGCTCGAAGGAATACAGATACTAGCGCATTCCTCTTTAGATCTTGCAAAGTGCGCTGTTCAAGAAACACTTCTGCTTCGTCAAGAAGGACGACACAGTCCCAGACCTTGCCTAGATGAAACACAGATTCGAGATATTTCTCCACGTCTGCAGGTTCAGTGCCAATATCTCCGCACGTAACTGGATATAAAGGCTTCTTGGCGATTTCCGCCACAGACTCCGCTGTAAATGTCTTGCCTGTTCCTGGTGACCCGTGCAGGAGCATGATAAGACCACTTCCTTTGCTTTCGATAAGATCTGTGTTCTTCTCGGCGTCAAGTTGGTTGGTCACTAGAGCTAGTACAAGCTCCTTCATGGCTTCGTCTGCGACGAGACTTTTGAAAGCCTCTTTGTTCCAACTGACATCTCGAATTCGATCAACCTCGAGATCAACTGCATATTCATGAGTATACTAAGTTCAGGTTATCGTCCCGCGAAAGTTACTTACCCCATTTCTTACGTCGCAAGTCAAATCCCGGGATCAGCTTAGGGAACAGGTAAATCTCTGGCTCTTCAGGCTCACTTCCATCCTTTGGCAAGTTGGGCTTCCGACCTGATATATATCCTTCTTGTCTCATGTAGCTGCTTCCCGGATGTAGTTCTTTATAGGTATCAAAGTCCACCATAAACCGTTGTCCCTGCTGGGTTTCAGTACAATTTGTCAGCTTGATTGAGGCCTTCTTACCGCTTGTATCCTGTCAGAATCACTGCCTTCGTACGAAATGAGAGTTTTCTCACGCAGCTTCCAAAACCTCTTGCCTCGTTGTCGTAAGATCTCTTTTACCTTTGGCTTTGCATATAACAATGGTATAACGTTGAGATCCGTGATGTTGATCTCCCCACCTCTATACTTGGGTGGAAAGTCTATGAACAGCTCCTTGTCAACTGCAAAGAACCTTCCTGCATATCCGTAAGAACGTGTCTCCACTATCCACGTGTGTGTTCCCTGTTTCTCTTGGTCCTTATCTGAATCATCCGTTTTCTTCTTCTGCTTGTGAGGAGCTGGTCGAGTGGTAGCAACACGCCCACTGTATCTGCCATTCTTGTTTGCCACCAGGGTATCTCCGGGGCGTATCAAGAACTCAATGGAGTCACTAGAGACTTTTCCTCTCTTGAACTGGTCGTCGATTTGGTCATAAAGAGGTGCAAAGTTACTTTCGATCCATTCAACGAGTAGTCCAACCAGTTGGGCGTGTCGCTCTGATAGTGCCTCCATCTTGAAGCTCGTTCGGCAGTGATACCACCAGAGATGAGGGTCCTGCAAACTGCCCATCTCGTAAACATACGGAAAGTCGTCGCTCATCGAAGGGAAGAGCTCAAATAAAGCTTCAACTGCCTCAACCATTTCTTCCGTCACTAGAACGACATCCTGACTAGCCGGTTCTGGTTCAGGGAGTGGCTGCTTTGCTCTCTTGGCTGCGTTTACCGCGTCGTATTGATAATCTACTGAGTAATATTTGTAAACGATCAGTGATGCGCCCTGTTCTTCAGCGTAGTCACCAGGGTCTGTGATGGGGAAACGACCCCTGAGGTCGACATCGTCGCCAAACACTACCCATTCAGGTGGAGAAAGATAGACTGTCCGACTTCTTTCGTCAATACTGTCGTCATCCAGCTCGATTCTTTCTAAGCAATAGAAGAGCTGAACTTTGGCAGGCAATTCCGTGGGGACAGTTGAAGCGTTGTCCGCATCTTCTCGGAGGGTGGTGTTTTCTTCTTCCAACTCCTCAACACGTTGTATTAATGCCTGCAATGTGTTCTCATCAACTAGAATCTGGTGGGGAGAAATATCTTCTCCAGCAACGTCGGCAAAGTCATGAGATCCCTCCTCCTGTATTCGAGACAGTCCATGAGCCTCGGTTGTCTTTCTCTCATTTGATAGCCCGCTTTCATGCTGAAGCTCAACGGCGCTGACAGGCATGGCACTTGGCTCTGAGAGCTTTGTTTGTGCCTCTGCTTGCTCCTTGTTGGCTTTAGTAAATGTCGGGATACGGTAGCCTCGAGTCGCACCAGGCGTTCTGTAAAAGGAAGGTATGATGGGAGCTGGGGGTTGGGGTGGTGCGAAGTTGTTGAGTCCATTGATATCACTTGGCATGATAGGCCCGTTGTCTATCGCTGCAAGCTTGTCTCTATTACTAGCTCCTATGGTGTCTTCGGAGATGGTATAGTTTATCTGAGCGGGCTTGATAACGGGTGGCGGAGGTGACACTGGAGGCGGCTGAAACCCCTGGGGATAAGACGGCGGTGGCGGCGGAGGAGGATTAGGATTGACCCATTCACTCGGTGGCATAGAAGAACGATCAATGGGAGGAGGTGGAGGTGGCGGCATCACCTGCATTTGATTGCGGGGAGTCTTGGGAACGACGATGGGGGGAGGAGGCGGAGGTATTCTTCCTTTGGGAGCCTTTTGAGGATTCCTTATCCGAGTATTTGAAGGCGTAGGTCGAGGTCTCCGAGGTAGCGCCAACATTGAAGGTCTCGCAAACAGTGCCCCCTCTCTTCTCAGAAGTCGGCTGAGCTGCTGGTGAATGTCTTCCTCTTCACTATCATCCTTATCCTTGTCCTTGTCCTTCTTGTTCTTGGGGAGGGGCGACACGCTTCTTGTTGGTGAGTCCATGTTCACTATTTGCTTAGGGTAGACTGATTATGAGATAAATTAAGAGGTGTTGAGATGAGACTGGATCAGGCTGAGGAGTTGTCAGCCGCAAAAGCGCCTAACCAGGGTGTATGCATGAAGCTGCAGGGTGTCATCTTGATTAGGTATGCCTCGTGATTGCTCAGCCTTCAGCGCCTCCTCTCTGCCTCTGCCGTGGGCCTCTGAGACTCGAGTCAAATATCGTCCGAAGAGACATTTCCATATTGGTCCTCATTTCAATAACCTCTCTCGTGATGTCCGTCGACCAAGTCTTTCAGTTATGGTACAAGGGTGATGATGCGAGTAAGCAATCACTAGCCAATGAAACACTTCAGATAAGCTTACTCTATCAGATAAAGCGGATATAGCGCAACAGGCCTTCAAATCGGTTAAGAAACACTTCGAACAGAGCAACTCGTTGAGCAGTGACGAGAAGGCTCTTTTGGTGAAGAAATCGTCGTTACAAGACGTGGAAAAGGCAGTCAGCGACGCTTTCGCAAAGTACGAAGCCAAGAGCGAGGCCTCGAAAATACGGAAATGGTTGTTAAAAGCTTCTGAGTCAATATGCCATTATGGCCAAGTACTCGATGTCTTTGTTCAGCATCATCCAGAATATGTTTCTTTGGCCTGGGGACTAATGAAGGTGATGTTTATCGTAAGTTGACTTGATCTTCTTGCTGAACCTTGATATCTCACCACCGTATGCTAGAGCGTGGTAAATCACGGCGAGACACTCAAATTGCTATCTAAATCACTATTTGAGGTTGCCCAGCGTCTTCCACGCATCGAACATCTATCCGCCCTGTATCCGACTAAGAACATGAAGCTAGCCATCGAAAGTCTCTACTCCTGCATCATGGAGTTCCTACTCATAGCTCACTCATGGTGCAATGAGTCAAAGTTCAAACATATTTATCACAGCTTCACAAGACCACATGAGTTGCGCTACGGCGATCTGTTACAGAGGATAGAAACTTGCACGGACAACATCAACGAACTTGCGACTGTAGGATCGCAGACTGAGCTTCGAGTTATGCACAACACTCAGTCATCAAAACTCAACGAGATCATCCTGAGTTTGCAGACCAGTGAGAAGACTAGGCAATCGCAGATAGATGGCCTCAATTGTGCCATTTCGAGATTGGAAATTTCGAGTCGAGACCATGGTAGGAAACTCGATCTGATCATGCAATGGCTAGAGGCTTCCGGGCTGACAATTAACGATTTGTTGACAAAGATAGAAAGTATGTGGCAACCCAAAATGAGTGCAAGGTCTTTTTGCTAACTTGTATCAAGCTTTTCATTCTATTCAGACGAGTGCGCAGCTGGATACCAACCAGAAGCTCTCTTCTCTGCAGCTATCCCAGGCATTGGCAACCTTCTCTCAGAGCCATGAAGATCCCAAGTCCTTATATAAACACCACTTATTTCTTCGTAATCGGCGGGCCTCGGGCAGAGGAGCAGCAGTATCTACTAATGAGTTCTGGTTGTCCCCAAAACTCGCACGATGGTCCTCTTGCCCACATTCTTCTCTCGCCATCATCAGAGGCAGCTTCACGACCCGTTGGGCAATCCAGGATTTCGCAATTGATATCATACACGCGGTTACCATGATGAACATGCCAGCTATTTGGGTGTTGGGTAGCGCGAACAAGACGAGCTCTAATGCGATGTTGAGCCCCGCTGATTTGGTGAGATATCTAACTTACCAAGCACTACAAATTGAAGGAACAGTCACGACAGAGAAGCAGATGTCATTGAGACATTCACAGCTCGAGGAAGCTAATACTAGCCAAGACTGGTTCAGACTCTTCAAACTCATAATGCAAGACTTGGGAGGCCAAGTTTATGTCATCGTTGACCTTGCAACAGTGACCTCTGGTCCAAAGGGATCTGGCCAAGTCAACTTGATCTACCAACTGAACGAAATGTTGGAAGACCTGAGTAACAAGAGATTACACAAAAGATCACAAACAAGAGTCAAGATTATCCTGCTTGTCTATGAGTATAATTGGATGAGCTTGATCCCGAGGGAAATTTATGATTGCCTTGTCCCAGTTAAGATATCTGGAACAAAAGGACTACAAGGAAGAAGAATGCGAACAGCGGTTAATACACGAATTTTACCGAGACAGAGAGATTTACGTTAGGTAGTTACACGCCTTGCCTGTAACCATCTGCATAGTCCCAATCTGAACTGTATCTAGTTGCCCTTGTAAATATATAGTGGCAGGGTTGTGGCGGACTAACAATATTGTGTTTTATGTGGCATAGCTCTGCTTAATTGAAGTGACCCTTGATCATCTAGTCACATGATGAGCTGCATAGATGCGACAATTTCGGGGTCAGATTGATTGACGCTGATGTAACAATAGATACGGATTTTGGCTCGTCTTCGAAAATTATCTCGAATATGTCGTCGCTTGTCTCATTGTGTGAATACTGCTCGCTGATCCCTCTAGACCCAAAGGTGCTGGACGAGGAGGCGAAGCTTGTACGGGCTGGAGAGGGATGGTCCCTCGGAGATGGTATTCGAATCAAGACCAGTTCATGCCCCTTCTGTCGCCTTATTCTGCGTCGCTTTGACCAAGACTTCATAGCTGCCCCGCCTACCAATAAGGTTGAGCTTTTCTGGTCATTGGGACCTGCCAGGCGCCGGGCCTTCTGGACTCATAGGGCTCGAGATGATACTTGGATTGGCTTCGGTTCAGGCATGGAGACGTCTGACCACCCTAATCCTACCTCGAGCTTCTTTCTTGAGCCGTGGACGAGCCCTTTGGTAGATTATTCTAGGATCTTACGCTGGATTTCGTCTTGCGAGCAACTTCATCGCTCGAAATGTGCGATGCCGACAGACCTAGCCTTTGCTGAGGCATTTCCTGATCTCCATGTCCTCCGCTTCATTGATATCGAGGACAGCTGTATCGTAGAAAGGGAAACGCTTGAGAAATATATCGCATTGAGCTATGTATGGGGATTTGTCTCCAGCTTTCGGCTCACCAAAGCGAATCGAACGGCAATGCTTGTACCGGGCTCTCTGAAAAGGGTCCTTGGGATGCTACCAAACACTATAAAAGACGCCATTACGTTAGCAGGGAGGCTTGGCTGTCGATATCTATGGGTCGACGCACTTTGTCTGCTGCAGAATGACACTGAGGACTTGAGGCTGGGCGTCAATGTTATGGACCTTGTTTACGAGAGAGCTTGGTTAACAGTTGTCGCAGCCTGTGGCCATGATGCTAACGCGCGGCTCCCCGGTGTTCAGGAAGGGACTAGGGATAGTTCTTACAACACAATCGAGATTGTGCCCGGCGTCCAGATGGGAATTGTGACAGGACTAGATGGATTGCTCAAACAATCAGTCTATCACACCAGAGCATGGACGTAAGTCTCCCATCCCATGATGATCAATCAAGGATTCTGATTCGATCCAGCTTTCAAGAGCAAGTCCTATCTCGCCGAGTTCTCTATTTCATTGATAACAAGGTCTTCTTTCGTTGCCGTGCAGCAGAGCATGCCGAGCACTTTGTAGACAACCTATCACAAACCTCAGTTGACTCGACGTCGAGATCTCTCCTTCCGAGTGCCGTGCTCATAAACAAGCCAGTGTTCGACTTGTCGATGATGCTTTTCTACTATACAAAAAGGGTCTTGACAAACCAGAACGATACACCAAGGGCCATGGCTGGCATTATCAGGCGAATTGCAGAGCTGATGAAGTGCAACTTCCTCCAGGGGCTTCCATCAGCCATGCTTGACCTTTTTATCATATTCTATGCATGCGGTACCATTCTTCACCGGCGCTCCACATTTCCAAGTTATTCGTGGATAGGCTGGCGCGGTTCTATCGATATAGACTTAGAAACGCCTGATAACAATGAAGTCAATGAGTGGCTTAGGGACAGAACATGGATTATCTGGTACAAGCGGAACCTTTCGGGTATTACCCATCTTGTCTGGGATCCGGATGCAAACCCGTCATTCCCACTGTCAGATATGGAGTATGTGGGATATCGTCGAAGACGCCCTTTCGCTGATGGTCGATACGTTCCCGGACAACTAGACACAAGGCGAACCATGCCTACCGAACAAGCATTCTTCTCTAGGGAAGTGCCATCTTACCCTCTGCTGCAGTTCTGGACCCTTTCGCTGGTCTACAGAATCTTCGACATCGATGTTTTCAGGGCCACCGGATATTTTCAAGATTCCAACAACAAGAAATGCGGTTTTGTTTTTCTGGATGGCTTTGAAGAAACGGACTTTTTCGAACCGTGCGGTTTCTTTGAGATAATCCTTCTATCCGAAACATACAGAAATGCATTTGCAAATCACACATGGGTACAATGGCAGGATCCGTATCCTCTAGTGGTAGGTCAATGGAAATATTATAACATCATGATTCTGGAATGGCACGGTGGAATAGCTGAAAGGCGAGGTTTTGGCTTGCTTCACCAAGGTGCTGTTAAGTTTAGTTTAGCCCCCGGTCCGTCTTGGAAGGAAATATTCCTGGCATAGAGCCTCGCATCGGTGAGAACCCTTTCTTGATACGGACAGACTTAGATTCTGGGTAGTAAATCGATGGCTTAATCGGGGTTCACATCATTGTGTTGGAAGTCGTGTCCTTCGAGAAGATGACAGTCTAAGTCTAGACGCTGCTTCTCTCCGAGTTCAACAACGCTTTCTGTAATCTTAGAGGTACAAACAGCTTTTTTATCTTCCTCATTCTCATGGTTTAATGCATTGACGAGATCCCCATCGGCCTGAGCTCCAAGCTAGCCAATAAGTTTGTCTTTTGTCGGAACTTGCTTGAGCTCTGCGTCATGAGATTCGATACAGTGCATTCTCTTCTTTTGCTTTGTTGCAAGTTCCATTCAACAGATAGCCCAGTTGAGGCTGTCTGCTTTCAGATCAAAATATGAGAAATCATGTTCTGCAACGAAACTTGACGCCATAATGTCTCGCGAATTTTAATAGTGGATGCCATGACTAGGCTACTCTGCTGTCTCCATCAATTACACATCACATGCCTTTCAAATGAACAAGAAATTGATTCTTCTGTGCCTTCTAATGATTTGTGGCACAGTATGTTGGTTCGGCGTAGTGACTCAACGCATGCTCCACAACGAATATAATTTCAAATACAAATTCTTGTCCTCATCGCTCATGACCTCTGTTGCTTGGGAAATTTCACAACTTAGATGGCTCACCACGAAAACCAGCTCCCCTGGGAAGACCTCGCTTCAGTGTTCCAATTGAAGCACACCAATACTTGTCAACATGGCGCCTACAACCTTCACGTGCTTGCGCACCCAGACAGCAAAACAAAACTCGCCAACTTCCTCGATGTCTTTATGCGGAGTGTGAGCGATGAATCTACTCGCCAAAGAAAGCAGTATCCTCGGGAATATTGTGTTCTCAATGAGGATGAAGTTATTATATCAGATGAAGTGGCCGCGAGAATTACACCAACAATTCGTCGTTGGCATCCTGAGAAGTATTCGCCTAATCAAGACGAGAATTTCGAAAAGTTTCATCAACCTTGTCTAAGAGGATTATGTATACACACAAATGAATCCGAGACATGCGGGTGTGCGTTACCTTTCAAAGAACGCAAGATGGCCGCATTTCGACGAGACAAGATTGAGAACTACTGTTATGAATTTGAGAAATACAACGAGAAAGCATACCGCAATCTTGACGTTGTCAAGACTTTAATTCTCCACGGAGAAATGGATGCAGTGCTTCGATCTTGTGCCTATGAAGACTCTCGTCTGCCGGACTGGTGGGAGGAGTGCGAATGCCAATGTATACCGTCAGTCCTCGGGTGGGACAGAATATGCAAGTACGCCGTCAAGATGTACATTATACTTAACCTACTACGTTTCTTCCCTGAAACTTGAGACAAGGACGGGGTACCTGTTGATGACTACCGCAATATCAAGGCATATCAGCTGGCGATCCGATCTTGTACAAAAACCGGTTATCTTGGCGACGTTGCAATGTACCCCCATTGGGACTTCTTCGGTATAAGAAAGGGACAGTTTAGGTGGAATCCGGAACCTTTTGATGTCCCTCGTTGGAAACAATTCATGAGATTGGAAAGGGATCGCTTTTGTTTCTGGTTCCATGATGACGATGCCGCTGATGACGGGGTCGGCCTCAAGGCTAATGATGAGTCTACTGAGCGCTCGCCTCAAGATCCTGAGGGTTATTATGACAGTGCGTTTACATTCTACCCGTACGATCTCATGTCCTATGAAGAATTCCTCAACTTTGAAACACCAGTCGGCCATCAAATCAATCCATCAGAGGTCACACACGTCAGATGGATACTATGTCAGAAAGGACTTCCAGTTGACATATCTGACTGCATTCTGGAATGTGCAGACTACACCCCGAGAGGAAGTCTACCGCTACCTGGAAAACCTCTGCATCCTCAATGTAAACAGGAATTGGACAGCTATCTTGAGTATTGTTGGCAACTTATCGTAAGATGTTACATGCTAGGCAACGAGTTGAAAGATAAGATGGATATCGAAGATCTCCTTCGGATGGAGGTCAAAAATAGCTTGGCTGAGTTGTTCAGGTGTAAGTGTGATGGGGTGAACAAGCTGCTTGGAGGCAATTTGGAAGCCCCAGATGACTCTGAAATAGCGACTTAGAGCATGGCTTATCTTCTTTCAATTATGTATTCAGTGGTATGTTTCTTGAATATGAAACTTTTTTTTTCTTACTTAGCTGTACAAGAATGTGTGAGATAAAAAAATAGCCTGGTGACAACGACATTCACATGCCTATGGACTATCGGTTCGACAGGATCCTTTATAGGCGCTCTCAAACGTGGTTTTCATTATGCATTTGCAACCTCTTCATTCTTTGTCTTCAACCATCACAGTCATGCTTCTAGTCCTAGGGTATCACTGCTTTGCAGGGTAGGAAGGTGTTAAAGATAGTGCGCTAACTGTGTGAAGTCACGCTTTGGCGGACGAATACGACGCGTCAATAGTCAGTCATCTTTCCATTCATCGGTGATAACGACAAGACTGAACGACTCATTCTCGCATCGTTCCGATGACGAATATTACGTTACAAAAAAGAAGAGTATGACTTCTCTGATGAGGAACCTTACGAGGTAGACTACGGGAAAGAATTCAACAACGAAGAGTACCAACAGAAGGGCGTTTCCAAGGGTACATTTGCAAACTATCGCTTTGCAAACCTCGCCGAGATTCGCATTAGGGCAGTGGAGAATCCAATGGCCATCAAGGATGCTTGGACTGTTGAACCTCTGCTTCTCAATCCTACGCTCAAAACACTTCGAACATTTGGTACTGCCTGGTATGGCGACGAAGTTGACATCTTGATATGGCCTGAGCACAAGAACTACAACCTGGAGTATTTCGACCTCATGGAATCATACATCGATGCCGAAGGACTAAAGACCATTCTCACTCGCTGTCCGAAGCTCGAGGGGATCTCGATTAGGTTACCCGACGAAGAAAGGCAGTTGATAGTTAACCATGAGATGGGCTATGGTAAGGAGGAAGAGTGTATCCTCGACTTTGATCACTTTGGGTATGTTCTTCGAAAACATGGTCAAGATCTCCAAGAGTTTGACTTCAACACCTTCTTCTTCGAGAGCTACAGCACATATCAACGACACCGCGGCCCAGGTGACGGAATGATAGGTTCCCTCCGAGATCTCAAATCCCCCAGACACCTGGGAGTCAGCAAGGAGGCTTTGATCGGAGAGATTGATCCTCTGTCACGACTGAGTGAGGTTCTACCGGAATCGATTGAGACTCTTCACCTGTACTGTGGTGGGATCTGGAAGACAGAGGACTGGATCGAATCTGAACGTGAGCTGCATAACTAGGATGTCTACAAATTGCTTCTCGACGGTATGCCCAATCTCCGCGAGATTCGGGTAGAGAGATGCAAGACTGGTTTCGATGGTGCTAATAATTATGAGTCATATTCAGATTTAGGTTCAGATTATGCGGCTGCGGCTGCTGCTGACGATGATGTTTCATGTTTTAGTGATAATGATCCAGAAGGTCTTTATAAGCCACAGTTTGGACCGGAAGAATTCATGTACTCGAAGGAAGCGGAGTGGCCACCTGAGCTGCATGTCGCAGGCTGGACTGTGGACATCGTCGAGGAGAGCCTATATAAGATACGTGGACTAGGAGCATGTGACTTTCGCATTGTCACTCTGACAAGGAAGTCATGAATGGACTCTGCTTATGTCCAACTGGTGCACATCAAGGACGGGACGGTCGGCAGAGATGTCGCATGCAACTTTGTGGCCCAGGTCCTGTCATCTGTAGCCTATCATAAAATACAAGTCATCGAACTCGCTAATCTGATCCCCTGATCTCTGTTCCCTCCTCAAAATACATTGATACGAGGTGCCGCAGCGTGAGAGGAGGGATCTTGGTTAACCCATGGCGTGATGGGCGCAGAAGAACACAGTTCACTTGAAGGTGTTGCTACTACAAAACAAGATTAATACATCTTACATGACAAAGTCTCCGAATGATAATCCAGGATATCATCATCGGTGTATTTCGGTGGTAATATTCCCGGTAGATATGATCACTAATACGGAGAGCATTGCGAGGTCAATACCTGCATCAAAGCGGCATGTTATCAACGCATAAGAGCTAAGTGGAATAAGTCCTTACTTATACAAGTAACATGCATGAAGCCAAAGCTTTAGCAGACAAATAACACTGCATCGTTCTTGGAGCTAGTCTCAAACCACAATGACATACATCTTGTCCGAACAGTCATCTTGCCTGCCGGAACCAAAAAAATGCGAACCACGCCAATCACCAAAGTACGAGACCAACAGAAAGGCAAGCAAAAGTTTCGCTGCAGTCATCTTTATCAGCTATGGCAGCCTAGCCCAACCTGCATCACCACACCCCCTCATCCCAAAACCTCACTTGCCATTGGTCAACCATCGACCAACTGACCTAGATACAGTTACATCGAAGCCCGCGTCCTAACCAGTTTCCGCTGCAGATAAAAAAAACAAGAGTCGTAGGGCTGTTGGTACCGTGAAACAAAAGTGTATCAGCAGGTACTCATGATGGTTGCCTCTTTGTGGGACGGGACGGATGTTTCAAAAAGGGTGTCATGGCCCCCGATTCTGTCTCTTTTCTTTTTCTGCACTTTCTGTTTTGTGAATAACTTCACTTTTGCCTTTTGAGTCTTCAGTATGGGCGTTCCCCACATAAATGCCCGCCAAGAGGTGCAGGTTATAACGCAGACCGTTTCCCTTCCCACGACCACTTACACCACACAAGTCACGCTAGGCGTAGCTTCGGCTCCAGCCACGGACCGTCCCGTCGTGACATCTCAACACAGCGGCGATGGCTTAAGCAGTGCACAGATAGGAGCGATAATCGGATCCATCGTTGGGGTATTTGTGCTCGCTTTTATTGTGGTATGTTGCTGTCGAAGACCGAAGCAGCCCAAGAAGCGGAGGAGTTATCGGAGCAGTTATGCGGATTCGTCGGATGGTTGGTCTGAGAGGATGCCGAATGAGAACTGGGTAAGGCCTGTGCCTGTTCCTGTTGCTAGACCTGTTCCTGTTCAGTTTCCGTCTCCGGTTGTGCAGAGGGAGCAGATTCCGGGGGGACCGAAGTTTCCGACTTATAGGGCGATTCCTATTCCTAACCCGAGAAGGGGAGAGAATCCACCGAGGACATATAATTCACCAAGGACATATTGGCGATAGAGTGTCATGTCTGTCTGTCAGCAGAAGATCACAGGATGAATGAGTTATGAGTAATGTGAGATGAAGGATACGACAAATGAAATGAGGGATGGGCAAAAGAGCTGTGGTGTGTTGCAGTCAGGCATCATATGGGAGGCATTTACGATCAGCAAGCAAGCGAGCGAGCATTTTCACTTACCACGACACTGAAATAAACATAAGTAGCATCGCAGTCAAACACAATCATATAATCTATACACTAATTCATGATCATCATATCCTCATCATCCCTCTCCATCACCACTTTCTTGCCATGCTTAGACAACAACCTTGGTCTTATGGTTGCACTTATGCGCATTACTAGCAAGAGTCTTCTTCTTCTGCCACTGCTCAAAACGCGCCGCAACAGCTCGCTTGCTCTTGGGGTTAGCAGAGGTCTTGTCTCGTGCAGGAACGCCTTTGAGGCTAAGAGCGAACTGGGCAGCAGCACGGCCAGCAGCCTTGGTGTTGAGGGTCAAAGCACCCCAGTGGATGTTGTCGATGGTGTCGCATTCCAAGTGATAGCAAGGATCGGTCTCAGCATCAGCGCCGGTGAAGATTCCGGAGGAGGGGATGCCGAGTTCGACGAAGGCGGCGTAGTCGGAGGATTCACCAAACTCCCTGTGATAATATGAGTAATGTTCTTGCGAATAGTGTGCGTCTGGACTTACTCCCACTCGACGGTCTTGCCCTTCTTGCGGAGCCAAGCAGCCAGGACATCTCCCCCAACTCGGTCAGCGGGCTTGCTAGCCTGGACCCAGTACTTGGGCTTAGGAGAACCGATCATGTCGTAGTTGAAGTAGAATCGGATTCTGTCAGCTTCCTCCTCGGTGAGTTGCTCGCCGTAGTAGTATGATCCAGCAAGGCCACTCCTGTATCACAAATCAGTCAACAGCAGAGAGACGTGGACTGTGTCACTCACTCTTCAGCACCCCACCAAGCAAAGCGGACCTTGTTCTTGTAGCCAGTGTACTTGGTGAAAGACTTGGCAATCTCAAGTATACCGGCAGTTCCACTACCATCATCATTGATACCGGGACCAGCTTGGACACTGTCAAGATGAGCACCCATCATGACAACATTGTTGGGATCACCCTGCTTAGTCTCCGCGATGATGTTCCAGGTCTCACGGGTCTCATAGAAAGAGTCCACCAGCAAAGTGACCTCGAGCGTCTCACCATCCTCAATACGTGTTCTCCAAGCAGTTCCAACTTCAAGAGGAATCACACCAACAGGGACGATGAGCTCAAGGTTCTCAGCACTAAGAGTTGCACTAGTAATGCCCTCGCCAGGCTGGTTGTTGACAAGGAGAACACCACGAGCGCCGGCCTGCTTTGCGAGCTTGAGCTTGTCCGAGATAGCACACGAGCCGCGCTTAACAAGAGCGAGTTTATCCTTGGCATCGACATCCTCCCATTGGTCCGCGAAGCATCCAGATCCGCGCTCATCGTCAATTGGGACGAGAACAAGAGGGGCAGTGACACCATCGGGTGTAGGTGTGCCGACGTTGTAGATGAGGGTGATGACATAGACGTCCTCACCATCGGGGCCTCGGACCCAGATATCTTTGGTCTGCTCGAAGGTGTAGTTGAAGGGCTGGATGTAAGTGTTGAGATGCTTTCCGTATTGGCCCTTGAGCTGCTTGGAGATGTAGTCGACAGAGGCCTTGTAGCCGGGGAAGCCAAAGGCACGGTTACCACCGTTCTTCTTGGCGATGGTGTTGAGGTCTTCGAGAGTCTTGCGAAGACTGTGGATGTTAGTGGTGTTAAGCCAATTGACCAAGGTTTGACATACTTGGACTTTTTGATGTCGCCCTCAACTTGACTGGGGGTCAGCTTTTTGGTAGCCGACACCTCGGAGAAGAGGAGAGCTCCGTAGAGCAAAGTATTGAGAAACTTCATGACGATAATTATCAATCAAGTAACAATGTCTCTTGAAGACGATAATGTAACTTGTAGACGATAATGTAACTTGAAGACGATAATGTAACTTGAAGACGATAATGTAACTTGACAGGAACAGATCCCTGGATCAATGATCGTAGCAAAAGAACATTCCCAAACAATGCGATAGATCCTTCCCTTTTATACCAATACAGCTGTCATCCGTAGGTAGGAGCTACAGCTACACAGCGCTCGTCGCTACTACCGATTGAATGGCTCAGTGAGTCGGGCAATTACCACTCAGGGCCTTCAATGCCATCGGTAGACGACGCGAAAATGGCAGGTCGCAACATTGCAAAGTCTTGGCATCGACTGGTGCTCATGACCCATGTCGCGGCGCCAACGATAAACAAGCATGGTAGAGATAAGATCTACAAGGAGGTGCGGGGTGGAAGCCAGGTCCGGGACGGTGATGATAGGTTCGACCAAGTGGCGGAGGAACTATTGTAAAAGGTTCGAGGACTTTTGAAGAGGGTGAATAGGTATGCTTACTTTTAGCTAGACTGGTTGTCAAGAACTGGGATGAATGCCCGAGGATGATGGTGCCTTATCAATGCGATGGGTCAATTGGGTCAGCGAGTTTATTCATCATGACATGAATCTGGTGAACGGTTTGATTGTGAGAGGACTGAGGTTATGGTGCCATGGGAAGAAAGTCGATGTGCTTCTGTCGTTACCAGCCAAGGTAGGACAGAGCAATAATATGTGTTCGTAGATACAATGTGCTGAGTATCACTATATCTCAATAATTTACTATGATTGATAATTCATCTTCTTTCCAGGCATCATTGAGTTGAGATAGACATAATAGTAGGTCGACTTCAACTACATTTAAGCTTAATGCGTAGCTTAACTTGATCCAAAACTTCATGATGCCGATGCTCCCGGGTAAGCCAACGGCTTTCGGTTCTCCCAAAACCGAGCATGATCTCCTGACATCTTCACCGCCTACCGCATTCCGCCCTCTCAACCTTCTAGCTCATGTTCTAGAACGGTTTTAAGAGGATACACTCGGCATTGGCGGGGCACAAACCAAAGTTTCTGTCATGCCTGGCCCCGCCACCTTTAGCCTTTACCATTAGCTAACAATGTGTGTGTCCCGTGGCGTGCTTAAGTCGTCGGTTCTCGTATGAGAAACTCTTTTTTCCTTTCCTCTTCATTCTTTCTTCTCTAATCTAAAATACAATAATTGTTTCAAAATGGCTTCTCAGGTCCCTCACGTTCCGCCTCGCGCTGCTACTGTCCTCTCGGCGACAGAGCTCATCGGAAATACTCCTCTCGTCAGACTTAACAAGATCCCCCAGTCGCTGGGCATCGAGTGCGATGTCTACGTCAAGCCAGAGCTGTTCAGCGCTGGAGGCAGTGTCAAGGATAGAATTGCTCTGCGCATGATTGAAGAGGCAGAGAAGAGCGGAAGAATCAAGCCTGGTGACACTCTTATCGAGCCTACCAGTGGAAACACGTAAGATCACCACATTTCGAAGCTCTTGGATCTCAGCTGACTGTTACAGTGGTATCGGTCTTGCTCTCGTCGGAGCTATCAAGGGTTACAAGACTATCATCACACTCCCCGAGAAGATGTCCGCCGAAAAGGTCTCCGTCCTCCGTGCCCTTGGCGCAACCATCATCCGTACTCCTACACAAGCTGCTTGGGATGCCCCCGAGTCTCACATCGGTGTTGCCCGCCGTCTCGAGAAGGAGCTTCCCAACGCCCATATTCTCGACCAGTACAGCAACGAGAACAACCCCCTCGCCCACGAGTTCGGCACCGCTGAGGAGATCTGGGAGCAGACCGCCGGCAAGATCAACGCTATTGTCGCTGGTGCTGGTACTGGCGGTACCATTACTGGTCTGGCTCGTGGTCTGAAGAAGCATAACAAAGACATCAAGGTCATTGCTGCGGATCCCCACGGCAGTATCCTTGCTTTGCCCGAGCTTCTGAACGAGGAGCATGCCAATGAGTCTTATAAGGTGGAGGGTATCGGATATGATTTCATTCCCGATGTGCTTGATCAGCAGATCGTTGATAAGTGGTACAAGACCGATGACCGACAGTCTTTCCACCTTGCACGACGACTTATCGCCGAGGAGGGTATCCTCGTCGGCGGCAGTTCTGGTTCCGCCATGGCTGCCATGCTTCTCGCTGTCAAGGAGTACAACTTTAAGAAGGGAGATGTCGTAGTTGTTGTCTTGCCCGACAGCATCCGAAGTTACCTCTCCAAGTTCGCTGATGACGACTGGCTCGCCGCCAACGACCTCCTCCCCGTCAATGGTGTTGAATCTACCGTCAACGGCAACAGCCAGAAGAAGACTACCGATCCTTACGAGGGCGCCACCATTGCCTCTCTCCGCCTCAAGCCCGTCACATCCGTCGGTGCCAACTCCTCCTGCTCCGAGGCCATTGAGACCATGCGCGACAAGGGCTTCGATCAACTCCCCGTCCTTTCCGCCAACGGCCACAAGCTCGTCGGTCTCGTCACACTGGGCAACCTCCTAAGCTACATCTCCCGCGGCCGCGCCACCGCCCAGAGCCCCGTATCAGACGTCATGTTTGACTTTGCGCGCCTCGACGAGATCGTCACTGATCCTCGCGAATTCGCTTCCCCCATCAACCCCGGCAAGCGTAGACAATTCGTTGAGATCACAAAGGACACACCTCTCACCACACTTAGCAAGTTCTTTGAGTGGAACAGTGCAGCGGTCGTCACTGAGAAGACTGACGACTCCAAGTCTCTGTCTAAGCCTATTGCTATTGTTACAAAGGTTGATCTCCTTACATGGATGATCAACAAGAAGTTGTAGATGGGGGAAGACCTCGCGAGAGGAGGGGGGAACGAGTACTCATGTTTTCAACGACATTCACGTCTGGCGTTCCAGGATACCTTAGAGAAAAAGATGGGATTTTTTTGATAGACTGAATTTTGGGCGGTAGACTCAACATCTACATGGCATTTGCGATGGAATCAGCTGCATAAATTAAAAAATGTCATTAATATAATTGTGTCATCCCATTTCTCCCTCCTGTGATGTACTAATCGCCGCTGTTATACCCGCTGAGCGATCCACCACCACCACTTGTCTGCTCCAGGACCATCGCCAGTGACATTTCCAGGGAGGACATCAACATCGATGTCGAACTCCTGAAGCTGGCTGAAGGTGAATTTGGAGGAACCGTACTCGCCCAGCCAAGAATCCTGCTCCTCCGAGCCAATGTCGTCAGATCCGACGCCCGAGTCCAGCAGCCCCTTGCTTCGTGAAGCACGAATCCTCGTCAGCTCGGCTTCAAGGTTGGTCTTGACAAGTGTCGATGGCAAAGCGGTAAAGAGGTCCATCTTGTTGGCGGCGATAAGAATAGGGATCGCAGCCTTGGCCTTGGCGGTGGTAGCGCGCTTCTGCAGGAAAAGCAGCACGTCGTAGAGATACGCAGCGGTGGGTGCAAGGACTTCGGGTTCACCAATAGCAGCAGCATCCACCAAAAAGACAACGGCCTTTAGTTTTTCAGTGCGGTCCAGCTTGCCCATCGGCACGTTTCGCAGCTTTCCATGTCCAGGAGTATCGACGAGCAAGAACTTGGTGTATGTACCATCGTGGGTATCGTGGTTGCGGTACGAGTGCTTGTTCTCCGAGTCGGTAGAGGCGTTGAGCTCGACATCGTGCGACACCTGGGAAGTGTGCGTCTCGGTACCAGAAGCACCGCGCTCAAAGAGTGTGAGAAGTGACGTCTTGCCAGAGTTGGCGGGACCGAGAAGGAGGACGCTGGGGGCGACGGTGTATGTCCTCGATGAGGAGAGGATGAGATGAAGAATTATAGGAGCACCGATGATGATAAGTGCACCAATGATGATTGTGGCGAGCGAGGGTGTCATGATGGCCTCGACAGTAGCGATGAAGTTGGCCATGGTGGGCGATGTGCGGCACCAATTGGCGCCTAAGTCGTCGCGGTAGCTGTCGATGGTAGAGGAGAGGGAGGACAGTCCAGGGCCCTTTGTGAGTTCACCACAGCCTCGTTGACGTCAAATGCGATCGTTGAATGACGCTATTCAGACAGTTGCTGTTAGTTTGACAAAGCTGTGCGAAGCGAAGCGATATCTGGCCAGCCCACTGGAAGCAAGCTCCTAGACCGGCGTCTCCACATCGGTCATCAGCCTCAGCCACAGCCACGAACGACAGGAAATACGTTGTGTCCAATGAGCGAAGATGTCGAAATCCCACTGTAACAGAAAGGGGATAAGGGGGAAATGGGACGTAATCAGCCACAAAAAGACCCTGTTAATTAAAGGCAATGGCAGTGCCGGTTCCCTAGTGCAGACTCGAGGGGAGCCCCAAACTTGGGTTGTCGAAGACAGGTGAGGTCAATTAATCCAGTATGGAAGATCTTGTGATGTATACTAGTATTTGTATTTAGAACTGCATTTAGGATAGATCAGAAACTGCACTCTTGTGTTCACTGCCAAGGTGAATGGTAATAATACTTTAAAAATAAGGATAAAAAGAACCAGCTTCATCTCTCAGCCCTGAGCTTTTCTTGCGGGCGGCTTTCCCCATAGGGGAGGGTCTGAGCTCAGCCTCTCGGCATCACGGCTTCAGTAATACGTAGGCCTACTCCACGCGCTGCCTTCCAAAATTCAGCCAAGACTCAGCCAAGCCCATTCACTTCCATTTTCCCCCTTCCTCCATCCTTCACTGCTTCTCTTTTCTTATCGCGCGTGTACAAGCCCTGATAGATAATGTTTATGTACGAATAGTCGACTTCCTCAATCATCTTTCGTCCCTACCAAGTATCGCCTTGTTCCTCCCCGCGCTACAAGCCAGCCTGCCATGGGGAGCATCAGCACCAGTTCCACCTCCGGCCAGACCGCGCCCATCCAGATGACGGGCAAATCGAATGCCGCTACGCCAAAGCTGAATAACGAGGTCGAGATGGGCAGTCTACCGGGAGATACGCAGGCCCAGGAGGAGGATATCATGCAGATCGCTAGGATAGGAGACGTACCGGCCATGGAGAAGCTTTTCGAGTCGGGCGAGTACGATGCGACCTACCATGACGATGAGGGTATCACGCCCTTACATGTGAGTTCCAAGCAATGGGACGATTGTCGGGATGATGGGGAACTTTGGCTGACATCGCGTACAGTGGGCTGCGATTAACAATCAATATGCGATGTGCAAATTCTTGATCGAACACGGCGCCGAAATTAACAGAAAGGGCGGAGAATCCGTAGCGACAGCTCTTCAATGGGCAGCCCAGCGATGCCATTACTACACCGTCAATCTGCTCCTCCAGCACGGCGCGGACCCTCTCATCACCGACGCTCAAGGTTACAACACGCTTCACATCTCGACTTTCAACGGCAACGTCCTTCTGATAGTCCTCCTGCTTCACCAGGGAATCCCCGTCGACGTTATCGACACGTTCGGCCACACTGCGCTCATGTGGGCTGCGTACAAGGGCTTCCCCCAATGCGTTGATCTGTTTCTTCGCTGGGGCGCAAGCGTTCATGCGACGGACGAGCAGGGCTTCACCGCGCTGCACTGGGCGCTCGTCAAGGGAAGCCCGGGATGTATTCTCAAACTTATCGAGTACGGCGCCGATCGATTCGCAAAGACACAGACGGGTAAGACTCCTGCTGTGACGGCCAACGAGCTTAATACGGAGGGCGCCTGGCACAGAGCGCTTCGAGAATGCGGTTTCAATGAAGACGGTCATCCTGCTGTGCCGCCTTGGCCTGGTGCTAGCTATTTCTTGAAGGACAAGAGGGCCTTCGTCACGAGGTTCTTGTTCATCTGGCCGTTTGTTTTGGTTTGGGGCATGCTTATGGCTGTTTCGAGTGCGCCTGTCTACATTGGCGTTCCTCTTGGATTCGCTGTGGTTTACGGTGTTCAGTGGGTTGCTCAGCAAGTACTGGAATATGCGCCTCCTGATATGCGACACTTTCACAAGACTCCTTGGCTCACCGGCATCTTTGCGGCCACGCTCTTCTTAACAGGTGTGAATTGGTTGACGACAGTCCTCTTTGCCACAACACTTGGCGCGAGTGAGGGTCACGGCCATACCTTTCTCAACCTCTTCTTCGGCATCTTCTTGGGCTTCACCGCATACTTCTATGTTGCCAGCATGAGATACGACCCGGGTTTTGTGCCAAAGATGAACGGAATTGCGGAGCAGAAGGCGGTCATTGACGGACTATTGTCGCAGTGGAAATACGACGAGACCAACTTTTGTGTTACTTGCATGATTCAGACACCGCTTCGAAGCAAGCACTGCCGCCGATGTCAACGATGTGTCGCCAAGCATGATCACCATTGTCCTTGGGTTTACAACTGTGTCGGCATTAACAACCACCGACACTTCTTCTTCTACCTCATCTCGCTGACCTTTGGTATCATCTCATACGACTTTTTACTGTACTACTGTAAGTTTAAGAACCCCTGTTCTGACGTTATCCCTATGCTGACAATGTTGTAGACTTCGAAACTATCAGCAGCAACGCTTCGGATAGCTGCAATGTCCTTAGCCCGAACCTTTGCAAGTTCATCAATGCTGATTCGTACACTGCGATCTTGGCCGTTTGGATCACGCTTCAACTCCTCTGGGTCACCATGCTTTTGTTTACCCAGTTCATTCAGGTAGCTCGAGCCATGACTACGTACGAGAACATGTTTGGTGTCAGGGACGGAACTGCGATTACCGCTCTCACATCTACTGGCGCCCCTCTGGACCCCAACCACCCATCTCTATCCGCAACAGCTACCCCTGGTGGCCACCACCACAAGCACAAGGGCGGCATGCTCAAGTCTTTGAGTCGCACCCTTGGCGTAGACCCCTTTATCGAGACCATTACCGGCCGAGGTGCCGTTTCCACCAAGAACAAGCGCAAGAAGAAGAACCCCTACAGCCGAGGCTGCATTGCCAACTGCAAGGACTTTTGGTGCGATCCTGCGCCCATCTTCGGCCAACGAGAGAACGGAGCTGCTGTACTTGGTGGCGAGAGAGTTGACTACACGGCCATGTACGAGAGCCCTGGTCTAATGCAGTTGACGGGTCGTAGAGAACGTGGTGGTTACGAGGCCGTTGGAACGGAAGAGGTTTAGATGATGACGAGCTTTGCTTTTGGGAACTGAGGAGTCGTTAATCGGGACACGTTATACGACCGGCGCCAACTATATAGAGATTGGTGGTGAATGACGGGCGAATGATGCATTACGACTATATGAGGGTACTTGGGAGAGTATTCTGGTAGACCCAGGGGCTTCAAGAAAAGAATAGAGGCATCTTCATTATGACCATTCTTCTCTTTTTCTTGTACTCTAGTGGAAAGTACTCAGTTGGGTACGGGATATATGACGAGAACTGTATACTAGCAGTGGATGTAATGTTGACCTTAGCGGTAAGGGCGTTTAGATGAAGAAATTGTATTTGGAAGTTTGAGTTTCAGAGCTGTCAGAAGTTCCTGTGAAGCCTGCAGGATCTAGATGATCATGAACTATCGCAAACTAGGACCATAGCTCCCGTGCTGATCGGGTTACAAACGGTCAGATCGTTACTGAAGAAGGCTACGAAGCGTTTATGCCACGATAGAAGCTAAACTAGCCTCCTGCTCGTGTAATATGTATCGCGGAAAAATTGTCTTCAAGAACTGCCAACACCTTCTCAGTGGCGAGCTTGAAACATGATATATCAACAACCTTCGCAGAGTCCCCAATCGCAACTCACGCCCAAGACTCACCTCGTTCCAACTCCAATCAAAACACCCAAAGCCCATCGATCTTGCGGGCCTCCGATCTCAAAAAGATCGCAGTATCAGCATGGAACTCGGTCAGAGAGGGATATGTATGTAGGTGATATGTGATATTTCACACGGGAACTTTAGCAAGGGTTTCCTGGGTAAGATATTCTTGCGAGACAGGGGGTAGTGTTATCTTACGGGGAGAGAGAGAAAGGTGGTCAGCATCTTTGTGAAAACAGGGAATTCGGCAGTTGAGTTGTGATCTTGCATTGCTGCAAGATCTGGTTTCGTGTTGATTGGGAGGGGAGGGTTATATGAGATCGGGTTAAGGTCTCGGTGACAAAAGGTCCATCATAACGTAGAGCAGCTATTGTTGATGAGAGTGAGAGGGGATTTAGAAGGTCATTCCCACCTTTCTCAACGGTTGCAGGGGTAGACGGGCCGCCGTTTCATCAACGCTCGTCCCGCCCAGAGCATCAAGTTGAGGTGGGCCTCTCTCTTCAGTAAACCAGAACCTCAAAATCTTTCATGAAAAGATGGTGAGTAATACTTATTCTTCTTGAGAGTCAGATTTTTCAATCTAAGACATTTACATGAATAAGCAGGTCAGCCACCGTTGGTACCTGCATCACAATAAGCCTAACCGAGGTGTAGGTTATAAGCTGTATTTGCTTTTTTCTCACAAGCCATGGTCTGATTCCTCAATTCAGCCTTTTGCCGGTTTGCGTACCCGTTAAGAGATGAGAGAAAACTGTGACATATCCGGGCGGGACCGCGCACAAAGACCCTACGCTATCATAAATTATCTTTGGGGTCATTGTGGTTCTAACAATGAATATTGATACCGGACCGGTTGGGAGTTGTAATAACTCACTTTGCCAAGGACCTCGAGAACGATGGGTCTCGAGTCTGTCTCGAGAGAAGCAATAGCACATTGAAGAATTGAGCTGTAATATTGACGAAAACGCAAGTACCTCTGTTTGATAATCTGCGGATGGGTGAGAGAAAGACTTGTGTGTAAGCTACATCTTGTTCCTGGATCTTCCCCGTGTAAGTGGAGATAACTCGGAGACAACTCAAGGCTTGCATGCGGATACGCAGAACCTCAATGTCTCGCATACACTCTCTAATAAATCCAATGTCTACTTTAAACAAGAAACAAGCACGGTATCTCAAGAACCAAGACCCATTCAACGACAAGTGTGTCAATGCTTAGTCCCCAGAACAAGGGTCTCGTAGAGTATTTGCGAAAAAAGCAATATCGCCAACTGTCACTTTTTTCCAAATTGCGGATCCTATCTGTGGTCTGACGAAATGTCAACTGATGATGAGAATTTCTCGTCAAGAAAGGCTCTTCCGCGGACTAGAAGTTGTCGGTAGAAAGTCTAGAAGTGTAAGCCACCCGGAGGCTTTTCGTCTTGTCTTTTTAATAGCGTCCCGATCGGTTCCGGAATTTGATGTTGGCTGTTAGTTACCGTGAAGGCACGGATGTTAAAGACTGTCAGAGCTTTGATGATCTAGACGATGTCTCATTGTATCTTCAGCAATCTGTATCAATGTACTTGTGCTCGGGTGTTCTCTCGTTTTCCGCGGCCACGGGGTTCATAACGACGAGATCATTGGTAAAGCACTAAAGAGGAAACAAGAGCGAAACCATGAAAATATATTAATCAGTGATAAGATCAGCGAAACTCACCTTCAAGAGAAAAAGAAAGTGTATTGTCGGCAGGCATGTATTAGTATCCTCCGAGTAAGCTTCTCGGTTGGAAATAGCCTACATCCTCCACAACCTCTTCCCAACGGTATATAGACACAGTGGATATAATGCGTCATGAAATAATCCTTGCCACACTTGAGCCCCTGGTTAACACACCGATACTCACGTGAGATACACCAAGAATAGACGTCGACGATTATGCTGTGCAACAGTGATTGCAGGCCTCAATGTGCAAACTACAGTGTAAAGTACATACATATGCGGCGTTCATTCACCGGTGAGACGACAAACGCCTCAGCAAACGGCTCTCGGACAATGAGACCACTAATATTGAATATCCTTCTTGATGGCTTTTCTTCCACCATAAAAAGCCACACGTAAGTAATACTTAACGGCGAGAAAGAGAGACAAGGGTCCTCTACGAGAATGCCCTTTTCCCCACGAGCGGGTCTGGAGGGGGAACTCCGGGTTCCTGAGAGCCAGGGGTATTATCAGACGCGCTAGAATGAGAACCGCATGAAGAGCGAGAATAAGCAAAAGTAGAAAGATACGTCTCTAAAAATTTTGCCTCTAGTTTTACTTTTTCTTATACTTATCAGTTATGCGACTTTGTTAGTAGAGTTGAGTCGTCACTTTGTGTCGAACGATTTCTCACTTGGGATCCCCCGGCTTGTTTGCTAGAAGAATACAACATTTGCGAAAAAGAACAGAGATCAGTGTTAGATTTTCTGTTGTATTGCAGTAGTGGTGGAGTAAACCTTGTCGTCCAGTCTTTTCTACATCCTAGCTCCTTGTTCGAAAGATATAAGTTCCTCTGCATGTCCCATCATCATGGCTGTATTCTGCACGGTCATCTCCTCATCTAGTGACTGCTCATAAGCCACTTCTCTATTCTCCTAATATTCCTCGGCCGAGATACCATGGCGCCTCTTACTCACGACCCTTCGGGCTATCTCATGGAGCCGCCGGAGGGACAGACGAGAACTCTTGTTGATCCCCCGAGCAGTGGGAGCGGAGTTATTCCTTGTGGTGTTACGACGACGATCATTGCTTCGATTATTGTTCTTCTGAGAGTCTTTACGCGGAGATATGTGGTTAAGAGTGTGTTGGGCGCTGATGACTGTATGTCTTGTTCAGCATTCACTCTTGGGAGCAGAACTAACTGAGTTGATAGACTTGTGCATAGCTGGTCTCTGTTTCTCTTTCATCTTTCTCGGTATCTCATTAACACGTATGTATTCCAATCACCCTCGATACTACAGTATCTAACAGTGATAGTCCTCAATCTTGGTGCTGGAAATCACATGTGGGATATCCCAGTGGCCGAATACGTTCCCAAGTTCTGGCAAACAAGCATCGGAGCCACGCTCACATACGCCGCCAGCATCAGCTTGGCCAAACTCTCCGTCTTCAGCTTCTATCTTCGAATCTCTCCCGATAGATTCGTCCGTCGAGCCGTCCATGTCTTGATGGCGCTAGTCTGCTCGTACACTTTCGTCTACGTCTGCCTCGTTGTGTTCCGATGCCGGCCTGTATCTGCAGGATGGGACCTCACCATCGAAGGAAAGTGTATTGGTATGGATGTGCTAGTTATCTTCCTAGTCATCTGCAGTGTGGTCATCGATACTTTCGTTCTTCTCCTTCCGATCCGCATCGTTCAGCCTCTTCAGATTCCAACTCGTCAGAAGATCTCACTTGCTGTTCTCTTCGCAACTGGAGGCGTCATAATTGTCGTCACAATCAGGAGGGCTACCATCACTCTTCCCATCTTGGAGGCACCTGACTACACGTGGGCTCTTCCACGACAGCTTATCTTGAGTTTCATTGAGGTCAACACCAGTCTCATCTGTGTTTCTGTCCCCGCGCTTAAGCCATTCTGCGTGCGATACATCCCCTTCCTGATCCACCCTCGCTTTCACTCGCAGGAGAAGAGCTCGAAAAAGTCCAACTCGCACAGTCAAGAGAAGAGAAAGAGTCACACTCTCGACAACGATTCATATGAGATGCCTCATAGACGAGACTTTAGTGGCGAGAACCCTCAAGAAGATGAGACACGTCTTTGTCCCGCGATACCAGAGAACAGTGCCACTCTGGAGTCAGACGGTACAATGGATACAGAAAGCGTCGACAGCTCAGCCGATCAAGTACCTCCAGCAGCCGCCAAGCCGAAACCTGCACTGGCCAGTTTCTCTACCAAGCGCAGCCAGAGCGTTAATGGCATTCAAGTCACCCGGGAAACAGTCATTGCCTACGGACCCAAAGATTAATAGAAGGTTGTTGCCCTAGCCAGGTGAAGGATTTCCTATCTTATAAGCGCCGCGCCGCTCAGCAGAGCATGTTAACACTCCAAGGATGGTATGGTGTCGGCTGAGTCCGACCAGAGAGACGTTCATGGAGGTGATAAACACTTTCAGCAGTGTCCAAAACAGGAGGCGCCGGCTGGTTTGAGCCCGAAAGAGTAGGCTGTTAGCATTAGCCAAGTATGCGGATGCCGATGCGGCACACGAGCATAGAATCTAGACCTTACGGAAGAATCATTTAGAAGAATTTAGGATCAGTCAAAGATAGCGAGTTACAATTCAACTTTTCAACAACACGTGTGCAACAGCGCCAGAATGTTGTGTATATCTAGCCTGGCCATGGTACACACAAAGCTGTTGGTTGTGCTGTGCATTGACATACCAGCTTGTTTTTGCACACCCTCTATTGGATGGTGCCTGAGACTTTCTTATTGTCATCGCTCCCTTGTCAAGCTGATGGCAGCTGTGTTTGCCTTGATTGCCATAGTAATACCTCTGTTCAGGACCAACAGCCTCGGTATGTCTAAGACAGCAACAACAGCTTGATGAGGCAGCCGAAGTCCTACGGAAGACTCGGATAGCAGCCAGTAACAAAAGTCTTCATGTGAAATGCATGTGAGTTTGCAGCATCGGTTCCCGTGTTGCCTCTTATTGAGAAATGTGACACACAGCTTCTTGCTCTCAGGTGAGTTACACGTCACCATACGGTAGTAGATTATTGGTACTGCGCGGAAGCAATTGCTCTCATTATTTCCCACTAGCTCTTGAGCTATGCGAGCATCTACAAATACCACGAAACAAAAACGCCCATGCCCGTCTTTAACCCAAACCCATTACAATAGCTCAATACGCCGTCATTAGTCGTGTCATAAGGCGTATTCCATGAAACCCCAAATCAGAAGTTCCTCCTCTCAACAAACCGGCCAAATAATCCAAGCTAAAACTTGGGAATTCTCTTCTTCGTCTTTGATGGTGTACCGTTGAGCAGAAAATACACAGGCAAAAACAGCAAAGATCCCATGACGCACAGCCAAGTGCTGTAGAGCTGCCAAATAGTCCACAAGAAGGGACCGAGGCCAGGACAGAGAAACTGAATGCAGTCGTTCACGGGATAAAGATCTTCTTGGCTGGCGATGTAGTAACGGGGATTTTGTCGACGCGGCTTGCTATCTTCTGGTCCTTCATCCTCTGATGATGACTCTGGTGAGAGTTGTGTAAGCTGTAGGACAGACACAAGCTTCACAGGTGCTTTGTACAGAGGGATGAACCAGAGCGCGAATGTCTGACGGATGGAGACATACAGAAGACCGCTCTTCTGATCAAATGCTGAGAAAGTTAGCAATTGCAATTGACCATTGGACGACGGGGGACTGACCTGCTGAATCGACCTTGAGGTCAATGTGCGGACTGAGAGTACGATACCATCGATAGATGGCCAGTATCAACTGGATAGACTCCAGGCCTCCTGCCAAAGGGATTTGTCCTTTCGAAATAGAAGGAACACGGCAGTATGGGTGTGAAAACGAGGCATTGGGGAGAAAATATTCTCTCAGCGTCGACTCTTGGACATCAGGGCTGCCCTGAGTGAGCGACTTGATAACGCCGCCAATTTCCTTGACTATACTTGGTGAGCATATTACAATCTGTAATCATGAAAGCAAACTTACCTGGATGCTCCATTTTTGTAAGTAGTTATCGTTCAATTGATCAGGTTCAGGAACGTGAGTAGCTTGAAGAGTGGATGAGCTTCAAGTTAATTGCGCTAAGATGCTTTTATGAGAGAAAAGCAATTGAATTGGATTGACGAGGCCTGGAGTAAACAAAACAGCGGGAAGAGGTTGGAATGAAGTGATTTATTCTTGTTTCAGCCATTGTCTGTGGGTTCACTATCACATCACTAACTAGACTATCCCGCCCTGAACTGGCCTTGAAATCATTGACTCGTCATTGTTCAAGGTCCTCTAAATTAGCATGTGAAATGTTGACGTCATGTTTTCGCTTTCACATGAAAGACACATTCGAGATATTTATGAGAATACGATTCTAACCCCAACCTCAATTGTCACTCATCAATTGTAATTATACTCTTCAATTACAATGGCGTCTGACACTGGCCTCGTCAATCCCCTCTTCCATCCTTTTCTCTTCTTCTTTCAGATCTTCCAATGGCTCACGGATAAACTCCTCTCGCCCAAGCCACCAAGTGAAAACGCGAGGATCGGGCGCAATAGACCCAAGATTGCGGTAATTGGGGCTGGAATCACGGGCGTTACGAGTGCGGCCCATTGTATTGGGCATGGCTTTGATGTTGTGATTTTCGAAGCTGGGTCCAAGGATAATGTTGGTGGTATTTGGAGTGTAAGTTGCACTACGCTATGATTCTATAAGTACCGTGAAGCTAATAAAAGTCAGAGAGTCAATGAGACGTCTGGACTTCAGATTCATTCATTGATGTATCGATTCCATCCCTCCGTTCAGTGGAATCGTGGGTATCCCGACCGTCAGCAGATTCTCAGTCAGGTTCGACAGCTCTGGGAACGCTATGGCCTCAAAGAGAGAACACGCTTCAACACAAAAATTGATCGCGTGTACCAAGATGACCAGGGAAGATGGATTGTCAACGACCCTTCCCTCGGACGTTTTGGCGGCGTCATTGCTGCGGTCGGAACTTGTGGCGCGCCAAAGATGCCAAAGATCCCTGGCATGGATAACTTCAAAGGTCCTATTTACCACTCTAGCGAACTCACTGGGTATGTCGCTCGGTCTCTTGACTCACTATTTAGCCCGCTGACTTGTTATTAGAAAGGATGTAAAGGGTAAGAAGATGGCTATCATTGGCGGAGGCGCCTCTGCTGTTGAAGCGCTTGAGTTCGCCTTCACAGAAGATGCTGCCAAAGCGACTATTCTGTCGCGCTCAGACAAGTGGATCATCCCTCGCAACATGGTCGTCGATACACTTCTGAGTTTCAACATATTTGGCCAGGAGACAGTTTTATCGTTTATCCCAGAGTTCTTCCTGCGCAAGTTCTTCTACCGAGATCTTGAAGACATTGCGCCTGATAAGAGCCATGGGTTGTTTATGGAGACACCTATGGTTAACTCTGATGTTATGGATAAGCTGCGCGAGGGTAAAGCTGAATGGGTTCGTTGTGATATCGATGAGTTTGTCGAGAGCGGAATTCGAGTAAACCGACGTGCCAAGGGTGTACCACAAGGTGGTCCTGGTCATGAGGAAGTCATCGACGCTGATATTGTCGTTATGGCTACTGGTTTCAAGAGACCTTCTCTCTCTTTCCTCCCCAAGGATTGCTTTGACGAACCCTACCCACCGCCGAACTGGTATCTCCAGACCTTCCCACCCAGTCACCCCTCAGTCTCAGCTATCAACTGCACATACGTCAACGCCATCGGCACCGTTGGAAACTGGCACATTGGCATTTACACCCGAATCCTTCTCATGTTCCTCATGGATCCCTTCTCTCGACCCAGTCCCTTCTGGATGCAGCGCTGGATCGACATGACCAAGACACTCAAGCTTACCAGCCCAACTGGCGCTTTTGACTTCTTTACTTACTTGGAGTTGATCTGGTGGTTCTTCTTCTGTGTTGTTGTTAACCCTTTCCGATGGAAGTGGGCTATCTTTGTGTTCTTTGGTGTTGGGTTTGGACTTCCGAAGCTGGTGGTGAGTCAGGAGGAGAGGATCACAAATGGAAATGGATATCATGCTACAGATGAGGGTACAAGCTTTTAGGAGAGCCTCTACGCTTCACTTCGTCCAGAGTCATGGTTATCGAGGATCAGGAGAAGATTCGCGAAGATGAGAAAAGAAAAGAGTGACCTGAGAGGGAAAAGAGGACAGAAATTGTCAGCGAAGCTTATGCTTCCTTTATGATAACGAGATATTGAGGATAAAAGACCAAGATTATTTACCACATCTAAGTGTTTCCGCCAGTGCTCAGCCTATCGAGTATCCTGTCACCGTATATACCGACCTTACTCCAAATAGGCATTGTTTAACACAGTCCGAGTTCCTCGCAAGAAGTAGATGAGACCCCAGATATCCACGGAAACCTCCCGCATGTAATGTAGGAGTCTAGCCTCAACAGCTGCCTCATTAAGATGAGCTGTTACGCATAGCGGGTCATGCAAGCAAAAGAACTCAACGTGGGGGAATATTATTGAGTTGGCAGATCATCTGGAGAAAACTTGGGGAAGTAAAGCATGCGAAATGAAAAGGGATCTTATTACGTACGGCGGCTACGGAGCGCGGCTCTGATATGCGGATGTAAACGGTTTGCCGAGCTGAAGCGTAACAGCCCGTATCAACATCACAGCTAGAACTCTTAACCAATGCTTTTTGCCAGACCACAGCACGGCTAACTATCAAGAACAATACCATCTATACCCGTATTCCAACTCACTGTAGCTCAACACCACAGCTATAAGTCGCGATACTTGACGCAACAATCACCGTATAAAGTTTAAACTTCTCAATCTCCTCCGCATCCGCCGGCTTCTCTCCTCTACCTCGGCTGGGCTCCGCGTCTTTTCTGTATCAAAATTCAAGGGGGCGACAGCCCATCTCGTTGAAGCTTCTGACTCGGTGCCTCCGCTTGAATCTAGGATGATTAGGTAAAATGGACCGACTTTTGAGTAACAGAATCCACAAAAGACGATCAGTTTTTTTCTCTCTTTCATGAACCTGTACAAGCTTCCCCAGCCAAATAAGTATTTCTTTTTACTAACAATGACGAGAGTAGTTAATTAATATCCTGCAATTGTCATCTTTTCGTGAATAACTCAACTCAAATTGGTAGAGAATGCTAAGAAAAGTCTTATAAAAATCTGATGTTGTTGAGCTATCGACGTTAGCTGATTAGGCTATTATTTGAGCCCCATTACTTGAACCAATTAGGGGCGTTTAAAAAACGGTTTACTTGCTAATCCTTCTAGAAACACCACGGAATGATCCACTTATACTCCATCATGGATCGTGGAATGACCCGGCCCTGGCTTTTCGTATGACATTGCCATTGCCATGGACTGACAAACTTTTTCTTAATCCTCGCCTCTCGTCATGGTCAATATGGAGTATCCACGTCCCATCCGACGTCGGTCTAAAGGGGAGTCATTCATATACCGTGGCCCTACAAAGACAGCCGAGTCCCTCTTCACTCACACCCTCATCTCATTCATTTTTCTGAACTTCTCAACGAGTTCACCAAATAAACAGTCTGTGTGACAATGGGAGACTAAGCTACACTCACAAAACAAACAATGACATCCTCCATCACCCCCGCGGCCTCCACCGCCAGCAAAAACAAGGACAAGCCCCAAGGCCCTCAGGACAACAACATCCTCACCTCCCCCATCGCCCAAGATGACGATTCCACCAGCGAGAAAATGGTCGGCGAAGTGACCGAGTTCGAGAAGCGCAAGATCCTCGACGGCAAGGCCAAGTTCAGCCGCCTCGGCTGGAAGCGCCTCACCATCGTCCTCATCGTGCAAGCCATCGCGCTCGGCTCCCTCTCCATCCCTGGCGCCTTTGCGACGCTGGGCATGGTCGCGGGCGTCATCTGCTCGATTGGCATTGGGCTCATTGCGATTTACACGTCGTACATTGTGGGGCAGGTCAAGGTTAGGTATCCGCATGTCGAGCACTATCCTGCGGCTGGAGGACTCATGTTTGGACGATGGGGTGCTGAAGCTTTTGGTGTCATGGTTACGCTGCAGTTGTTGCTGCTTACGGCGTCGCATTGCTTGACGGGGACTATCGCCTTTGCGACTTTGACTGAGAGTAATATCTGCAGTCTTGTCTGGGGTGTCATTTCTGCTGTCTTGCTGCTGCTTCTTGCTGTGCCTCCTAGTTTTGCTGAGGTGGCTATTCTTGGCTATATCGACTTCGCGTCCATTATCGCAGCTATTGGAGTCACCATCATCGCGACTGGTATTCGAGCTTCTGATGCACCTGAACCGGCCAATTGGTCTGCCTGGCCCAAGCCTGATGTCACATTTGCTCAGGCCTTTATTGCGCTTTGCAACATCTTCTTCGCGTACAGCTTCTCCATCTCTCAGTTCAGCTTCATGGATGAAATGCACACGCCCACCGACTATATGAAGGCTATTTGGACACTCGGCGGTATCGAAATTGTCATCTATACCCTCACTGGTGCTCTCATCTACTCCTTCGTTGGTGTCGATGTCAAATCTCCAGCTCTGCTGTCTGCAGGCCATACTGTTGCCAAGGTTGCCTTTGGCGTTGCCTTGCCTGTCATTTTCATCAGCGGCTCGATCAACACGACTGTCGCCGTACGCTACATCCACGGCCGTATCTATGAGAATTCGATCGCTAAGTATATCAATACCCCCAAGGGCTGGATCTCTTGGCTCCTTCTCATCAGCATCTTCACCTGGATCGGTTTCGTCATCGCAGAGGCCATTCCCTTCTTCAGTGACTTGATCGCCATCACATCCAGTTTGCTGAACTCGGGCTTCACTCTGTACTGGCCCGCAGTAATGTGGTTCATGCTTTTGCGGGAGGGAAAATGGTACAGCAAGAAGAACATCCTTTCGAGCGTTGTCAACGCCATCATCTTCATCATGGGCCTTGTCTTCTTGGTTGCTGGAACCTACTCCGCTGTCATCGATATCGTAAGTCAACTCACATAGACGTCTTATGTAACATGAACTAACATCATCTGCAGATCGATCAGTATGACCACGGAACTGTCAAGAACGCTTTCACATGTGCGCCCCTTGGCTAAGACCACAGATCTGGTTAGTGGCCAGGCACAGCTGGTGGCGGGGTCAAGTCCAGTCACCGAACTTTGGGATATTACATGTCACACATATGTCCATATCCCACATAATACAACACCAAAGCACCATCGTAGGGGCCATGCGTAAACGTAGGCGTGACATGTACTTCGTAAACAAGCACTACTTCTCTTAGCATGCTCGCTTTAAACATTTTACTGCTATATGTGGTATGTGGTATGCGAAACGCGTACGATGTTGCATGCGCCCATGACCATGGACTCGTCCCTGATCCTGGGTGGTACACTGCTTTATGTCGCATGACATTGTGGCATGGGAAAAGGTAACTCGTAGCGCAAGTACCAGTGATCATGGTTCACAGGTAATGATGATGTTTCGGTTTTGGTGCATATTCCTCTTTATCTTGGCAGTCTATCGTTCGAAATGAACCAATACCTCTATGCTATTCACAGCTTGGCCTGCTCAGCTCTTGTCAACTTCCTCAAAGGAGGACCGCCTCGGCTACCATCACCCTGCTTTACCATATCCTGTCCAGTTGGCGCTCGTAGCCGCCACTTATGTCGAAGCTCCTTGGGAGCCTTATTCTCAAAACAATCAACAACATACCTTCCAAGAACAGGGAGGAACTTGAAAGCGCTATATCATCATCAGTACAAGGTCACGTTGGATGTCATGGGGTAACTCACTGTCCAGCACCACCAGTAGCAAGGAAAAGACCCTCGCGCACGGGATGATGATCCACGATAAAGTCTCCTTCAGGAGTATCAGAGTACCAGCAAAGTCTTGTTCTCAACCACTCCCGGTCCGCAACCTCAGGCACAAGATCTTGTAAACCTTCACGAAGAGCTTGTAGGGCATCTGCAGGTAGATAATTGGTCGTAGCGTTGTTTCCATCTCGCTTGGGAGATGATACCATTCGAGTTTGTCCGAGAGGATCTTTTACTTCAACTTCTGTAGCCCATCCATAGCCGTGGCGAGCAATCTTGAGAATATGTGTCTTTGGCGTAGGTGGGAAGACAAAGACTCCTGTGCTGAGATTGATGATGACGGGCATGTCTTTGAGTCTCTCTGCCTCATCCGGGGTGAGACGGATGAAGCCAACTGGTTGTCCGGAACCAGATGAGGCGTGGCTGATGGGTAGGAGTCTGTTTGACCACGCTCCAGTGGCTATAATGACTTGTGCAGCTGGGATAGTGTCACCCTCGGCGACGTTGACGCCAGTGACTTTCTTGTCGCTGTAGCGTAGTGACAAAGCTCTTCCTCTGGCGCCTGTGATGAACGACACACCAGCAAGAGAGCACTCAGTAGCAAGTTGTTGTATACTAGACTCCGCATCCGCCCAACCGCCAGTCTTGTTGAAATACGCCTTCTTGCCATCAAGCTGAGCCTGAACAGCAGGGAATTGTTTTCGAATATCGTGTGCATTCTCATACTCCTCCAGTGTTCCACCAAGGGTCTTGTTCGACTCTCTACTCTTCTCAACAAAGGAGTTGCCAGAAGCATCAGTGAGCATCACAAAGCCCGACTGGTGGTAGTGCTGTGAATATTGTCCGGTCCAGCCCTCGAGGGCTTCAGTGGCCATCTTGCCATAGAAAGGATCAGCATATTCCACGCGAATCACACGTGAGATATCAACACTGCTTCCATCTATCACGGGTGGTAGATATCGATCGAGCACCGTTACGTATTGATAACCTCTCTTCTTGAGTTCAAGAGCAGTTGAAAGGCCAAAGACACCAGCGCCCACGATGACGATGGGCTCATTCTTTGAAGCAGGCGTTCTAGAAGTCATTTTGATATTGAGATGAGAAGATGCTAGTGATAAGAACAAGTGAAAAGCTGGACAATGGAAAGAATGAAACAGGCAGCTGGTCTTATAGTAGACAAGCGACTTGTATAAGTCGATGTCCAAGCCGGAGAATTGGTCTAGAACTCCGTGTCCAGAGCCATTGACCAATCGTGTTTCACCGTCTCATCACCAACGGGCACGGAAAACTACCACGACAATTCTCCGGTCAACGACTCACTAATAACGCTATCACTAGATCAACTCTCCAAATCATGAGTTACGCCCAAGGGAAAAGCTCTGGAATTCGGTATCTTTTTAATACCTAAAAAGCCAGTATTCGGAGTCATCCGTAAGCTTCTCCAAATTGAGTCACGTGCGCTTTTTCCCTGTAAAGGTGGGCACGGAGAATCCGTGTCTTGTCCTCTTCATCCCAACCTGACTACATATTGTATTGTATATGCTTCCTCTAAGTGCTTGTCCACCAGCCCCACTGTTGCCTTCATAATGAAAGGTAATCCCGAATCATCCGTCCGCCGTGCGTGCGAGAGCTGTCGGTGAGTCGTATGGTGTGTTTACAGGGGTTGTTTTCTAATCCAGGAACAGACGGAAGAAGACAAGATGTACGGGGGAACGACCTGTGTGTTCCTTTTGTGAGAGGTTGAATCAGCCTTGCGAATATTTACCGAGGAATCGAGAGACTGTGAAGCGAAGGAGGAGGACTTCTAGAGCGTGAGTTGTGATCTTGGCTGAAAGACTTGTCTTATGAGTGATCAGGAAACCGGGATCGAGGGATCGTGTTTCGAGTGTTGAGAACCGGGATGAGATATATGATCTTATTCAGTGAGAAAGACCGAGCTTTACGATTGCTTCAATGGCTAACAGGTGTTAAGTCATCCTCAAGCTGCCTCGTCGAGCAATGGCTCAGCTTTAACTCCTGACTCCCTGCCAAGGCATACAAACAGGTCGGGATCTTTCGTCGAAAGCGCTTCAAGGCGATTGAACAGAGTGAGCATCAATGATGAAGTCTCGGTATCTTGGTAAGTTAGACTTCTATATCGCTTATGATAAGCTTACAACGGCTAGGCTCCCTTCAGCAACAGAGGCAAGACCATCGCCAGATTCACTTGACCATGCTGTAGAAGAATACCGAAGGCGGCTATATTTCCAACCACTGCCTCTATTCGATCCAGAAGGGCTGAGAGGTCGGATCGAGAGATTTCCCATGTTTCTCCAATGGATCTTCTTAGCACTTGCGCTTTCAAATCTCCCTTATGATTCGAGCAGTGCAAAAGAAGCTGACTTGATTCATTCTCATGCGAGATCAGCGCGCGATATGGTACTTGAACTCGCCATGCGAGGAACTGCCCAGCTGGAAATCTCACAAGCTCTATGTCTCCTTGCTCTGGGCGACATTCTAGGTACCCACCCCGCTTTCTTTGATCACCACAGCACTAACACGGCTACAGAGGGAAGACCAGCTTTGGCTCTGATGACAATAGGAGCAGCCAGCAGACTCGAGCTCGTCCGCGGAGCAGGCTACTCAGAATCCCCTCACAGCCCACAAGGCGACGCCAGCCTCAGATGCTACTGGAGTGTCTTCATCCTAGAAAAAGGCTTCGCCCCTCGTTTCACCCTTCTCTCCCAAACACACACCAAACCAGAATACCCCCGCAGCGCAAGAGAGCCCTCACCACCAGCATATCTAGGCGATGAAGAATACGCGCCAGATCTAGAAAGCATTCGCGACGACTTGAGGACAGATCCTGGAATCACATCACATGCTGTGCGCGCTGTATCGTTCTGCGGCGATGTTATCTCATATCTTCATGCGCTACATATCGGAAAGGCTGATAACCCTGCTGATACGAATTCCAACTTTTACCAACTGACGAATACACTGTATGATCTCGAGTCTAGACTCGGTCATATACATTTCGTTCGCAACGTGGGCTTTTCAGAACGAACACCGGAGGAATTCGAGAGACATCGAGAGTATTGGGCGCCGTGGCTTCTCTTTCAAATCACAGCGCACGCAACACAAGGCTTATTAAACCATCCATTCATCCATCTCGTTACCCTTCGAAGAGCAAATCGACCATCTCAACCGAGGTTATTTCTACAACAAACTGTCGATCAAGCTATGTTCCATTCAGCTTGGGTAGCGCGCTTAGTCCAAACATGTATAGATCGTGGGTTAATGGTGTATGACCCATTAATAGGCGATCTAGTCGCTGCGACGGCGACAATACCGTGGCTTTTCCAGTATGCAAGGGATGCCAAAGTCTCGGAAACATCAAAGGAGAATTACAGAAAATGTATCGAGTTTCTTGAGTCAATGCCTGATCCTTCACCAAGAAGTATACACAAGGTTCGTCAAAACTCGCCCAACGAGAGGCAAATACTAACCCCGGCAGCGGGAACTCTTATATCAGTTACAAACAATGTCGAGTCAAGCCCAGGATAACAACATGATTAGTTTCCAGCCCTCTAAGATCTGGCAGCTCATTGACTCCGATATCATGGACGCTGTGGCACCGCAGCCTACGACTGATGGTACGCAAGGCGGTCAATCTGATGCGTCAAAGACGACTGTTAGTGTGCAAACGACTTTTGTTCACCCTGTCGGTGAAAGACGGGCGGATCAACGACAGACTTCGCTGGGTGATTCTATGACTGCTGATATTTACGAAGGCTTGGAGCAGTATTCTCTGGATAGTATATTCTCGCAGCCTATGTTTATCGACCATGCATGGCTACATGTATAAAGAATATTGAATTATAATAGATCATCTATGCGTGTCACTAGCAATGTCTTCTTGCCCTATGATGCCCACCTCTGCACAAACTCATCCTTCTTCACACTCTTCGCCAACGCCTTCTTCGCCACAACAGCATCCAACTTCTCCTTAACCTTATCCACCTCTTGCCTTAACACATCAATCGACCCTTCAAACTCCGGATCAACCATCTTAATCTCCCCAAACGGACTCTCCGCCAACACACTATCCCTCAAAAGCTGAATAGCCAGCCTAGCATCGTCCAATCTCGACGTGACGCTCGTTTCAAAGCTCTCCTGTGCATTGCGCACCACATCTGTAGTTTTACTAGATCTTTCGGTGAAAGCTTTATTCAAAGCTGATACCTGGTCTTGAATAGAAGCTTCTTCTGCGTCAGGAAGTGAAAGTGCCAAATCACGGAGGAGAGCTTCGATTGCGGGCTCGTCGAGAATACCGGATGAGCGGCGGCGGTTATTGTTGCTGCGACGAGCACCGTCTGTGTTGGCGCGCATGCGGATTGGAGAGGGATTGCGGATAGGGGATGCTGGCATAGCGGCTCTGATAGATTTCTTCTTTTCGGGGGATAGCGAGGCAGATGATTCTGCTTTGGCTGTAGCGATGATGGAGGATGCTGCTGCGTTGTGGGACTTGAGAGTTTCGACACGGTCTGTGAGGAGTGTTATTCTTTCTACAAGATAGTCAAGACACTCATTGACCTAGAGAGTATTAGCGACATGAAAAATATGGTGTTAGAATGTACGTACGTAAGAAACTGCTACTGCTGAACGATGAATGCTCTGTCCACTCTGAGCATTCGTCGCCTTCAGCGCTGGTTCCAAATGCTGCTGCTCGGCGGACATTTGTGCAACAGGCAAGATCTCTGAGTACAGCGACTCGAGCTCTTCCTCGAGAGCTTTGACGTCTTCCCGAGTAGCAGCCTTGACATCCCCCGAGCGCTCCGCCTCAAGGATAGCCTCAAGATAAATCCTATCCAACCTCGTCCTCAGCGTCTCAACAGTTGTTTTGATCAACCTACCCAAGTCAGCACAAGTCGATACAATGATAAGCGGGGGACTTGCCTCATACATGTCTCCCTCAACTTCTCAATCGTCTTCTCCTCCTCAGGATCCTGCTGATCAAGTTCCCACCCAAGCTTCTGCAAACTCGACAGTAGCTTATCATCAGACTGAAACACCGCATCGACAGTCTTCTTAAGATTCGATCGCGAGTCCTTAGCAATCTGCTCCAGATCTGCAACACGATACTCCAAACTCTGTGCCTCACCATCAACCTACACCACATTAGCAACTCACTCATATCAAACGACCTCGGACTAGTCTGTGTCACCTCAAACACCAATTTCTTCAACGCATGTTTCGTCTTGTTAAGCCGCGCCTCTTCAAGATCCCTCCTCTGAGTCTCCGCCTCATCACGCTTCTTCACCAACCTCGCCAGCGCATCACGCTGCTGCTTCAGCGTCTCAGTCTGCTTCGATATCGTAGCCGTCGACCTATTCAGCTCTTCAATCGCCGCCCTCACATCATCCTCATTTACCGCCTGCACCTCTCCCAAATCATGCAGGTCCGCCAACCTGTCAACCTGCCCGCTCTTATCAAGCGCAGTATACCTAACCAACCCCGCCTCATCAGCATAACATAAAACAACAACAGATACACAAAAGGTAACGACTCACAGTGCCAGCTCATCACCCGTGAGGAGGTGGTCGCTCGCGAGGTGCAGATTCGCCCAGTCGACGAATGAAGCGTCTGATAGGGCGTGTTGCACGTCTTCCTTGGAGGCGGGGATGCCGTACGCGCGGGCTGCCTTGAGAAGCAGGGCTTCTGCGCGGTGCTTGGGGCTGAGATCCATTCTGGACCTGTGGAATAGCGAGGTGGCGTTTTTTGAAGTAACCGTCCGTGATGGGGTGGTACAGCTAACGTTTGGCCTTGCAGGATTTGATTGAGTAGCGGTGTTGGTGATGACACAAGTCAAGTCGTCCCTGGAAAAAGATAGAGATGTTGCTGAGTGTGATGGATAAAGATTGGCGTTGTGGACGATACTCAGTCAGACGGTGTACTGAGCCTGAAGTGTTGTCCACCCAAACAAATAACTCCCAGTTGAGAAGAGAAACAACCAAAAATACGAGCAATTGGCTTTCAGAATCAGTTCACTCAAACGTCAATGCTGTGTCGTCCCGTCATGATGATGCTCAAGATAACCTCATATTCAAACAAAACAAACGCCCCAGACGTTAAGTTAAATGTCAGCCCAAAGATCCCGGGCGGTCAAACAACCCCTGGACCCTTCGCGGCACTTTTTCTCCAGTGGACGTACACCTAAAGACCAGTGAAGGCGGGGCTAGCGTACCACAGCATCTACAGCGCATCTTGCATGAGGCGAGCTTCCACGGGCATCTTGATGCTCTTTACAAGAGACGATTATTGGCGAAGAGAGAAATATTCTCAGATCGCAACGGTTGTGCATGCAGTCAGACTGTTTAATGCAGGGGATATGTCTTATTGATGCACTGTCATTGCAAGGCACAGCACCACTATATTCAGAATTGTTTGACAAGATGCTTGCTTTTATGCAAGTCTCAGATATCAGCTTATAAAAGTGAAAAATAGCTTAGCAAACACTTGAGATCAATCATACTCGTCATCTGCATATATGATACACCCCCCTCCTCGTCCGTTTGAACCTCCCGTCCCACGTCCCCCAGCATCGTCCTCCCTGTCGTGACCAAGAAACCGTCACCATCTGAACAATTCTTCCAACCTCATATATCCATTGCTCATCTGTACATCAACTCCCCACGGGAAACATAGTCGTGTTTCGATCTATTTCTGGTCCTCTCCATCATGACGTTTTGTCAAACAGCCCTCGTAACGGGAAAAGAAATGATACAAGATCGAAGAACACCCTTCAAACGAGACGGTCTGGCTTCAAGGCGATGCAATCCCGTTCTTCCCGTCCAATGTGTCAAACCGACGCAAACAAGATATCATATGCAGCCAATCTTACATGGTCAAAGGTGGTCCAATTCCTTCAGACATGCTCGGTAACAGGCCGATCTAGATTGGAGATGTGTCGGGTCCCTACATCATCTTTCCAAAAGGAGCTGCACACGTTAACAGATAGAACGAAAATATGTTTCAAACAGGCCTATAACTGTGAATATGTGACCATTGACTGCAGAATACGCTCTGCCAGTGCAAACCGCCGGCCGGCTTGGCTTTGTCACTGTCAACACTTCTGCTCCCCCCATTCACCCATTTCCAATCCCTCTTTTCCTTTTTCAACACATCTCGCTTGTCCCTCGAACCCTTTTTAAACAATCACCCTTCCGCAAGTCGCGAAGAAAGGGGTGTATTGTATCTTTATGTGTAACGCCTCCAAAACCGCCGACCTTGTGCTTCTTCACCCTCATCAACCTGGCTGTGCTCATCACGTCGACGTTGCAGTTGCAGTTGCAGTTGCACCATGACTACTACCATTAGAAACAACGTTTCTGAAATCCTCCGCTGTCTCAGACCCTCAAATGAAGCTCGCAATCCACTCCTCTTGAGGCCATCATGGATCAACTCCCCACAATCACTGTTTCAAGCAGCCCGAGACATGTCGCTATCAGATCTCTGGAGGACGCGATTCATCACCGTCGCCAGCAATGTGCTGGAATTTGGCTGGGTCGTCGTCGTCTATCTCATGAGCGAGCTCATCATATGGGGTTTGAGTAGGGCGTTGGCTCCTGTGCATCTCGAGTTCTTCTCCTCTATTTTTGGAATGGTTCTGACATTTTGCTTTATGGCTGCGGCCTACCTGTGCTTCGCTGATGTTGATGGTGTCTATCGAAGGCACATCAAATCCAAGGTAAGTGAACACCATTCTCCAAAACGGTAGCACTAACTTTCGTTTCAGGTCGACTTCATCAATGTCCATCTTGGTCTGGGTTTTCCAATCCCGCTCGTCATGCTCAATCAGAGTGACATTCTCAGCGGCCGCGATATCGCCTGCGTCATCGGCAACTTTGGTACGTTTCAGTGCGAACTCCTCGAACATCCTTCTCATAATCACTCCAGTAATCACCAACCTTGCTTCTTGGGCCATGGTCTTTGCCCTCTCGCTTCTCGTTATGAGCTGTGTGGCGCGAATGACTGGTCAAGTGTCCGACGACTTTTGCCTCCCACATCCTATGACAGGAACTCTTCCCCGGATCGAAACCAGCTGGCTCTCCGACTCAACTCTGGACCAAGGACAACAGCGTATGTTTGGCCGTCGCGAAAAGGTAGCAAACCCGCCAAGAACCGGGCCGGACGAAGCAACAGCCAGCCAACGATCATCCGTTGTTTCCAAGGATCCGGTTCCCGTGTCACAGGTTTGGCACTTTTGGATGTCCAACTTTCCATTGATCGCATCGTCTCTCGCCATCTTCTTGATTGGAACACCAGTAGCTGCGGCCACTAACGATGACCGCATCCTCGATGGTTGCGTTCTCTGGTTCGTCTGGGTATTGACTCTGCGACTCCAGCGGGCCTTCAAGGCCTCCCAACTTTGCACCGACATGCCGAAGCTCAAGAACACGATCGCCACGCTTATGAATCCTGTCCTGTTCACGACCCTCCTCATGACGGCATATACCCGAGCCAAAGCTGGCGCATATGGCTACGGCAGTATAGACAAAGTATTGCGCGATTTCAGCGGAGGAACGCCCCTTTATGTTCTTTGGACCTCTGTGGCAACTGGAACACCCCTTTCGGATGGACGAAGCCCGTGGTTTGGCGCCGGTGACGCTGCACTTTCGATCCTCGAATGCGGAATTCTGATTTGGGGTTTTAAGCTATACGAATGCCAACGACAACTCTTCAGTATCGCTGGCTTCCTCACTATTATCCTGGCAACGGCAGCCGCAGCTGGAAATGTCTTCCTGTCGGTCCTGGGAGGGAAGCTTGTCGGTCTGAACGCATCCGCAGCGCTGGCATTCGCTGCACGAAGCACAACTTTGGCACTTGCCAAACCGGCCATGGAAGCACTTGGTGGAAATCTCGGTGTGAATGCTGCCCTGGTGGTAAGCAACGGAATCCTCGGTCAGCTTTGCTATCCGTTTGTACTCGACAAACTAGGCGTCAGACGAGAAGACCGCGTCTCCCATTCGAGGGTCAACATATCCGACTCCGATGGTAGAACCTCACGTCTGAGCTTGAAACCTCTTCTGAAAACAGCTCAAAGGGATCTGCCAAGTGGCGATGACCCTTTTACAATCTCAGCCGGGATCACGGTTGGTATCAACGGTGCGGCCATGGGCGTGTCGTATCTGTACGAGACTAGAAGTCGCGCAGCTCCGTACGCTGCTCTTGCTATGACAGTCTCCGGTGTCATGACGGTGGTGTTCACGACTGTCGAGCCCTTCAAAGGTGCTGTGTTGGGTCTGGCCAGCTAAAGAGAAACGGCGATAGAATTCGGCAGGATAGACGTGGTAGCGTTCGTGACCTGGTGTTTAGAGTTATATACTTGCTAGGAAGACGGATAGAAAGGCAAAGAGCAAGTCTGGTAGAAGCCAGTTGTGGCCGGGTACTGTAGATACTTAGACATGGAAGAATAATGTAGACAATCAAGATTTAAAAGAGCGCTAGTCTCACTGAAGTCTGAAAATGACGTCCAAATCAGCCACATATAGATCACTTCAACACATATCGGCCAAGGCGATCGGGAGGTATTGTGCGCGGATGCCAAGGATACGCTCTGCTTTGTCAATTTACAAAATTTGTCAATTATATATACTTTTCAATTTATTCCAGGCTAGGGAAAGTCAGTCACCAATGAGCTCGAACCACAGACATTGGACTTACCGCTCAATCAAGTGAAGGCCGCTAGCTGTCTCCACAATTCCGCTCATCTGGCCAGGCTGGAGGCCAAAGGAAGCATCTTCAAACTCCTTCTGCATGTCTCCCTTGCCAAAGTATCCGAGGTCGCCTCGCTTACGGGCGGAGGAGCAGTCGGATTCGGTGAGAGCGAGCTCACCAAGTGTGATACTACCAGACTTGATCTTTTGCTCGTGGTCCTGGATAATCTCAAGAGCCTCCTCCTTGGTGCGCGTGATATCAGCCTGCAGCAATTGTGTTAGTCAGCGATCAATGCGACTGTCAGATATCGTGGTTGGGTATGCGCACCTCTCTCCAGCTGCTGGGTCGTCGACTGTCGCGGTGCTTGACTAGTAGATGAGCAGCACGGATCTTTCCCTCGGGAACACCAGCGACGGCACCAGGACGAGAGCCAGCACTGTGGTTAGTAGCCATGTAATGCTTAAGCTTCTCGGTGTCGGTGCCGGAGGGAGGTTCCCATCGTGAGAGCTTCTCGGCAGAGTTGAAGTAGTAGGGGAGGTTCTTGGAGTTGGAGTGTCGGACCTCCCAGCCCGGAGGAAGACCAGTGTCAGCCTGTAGTGTGCATGTTAGATGATGAATTGAGTCTGTGAGGTGATTGACGCAGCCAAGGGAGGGGGCGACAAGAGATCTCGAAGGATCTGCGGTGGTTGTCGAGGCTTGCTGTTGAACTGCTTACCATGTTTATATCTGTTATTGACTTTGATGAAGTGGGTATAAGCAAGAGCAAAATGAGCTGTGTTCAGCGTCGTCGGGGTATCGATCGTCAAAAAAAGTTCGTCTTTGAGGGAAGCAAAAGTTGCAGCTCGAGAGATGTGCTGCGAAGAGGAGTGATGAGTTGGATGGGCTACCAGTTAAGGTATGGTAAGCTGGAGCTGATGGAGCTGGGTCCTCCCGTCGCTTCTCGACTCGCTGGGTCTAAGTTGGTCCAACTGGAACAATGACGTGCCGTAACTTTGCTGTACAACAGAAGGAGCGACAGACCCCCGCGGTTGCCATGCGGCGTTGCTGTGGTGGGCGGGGTTTGACGCGGGGTGGCCCTTCCTTCTTTCAGTGGGTGGGTGAGCTACCCGACGCTGTGATAGGCTCAAGGGCTCGAAGCGTTGCAGCGACTCAACCTCTAACAAGCGCCTCAATACTACGCCCTTACCTCTCTCAACGAGGGATATATCCAACTCGGTTGGTAATAAACCATGCTAACTGGCTTTAGATCATGGGATCAGTCTTTAGTGCATGCTTAATCAAGGGGTTACGTTGTCACCAGACGCTCGGCATCGTCGTGGCTGAAGGCACATACATCTCCGGAGACCTTCTAAGCCAGTAATATTCTGAGGTGCATACAGTTGATAGAAATAGCATCCGGACGGCATTTGCAGGTTTTGAAAGGGGGGGAGATGCAATACTAATGGTGAACTTCGGAGGTTCTGTCTATCGGAGCCTTTCAACTGAGCCATCTTCTCCGCCATTCCTCCCACACAGTACCAGTACCAAAGGGAAGATGCGGAGGTGCGCTTCCATCCATTCGGAACAACCTGCAGATCTGTCAGTTGTCACTAGCCCTGGACCTGGTTCGGATAGTTGAATGTGGAATACCGGTAGAATAACACGGAGATGCCAGCCGGGAAATCGATAGTCTACAGGTTAAGTGGCTAGCTGAGTTTCTACAATCATCTGCACGCGAAAACTGTGACGGAAGAGGCGGGGAAGTTAATTACGAATAAATCGTAGGCAAGCGTAATTTCTGGTTATCCTTGTTAATATTGGAAACAGAGGTTTAATGTGTCAAAGAAGGGAAGTAGATGTTGCCAAGACTGCCATCAAGATCAAACTACAACACCATTCACCACAAACTGGAGGTACATAGGCAAAAGAAAACTCAGGACCTTGATCCTAATAAATGACAATAAGACCTCAGTAGATTAATATAATTTTAGGATATCTTTGCCAAGGTTTCATACCTTTTGCTGAGTCTATTTTGATACCTTATGTTAAAGCCTGATATTTTCTTGCTCCTAGAGGCAATAGGTGCCCCATTAGGCCATTTCACACCAGAGACGTGGAGCTTTGGTCGGGCGAGTGATACAGAATATGCATGGCTGTGAGAGATCATGTTCAACAACGTGTATTGCCTTGAGCCGCTCAATTAGAAACATGCATACAATCTCATCGTACATCCAGCTAAGATATTTGGGACCAGAATAGATTGTGAGGCATGCCACTATGCTGCCACTTTGATAGAGACGTGAAGCCTTCCTATAATACAATCCGAAAAAATATAAAGGTATGACTGGCATTCCGAACCAGTGGTTATCCTTGAGAGTCTTTAATCCACGTCTCGTTGACATCTCAGAGACGAAGACGATGTGTAATTGAAACCCCGCGGTTGAGCATTCGATCGCTTTGTCGAAGCATCCTTAACATGTCTGACTGGGTCGCCAACTCTGAAGTAGTAGCTAAGTCACTCAAAAGATCTCTCATCACTCTCAATATGTTTTATCTATGCAAGCTGGTGGTTGCCTTGAGAGCAACTGATATCACCAAAGCTGAAGGCGAAGGTGTAACTACTTCGCGTGGGGTTGCAAGTATGGTTTGTTTGCTGACTGCAAAGACATTAACAACCTGAGTGAGTAGGCCAACGCAATCAGATTGCGAATAGTTCACGCAAGGCAATACCGCATCTTCTGTTCCATTGCCCACTCCGTCCTGAGGTTCACATGAATCGCTGAATCGCCGACCTTCGAAGCGTCAGATCGGACAATTTATTCTAGGTCCAGGAAACCCCTTACCAACTCACCAGCATATTCTCTCTCGGCCAATTACGAAAACCATGGTCTACGTACTCTCTACACGTGTACGTGTCTGCGGCCTTTTTCGTGTTGATTGTGTCTCAAGTTCCGCCTTGGTACGATCGTGATGGTCTCGTGGACCTCACGCAGCCCTCCATGTGCCACTTATTGATCACTTGTCAACGCCTTACCCAGTTAATGCTGTTTGAAGTGGCAGAGAACCATGTTCCTGCGTCTTGATTCTAGTCCCTAATTCGAGAGAAGTCTTTTTCACGCATATTTCCAACATGCACGTCACTCTAGTTTACTCCTCGTTGTGACGGAGGTTACATTGTGCCTGATTAACGCACCAGTGATGATGTGAACATACGGAGACCAGCCTCGTTCCGCCGGACAAACCTCCGCAGATGTTCAGCTGGAATATACAGCATCATCCAATAAGAGCTCTTTTCAAAGGATTCACAGCGATGTTGCTTTATGCACGCGTAGGTATTATGTATTTCTGGCTGCCTCGTGATTAGATGACTCTAAGGCATCACCGCCTCATATAGAGTTGAAGATGAAGACGTGAGTCACCGCAAATAACCAACCCCTGTCGATGAATGAATTGTCCCCAGTGTTTTTGCCTTGCCACTCGCAGCGTGAGACCGTGAAATAGAGATAACGAGTCAGCAATAACAAGGCGCGGCAGAGGGACAGACAGTAACTTTCGTCTCGTTTCGATTGTAGACGGCCCACGTGTGACAGTCCACACGAGGCCACTGAAGGATAACGCGCTGAATCACCACTGTTTATGCTGTGCCTTGGTTTGTTCAAGTCACTTGCTGCTTATGCATTCCGTACAAAACTCAACCGACCCTAACACTGAAGCCTTGTTCTTCTCTTCCCTTCCTCTGTAATTTTCACTATCATCTGGTGTTCACGAATCTACCTACGGACTCTGAACAGCGCCCGTCAATCACAAGCCTGCACTGCATAATCACCAATTTCTCAGCTGTAGAGCCTCTGAATTTGTGGCTGGCTGCCAACTGTCTGTTATAAACCCAACACAGCCCAAGCCCAAGCTCAAGGCACCAAACCCCAAAAAAATCCAACAAGCAACCAAATTCAAGGATTTGCACGGAAAAGTGGGACAGGAAAACCAGCGCAAGCCAGAAGCCCCTCCCACTTGGACTATTTTCCAGCCCTGTCGCCTTTCATCCATCACTTCTCCCCTTCTTTCTTCTTCAACAACAGCACAACCTCTATTCTAGAGCGACAATCGCCATCCATCTCTCATTCACAGCTTGAAATATCTATTCGATATTTCAGCTCTCAGATTTGTTTTTGCTTCTTGCATCTTCATAAAAAGCAACCAAGCATTCTCTTCAAATTGAACCACCCCATACAACCACCACCACCGCCGACCGATTAAATGGCTACCCCCCAATCCACCACCTCTTACGAGGGCGCCGAAGGCGACAAGAAGCTCGAGCAGATCACCTTCCGATTCTGCTCTGAATGCTCAAACATGCTTTATCCCAAGGAGGACGAGGATGCTCACAAGCTTCAGTTTACCTGCCGAACTTGCCAGTACACCGAGGACGCCAAGTCTACCTGCGTCTTCCGCAACGTCCTCAACACCTCGGCCGGTGAGACCGCCGGTGTCACCCAGGATGTTGGCTCCGATCCAACGGTTAGTCATCTTCCACCTGTTCTCTGTTACGGCTGTGGCGGAGTCATCTTGTGCACCTCTTGCGGCCAGCCCGATTGCCAAATGGTCGTCTCCAACGAGAAAGTCAGTCAGCCCATCACGGGCATGTGCCAGTTCACCTTGCCATGGGAGGATCCTTTCGCCGACTACGACGAGGAGATGATGGATGAGGACTACGGTGACACAAGGACCGAGTCTGATGACTTCCTCTCCGACGCCAGTGAAGAATTTCTCGAAGAGATTTCCATGTGCTATGATTCGCCCATGAAGTGTGAATCATGAGCATCTTCAACGAATATCCTGTATCACGACATTTATGTAACTGACGACACGACACGAAACGACTGGCACGACTATATTATTCTATCTTGGGCTGGCTGGCACATGCTCTGGGCTTCTGCATCATTATCCGGCGGCGAGCAGTTGGCGGCCGACCGTTCACATGACAAAGTATAAGTTGGAAACAGCAGTTGGAGCACTGGGTGTCTCGCGTTTTCTTTGGAACCCGCTTGTCATCGCTTAAAGACTGCTGGCTGACTTTATTTTTTCTGCGCGCTGCAGCTCCCGCGATCTACAAAGACCTGCCCCAGTTGCCAGCACACCGAAGCTGTGTTTTTCCAGTCTCAGCAGCGAAGCGCTGAAACTGGCATGGTAAGTTGAACTCTCGCACGTACCTACGTTTCAAGAGGTCAGCTCACTAACGCCACGATAGAAACTCTTCTACGTCTGCTGCGAGTGTGGTCACATTTTCACTTAAGCGAAACCTTGTATCGATACCCGGGCAACGAATCCTCGACGCTCAAGTTGTGGAGGATACTCGCATCATCATTTGAATTCGCAAGGCGTTTTAGAGAGGGTTGTGGCATGGTTATGCCACCGGCGCCAGGTTATAGGAAGGGAAATGCAAATTGTATTCTATCAATGATCCTGTATAAGACTGCTTAAAGCAGCGAATAAGATTTTGTTTGGAGGAGGGCCACAAATGTACCAAGCTTACCCCAGTTCTTGCGTCTTTAGGATGAGGGTAAAGTTTCTTATCACCTTCCGTAGGAGGGGTAAATTATCAAGATGATTCGCATCTGCAGTTTTTTTTATCATGCAATAAGTTCTTTGACATTCCATATTCCAAGTTATGCAACCACAGTGATTTTTAGTTCTGAGAGCTGGAAGGTGTCTGTATTTTCGTATCAACGCCTCGCAAATGCCAAATGTAGTAATATTCGTAATTGTACAGTATTCCACTCGTACACGGCCGTATACAGCCAAACCAATCCCCTGGTCTATCCTGTCTTTTGTAAATAACCATCCATCCACCCGAACTCCTTGCCAATTCTTTATGCCTGCATAGGCGCCATCGACAGAATCTTGCTCCACTTCTTGCGCTTCAGCTCAGCGCCAACGGCACCGTTGATACGTGAACCAACAGGGTCTCCAGACTTGTTCAGCAGCACACAAGCATTGTCGTCGAACTTGACGACCGAGCCGTCTCGGCGCTGTGTAGGGTATCGGGTTCGGACGACGACGGCGTGGCGGATATCACCTCGCTTGACCTTGTTGGCGGCAGAGATACCGGCCATACCGCCGGAGGAGCTACCACGCTGCTCCTGCACCACGACGACGACACGGTCACCTGAGGTGTGTTAGTCAACTGTTGCATTGTTTCGAGAGGAGCGACTGAGGTGTTGGTGGGGATGTATCGTACCGATTCGGGCATGTCGTTTTTGGCCGACGACCAAGACGCATTCGACAAGGGCAGCGCCCGAGTTGTCGATGCAGTTGAGCATTGTCTGCCATGGTCAGTCAGCAAGTGCTTGTTAAGGTGGAGAGGATTGAGGTACCTTTAATTGAATCATCTTGGCTGTGTTCCGCGCGCGGAGGTTCGATACTCAACTCTCACCACGGTCTAATTCGGGATATCATCCATCGCCCAACCTGTCGTTGAATTTTTGGACTAGCATCACGTGCTCACAGCCACAGTTGAAGCCACACTTGTCCCAGCGGAACCATCCATCTCAGCTGGGGTAAAGAAATCTGGAGATATCGTGTCGTCTTATCATGAAACTGCATTTCTGTGACTATCCTTTGAAAGGGTGATACAAAAATAGCATCTCTTTGATGCTCATCTTTCCCGTATCTCACTACCAACAAACAACAAATACCCTTTGATCATTGTATTCGTGCCATGGCTTGACAACTGGAGCTGAATTAATGTTTGAGAGTGATTTCCTAGGCCTACACAGCCCCACCCGTCGCCTGGCCAATGCCCCAAACCGGCCTCGATCCAGGGAAGAGGAACAAAGCAAGCCCCCCCTAACCTCGAAAGCACCCGAGCGAGCTCCAACCATGTCATTCCACCTTGAACATCCATCATTTCCCTCCTTCAAGCCCGTTTCCTTGAAAGGCACCCGCACCACGATCTTTTACTCACCCAAGTCTCAGCCTCGTCTGTCTTTGTTCCATCGATAAACGCTCCTTAAATAGAGAGACGGAACCTATGACGTTGCGGCACTGAGTTAGCTGAAATCCAACATAAAGCGCTTAACTTTGGCTTCTCTCTTTTCAACTCCTGCGCATTGCTCTGCAAGATTCGAAAGGCTTCAATTGTGGCATCGTTTGGCAAGGCTCCCATATACTGAGCCAAGGATCTACATCTCCGCTCTTTTCTCGCTCGAACTTTTACAGCTAGTTTCGAGGGACACGTACGCTCTCTTATTCCTTGGACGGCAGCTTTACACAGCAGAACTGGCTTGGGAGTGAGTTCATATTAGGCAAAATGCCTCCATCACAGAAAGCGGCTGCCAAAAAGCCGCGCATGACGTTGGCACAAGTGTCAGCATATGATGACATTCTCACTGACGCCCTGGTCGATCATGTGAGTGGTTTACGGCTGAGCATCGCTCATGAGGCAATGCGACTCTAACACAGGCAGGTCTTTTACTGGACAACGGTCCCCAAAAACCGCACATCATATCATCCGTCCAGAGGTGTGAGGGAGGAGGAGATCGCCAAGATCTTGCAAGAGGAGGTGGTTCTCAAGAAGGACTTGGAAAGTGCTGAGAAGCGATTACTGACAACAAACGGGCTAAAACGGTTTCACAATGGATTGAAGACCGACAATGAAAAGGAGAATTTTCGACGGCATCTAAGGCGATATGTTCAAATCTACCTTCCGGATTGTCCGTGGGAGGTCAGCTCGACAAACCGATACACAATTGTTACTCACGAGGCTGCCGTAACAGCCAGACGACCAATCCGACGCAACGAGGCCATCAAATATCTATCCGGCGTTCAAGTCATTATCACTCCAGAGGAGGAAAAGGCCATCTCATCTCAGAAGAAGGACTTTAGCATTGTGGTCAGCTCACGAAGCAAGTGCACCAGCCTCTTCATGGGCCCTGCCCGCTTTGCGAACCACGATTGCGATGCGAACGCTAAACTTATGAGGACGAGCCATGCAGGAATCGAGATTGTCGCAACAAGACCAATTGAGGCAGGAGAGGAGATTACAGTTACTTACGGAGACAACTATTTCGGGGAGAACAACTGCGAATGCTTGTGCAAAACATGCGAGGATCTTTTACAGAATGCTTGGGAACCAGAAGAGGGCACAGTGCCGGTGAAAACTAGTATTGAACAGGAAAAGTCAGAAGGTTACTCATTACGGCGACGACGGAGAGATGACAGTATCTCTGGCTCTTCGCGGACACCATCAGTTACTCCCGATATGCGACCACGGATTACAAAAGCGACTTCAAGAGGATCAAAGCTAGCTCGTGATTCATCATCTGCCAGGTCTCCGCCCGCCGAGCAATCCAACAATCGAAAGCGACAGCATGATAGTCTTGCAACACCGCCCAAGACTCCGGCGAAGCGACAGAAGGTTTCGGCTGAGAAGACTGTAATTATCATTGACGATTCGTCACGCAGTACATCCGTCACTGTCAGTGAATCTTCAAGCGGTGTTGTCGAGACAGATGTCACTTCGCCAGAGAAGGAGACTCCAGAGCCTCTAGGACATACTCCATTGAAAGAGAATGCGAACAAGGGTAGTCACCAGACAGAGGGGGCACCGGTTTCGCCGCAGAGCAGTCAAGGTTCACAATCACCTCGACAAGCGGCTGAAATGGCGAGAGAGAGAACCCGACGAAGCGGTCTTGAGAGTATGACTATCCAGGCCATCTTAAACGCTCCTCTAGAGTCCGAGGGTGAGAGTGAACCTGAACCGGAGAAGCTCAAGGAAGCAACTGTGGTACCTCCTCCAACCGAGCCTATTGCAACCAGTATCGAAACTGTCGAGGACAGTCAAGTGGCTGATGAGGATCAGCCAAAACGAAAGAAATACCAACGTCGTGTCTATAAGCAAGATACGCCTCCATCTAGAGTGCGAGTGCCGGGAGATTACCTCCTTACACCGCTACTCTTATCAGAACCTGAGATGGCCTGGATCCAGTGCACCATCTGCGACGGTTACTTTGTACAACAGAACGCATATTTCACACGAGCTTCATGCCCTCGCTGCGAACGACACTCAAAGCTTTACGGGTACATCTGGCCCAAGACGGACAAGGCCGGACCACACGACAAAGAGGAGCGCATTCTGGATCACCGCACCATCCATCGATTCTTGGATCCCGACGATGAGCGAAAAGTGAGGTGTCGCAAGAGTTTTGGAAACCTCAAGACAGACACAGAAGAAACGGAAGAGGTCGAGCGGGGCCGCAAGCGACACAGCACATCAGGCTTGATGGGGCGAACGGGTCCTTCATCAGAACAAGACTCGGGCCATCGAAGAAGCGGAAGGCTTCGTCGGGTGAACAGTAGATTCCTCGACCCATGATGAACATACGTGGAGAAGTTGTTGGAAATAATTCGGACCGAACATGACTTTTTTTGAGGCGAGCGGGATTTATAATTGTATACTCCGTACTTTGTTTTAACGGCATTGCTAGACCAAGAGGCCTAGTTTAGATAACTGACCCACCACCTGGACAACGTTATTTATTATAAATGTTTCAATGCATCGAAAGAACCAATGCTCATCGCCCGTGCCCAATGTGAAGATTCGCGCCCTGCATACTGTAGATCTGGAGCTTTCCGAAAACTCAACGTCAAAGATTTCTAATCACAACGTCATTGACCCATCATGAACATGTATATAAATTCCCGTTCCCAATTCCTGAGATGAGGTTTCTCAAGGATCATTAAGCATAACTTTCCATCTCATCACTCATCATCATGGCTGCATATCTCACCAACCGCATCTGCCACCCTCACCACGGCATTCCCGTATCAAGACCCGAAACTCCTGCGCCCGCAAAGACTGAGAAATGTAGCCACCCCATTGTCAACAAAGCTGCAAAGGGTGTTCCCTTCTTCACCCCCGAGCAGGATCCTCCGGCTGGTCTGGCTATTCAGCCCAGTGATGGGAGCCCTGTTCCTAGACTCTTCCAGCCCCTCAAGATTCGAAATGTCACTATGCAGAATAGAATCTGGGTCAGCCCTATGTGTCAGTACTCCTGCCATGAAGGGTTCATGACGCCTTGGCATATTACGCACTATGGCGGTATGGCTCAGCGTGGTGTAAGTGGCGTTTACCAGTGAGATTGATCAAAGCTAATCTTTGTAGCCGGGTCTTATGATGATTGAAGCAACTGCTGTCCAAGCTAATGGTCGAATTACACCTGAGTAAGTTTACTTCTCAATGATTTTTGTATCTCATCAACTGATCGTCTCAGGGACGCTGGTATCTGGCTTGACGCCCACGTCGACACTCTTCGTAAGAACGTCGATTTCGCACATAGCCAAAACACAAACATTGCCATTCAACTCGCCCACGCAGGCCGCAAAGCAAGCTGCGTAGCACCCTGGCTCAGCGCCGGCGCCACAGCCACCGAGGAAGTCAACGGGTGGCCCGACGACGTCGTCGGCCCCAGCGACGAGCCCTTCAACGAGAACATGCCCACCCCGCGCAGCATGAGCATCCAGGAGATCAACCAGCTGAAGAAAGATTTCGTCAAAGCGGCCAACCGCGCCGTCACCGCTGGCTTCGACGTGATCGAGCTTCACTTTGCGCACGGCTATCTGGTCAGTTCATTCCTTACGCCGAGTGTGAATAAGCGAACGGATCAGTATGGTGGAAGTTTTGAGAATAGAACGAGGCTTGCGCTTGAGCTTGTTGAGGAGGTTCGTGCTGTTATTCCGGAGACGATGCCGCTTTTTGTGAGGATTAGTGCGACGGATTGGTTGGATACCAACCCTGAGTACACCGGCGAGAGCTGGACTGTCGATGAAGCTGCGAAGCTTGCTAGTCTCTTCGCTGAGCGCGGCGTCGATGTGATCGATGTATCCAGCGGCGGAAACCATCCCCAGCAGAAGGTTCAAGGCGGACCAGGCTATCAAGCCAAGTTCGCGAAGCACATCAAGAAGGTTGTTGGCGACAAGATGCTCGTTAGTTCAGTGGGAAGCATCAAGACCGGTACACTTGCTGAGGATATCATCTCTGGAAAGGACGATGGTGTCAAGTTGGATCTTATTGCGGCTGGAAGGATGTTCCAGAAGAATCCTGGGTTGGTGTGGGCTTGGGCTGATGATTTGGATGTTGAGATCCAGCTTGCGCATCAGATTGGATGGGGATTTGGGGGCCGGGCTACGAAGAAGCAGGATCATGTCAAGATGAGCATTCCTTGATTTTGGTTGGGGAAGAATAAAAAGGTGATGGTTCAAGAGTAGAGATAGGAGTTGAAAATGTGTGTATAAAAGCTTCAATGTGAGGGATTGGTTGATCACAAGACAGAATAAACAACTTGACGATTCGACCTCGTCGCTCCAAGCTATGTGCTGACTCTGATCATGACTGGCTGGCATATTTCTGCTCCAGCAATTCCTTCTCTGATCTCCCTTCTTCAGCTTGCTTCTCCGTAATCATCGGTTTCTTCTCATCAACCTACACCTTGATCATCAGCGAATACTCCTGTATCTCAACACCACTCAACATACCTGATACTGTGCATCAGTGGGTGCACTGAACCGCTTACTGACAGTCGCATACACATCATTCTTCCACTCAGTCACACGAGCTTCAAGCCCGATATACAGTGTATAAGCAGGATGCATCCTGGGTTCTCGTCCTGTCCTGAGATGAAACGTGATCAAAGAGGAGATGAAGTTCGAGTTTGAGTTCAATTTAACCACGGCGTCAGCATGTAAGCACTTTATCTATTCTTGCTCGCTGAGTGAGCTGACGATATCTTGATGGTCCATCTGGGCGTAAGCATGGTAGCCCAATGGAGATGGGAGTACAGAGTTGGGGGCTGCGGTGTGTAGCCCAAATGATATTCATTGTTACGCCGTGTGGTTTTTGGGTTACACTGGAGATATGCTTGGCGGTTCTGGACTTGTCAAAAGGAGGGTATTCGGACTAGTATGGATGGACTTGTTGCGCCTCTCACATCACGATGATTTGGGCAACTTCGTCCTATTGCTCACTTGAACTAGACCGACTTGTATGCAGTACATTTAGATATCACACTTTGCTCATAATTGTTGATATTGTCTGTTCACGAGTTGGAGTGGATAAAAACCTTTTGACGGATTGATAGAATATTACACAAATGCCAAGTTGGAGGAGAAACACCAAAGCATGGTTTCGGCACTCCGCACTACGCCAGGCCTTTGAATGCCAATGGGAATCAAGATAACTTAGGAACTCTATGCTCGATGATAAGCAGACGTAGGTAAGTTTAGTAGAATTTAGGATAGATTTAGGGTAGTTTAGAATAGGCGTTTTTGATACTTTATGGTTCACCTCAAACTTGAGAGGTTTTCTTGCTCCTTGGGGGATGCCTACTGATACTGATCAAAGAGTGGCCTCGCATGCCCATTGTGGCTTGTTCGCCTGAGTCCTATTTAGAGCCCCAAGTCGAGTTCGATGGCATGATCTCATGAGCCTTTCGCACAATGCTCCTCCTTGTCTTTTGTGTTGACTTTCGTGAAACTAATGCGAGGCGGGTGGGTGCATCAATTTTCGATGTGCCGACGACCAAGGGAGACCCCTGCAGCAGAAGAATCCAGCCAGCAACTGATTTCCAAGAGTAAACATCGATTTACGGGAACAAATAGTTGGTTTACCATAGCCTTTGCTCTCATTCAAAGATCCTTTCAATCTGCCATGAAAGTCCAGGGTAGCTATCGCCGATCATCGCCAAGACCAAGCTGAGACAATCGCGGGGACTAGGGCAAAGATAAGCAATGCCTCGGGTTCCTGGCAGAGCAACCAAGCTAAGCTACAGTGAGCTAGGTCCCTATAGCTCCAGGTCCCAGCATCATCACGTCACAAGCTTGTATCACCTGCGCTCCAGTCACGTCCGCCCATGTCTTAACCCTCCCCTTCCATCCTCCTTCCTCTCTCCTTCACCATAACAAACCTCAACATGACGACAAAGAGCCTTTGCTTAGTCGCCGCCACGGCCGCTCTCCAGGGCGTGTCAGCTCTTCAGATCCCTCTCAACCTCCAAGTCCCCAAGCTCTCTTGGAATCCCTTCGGCGATGATCTTCCCGTGGTAGATACCAAGGAATTGCAGAAGAGCATCAAACCTGAGAACCTTGAGGCTAGAGCAAAGGATCTGTATGAGATTGCCAAGAATGGAGAGGAGGAGTATGGACATCCGACTCGTGTCATCGGCAGTGAAGGTACGTTCTCCGAAATCGGACTGATATCATGAACGCAATGACTGATTGTTCTCAAGGCCATCTCGGTACGCTGTCGTACATCCACGCTGAGCTCGCCAAGCTAGGCGGCTACTACTCCGTCTCGAACCAGCAATTCCCCGCTGTCTCGGGCAATGTCTTCGAGTCCCGTCTCATCATCGGCGACTCTGTCCCTAAGCAGGCATCGCCCATGGGTCTGACTCCTCCGACTAAGAACAAGGAGCCCGTCCATGGAACGCTTGTCCTCGTCGACAACGAAGGCTGCGACGAGTCCGATTACCCCGAGGCCGTCAAGGGCAACATTGCTCTCGTCCTCCGTGGAACGTGTCCCTTTGGTACAAAGTCCGGCAATGCTGGTAAAGCGGGTGCTGTTGCTGCCGTTGTGTATAACTATGAGGAGGACGAGGTTCATGGAACTCTCGGTACTCCTTCGCCTGACCATGTTGCTACTTTTGGTCTGGGCGGTGAAGAGGGCAAGGCTGTTGCCAAGAAGCTTAAGGATGGCGAGACCGTCGATGCTATTGCTTACATCGACGCTGAGGTCAAGACCATTCTCACCACCAACATCATTGCCCAGACTCGTGGTGGAGACCCCGACAACTGTGTTATGCTTGGCGGTCACAGTGACAGTGTTGCCGAGGGACCTGGTATCAACGATGACGGATCCGGCAGTATTTCTGTGCTCGAGGTCGCTGTCCAACTGACCAAGTACCGCGTCAACAACTGCGTCCGCTTCGCCTGGTGGGCCGCCGAGGAAGAAGGTCTTCTCGGCTCCGACCACTACGTCTCCGTTCTTCCTGAAGATGAGAACCGCAAGATTCGTCTCTTCATGGACTACGACATGATGGCCAGCCCCAACTTTGCCTACCAGATCTACAACGCCACCAACGCCGAGAACCCCAAGGGTTCAGAGGAGCTGCGCAATCTGTATGTCGACTGGTACGAGGAGCAGGGCCTCAACTACACCTTCATCCCCTTCGATGGTCGCAGTGACTACGATGGTTTCATCCGTGGTGGTATCCCCGCCGGTGGTATCGCCACAGGTGCCGAGGGTGTCAAGACAGAGGACGAGGTCGAGATGTTTGGCGGTGAAGCCGGTGTCTGGTATGATAAGAACTACCACCAGATCGGGGATGATCTGACCAATGTCAATTACACCGCGTGGGAGGTGAACACCAAGGTAAGTCGCACCCAGCCAATGTCTTGTTCAGAAACCGTGACACTAACACAGAACAGCTCATCGCCCATTCCGTTGCAACATACGCCAAGTCGTTCAAGGGTTTCCCAGAGCGAGAGATTGAAACGTCTGTGCAGACTTACTCTGACAAGACCAAGTACCACGGTAGCAAGCTCTTCATTTAAGGACGGGAGTAAGTTCATCATTAGGATTAAGTAACAAGAATAGCATAGCATAGCACAATGAGTAATGGGTGATTGATTAATTTGAATGGATATCTCTACGTTGAAATTGCAAATGCCTAGCTAAATCGACTCCAAGTGAAACGAAGCAACAAAAAAACATCATTACACGTAATAACCGTTTGGTGAAATGCCCGTCTAAGCCCTCCAACCGGTCCTGTAGCCAGACATGGCCTAAAATGCCTCGCACTATTTCCCACCAAAACACCGACTTTGCAAGTATTCATCTAACAAGATGATTTATCCGCTAGGGATAGATTGACTGATAGTAGTTACTGATTGATAATGGGGTCTCATCGAGCTGAAGCGAGATCGTATGGAGTTCCCATCAAGACACCGCCAGTTGGAAACTCACAGCTTCCAGTCTGCGAGGGGATCATTTCGGTGTAGTACTCGAAATCATCGCGGAGCTCCCTCAACTCAATAGGCAGGATGACCTTGGATAGAGCCTTGGGCGTGGTGAGCCTTGAGAGGGTTCCGGAGTAGGGGGCGGGTCCAAGCCCCACATTGACGGGGGTGATCTCGGGGCTATCGGGGGTCTGGGCTCCCGATCCCGTTGTCTTGGCGGCCGAGGATCCGGGGCGACTCTGTCGTAATCGAGCAGAGAGGTTGACGTTGAATGTGAGAAGTCTCGCAACGCGATGCGCCAGCTCGTCGCGACTGTTCTTTGCGTCCTTTTCTCCCGGGCTTTTTTTGAACTCTGTCAGCACTTGTTCATCTAGCGGCCCGTGTGTTTGCGTTCGCTTAACTCACCAGTTCACTATAGTCATCATCATAGCATACGAAAGATTATGCCATCTCAACCTCGCACACAGCGCCTTGATCCTCTTCTCGAACTGCTTAGCGGCATCTTCAGGCGTGGTCCTATTGGACTGCTCGTCGAGCGCACAGCATAGCGACGAGAGGCGAGTGAAGGCGAGGACGGTGTCTGTGAGGGTCGCGACGAGGGTGTCGAGAGAGATCCAGGCGGCGCGGGCGGGGAAGGGGATCTGGTTGTTCTCGATGAGGCTGAGGGTCTTGTAGAAGGCGTGGACGGAGGATCGGCACTCCTTGACCTCGCGGAGGAGGATGTTGAGGATGGCGGTGTCGTGCTGGGGCGAGATGTTGAGGTCGCTGAGGATGTCGATGGCAGCAGCGCCGACGTCGAGAAGGCCTGTGATGGCTGTTGTGGTAGGGAGGCCGACAACGGCGGGATCCATGTCCATGTCGGCCTGCAGAAGGGAAGGCATCTATCGCGGTATCATTCAATGGTGAGATGGAAGTGTTAGGTAATCAATTGTTGAGAGACAAGCAATTGATTTGTGGTCAAGTGAGTGAGGCTCAGCAGATGTAAGTGATGTAAATGCCAAAAGGGTCCTGAAGTAGACGGGATGGAAATTCTTGGCAGAGGCTTCTAGGCCCCCTTTGGCTTAAATGGAAGTTCGAGCCAAGCCCCAGGTCCAGACCGTCCAGTTCAGTTACAACAATTTGTAAACGGGGGCGGGAGCACAGCGCGAGGAAGAAGCGAGAGAATGGAGGGGGTGGTCTTCTAAAAGCAGGAACCGAAAAACAGCAAGAGAGAGAAGGGCAGGGGAGCAACAGATGTAGTAGATAGATGTAAGTAAGCCCCAAGGCTGGACGGGGAGGGGGGTATTATTTTTAGGCGCGAGCTGGAAGAGACGGCACCTGAAAGGGCCCCAGAGGCGCCGCAGTTTCAAAGGCAAGGCAACTTTCAATAGGCAAGACGATGAAGCCGTACTTCCGAGACAGCAACGGGCTTGTCCACTAGCGGATGAGGTTGAGTGGAGGGTGGCATTGGGGAATGGCCTGGCCCCCCTTGGAGAGGAATTTGTGGTGCCGAGAAGCGAGTTGAGTGACATGCATCTAATTTAGAGAGATGTCTGAGCACAGGAACTCGGGTATGGATGATGTGTAGTTGTAGACGGTAAAATATCAGCATCTCAGGCTCTACACCTACAGATAGTCCTTAATCAGCTATTCTCTATACATGATGTTTCTATGTCTGTTTGCTCATATGCTCACTCGTAAATACCATGCAAACCAATATCAGACTAAAAACTGGGCGTTTAGAAAAGGTGGATGTCGACGTGCCGACTTGCCGGGGTCGATTGGGCGCGATCGGATACCGGCACGGCGCGGTGAGATGATGCTATTTGCCCACTTTTCTCTCTTCACTCACTGATATTCCTCCCTGTAATCACTGTATTTCGTTTATATTTTGACTATCGGCATATATATTTCGCATTCGAGTCATGGGCTGAATGACTGTCACTTGGCAGCCGATATCCGAATTATGCGTGTATTCCTTAGCTTTTCCTGACTTACGTGGCTGAACTATCCCGCTTGCAGCCTCAAACAATAGTCCACGCGCCTAGCTGACGTACGATTGCATAGCATTGTGTTTCTTTTATTTCCAATGTCACGGGTTTTGCTGAATATAAGGGATCGACTGATACCAATAAACTCAAACGGCTCTGGCGGCACATCCGAACCCCTTGAAACATTTCTTAGACCATTTTGTTTATTCTCCGCCAACTTACATACTTACGTATGTATACCCATACACTGACTAATGCTATATCAATCTAATTTATTCCCGGTTGATCCTGATCCAGAACTCCGTTTCACCGAATAAATTCAAAATTCAAATTCATATTCACTTTCTAGTCAAGCCAGTCTCCTCCGTTACTTGATGCCGTTTCCCGTGCCGTGCCGTCCCATCCATATCTCGGTCCGAGCGTCTTCGCCTACCTCTATCACGGCCCGCATGCAATATCATCATGCCCTTGACTTACACGCGTCTTTCCACTGTGGATAATGGAGGAGGAGATCCTCAGCGCTCAGAGACGGGCTGATCAGCCGACGACATCTCCTCGTCGCTATCGTCCAGATCCATGGAGCTCAGGTTCCGTGAGGCACTGGACGACGATGCAGCTGTTCTGTTCTCCACAACCCTTCTCCTATACTCCTCGTTCTCTGCTATATACTCCGCACGTGTCAGAGGCGGCCAGTTAGGATCATTAGCGTGGGAAGCCAAATCCGCATCCGCATTATCAACAAGTTCGTCCCAGGTGGGCCAATCGGCAGGTCTATCATGATCATCCGTGGGCCTGAGCTGCTCAAGAATCGCAGCCGCCGACTCCTCTGGATGGACTCGAGCTGGTCTTGGTGTCTGTGATGCTGCACTGGGACGGGCAAAGACAGGCGGTCCCTGTCTTGACGCCCTCATCATTTGATCTGTGTCGCGAGGCACTACCGCTCCTCCTCCTCGAGCCCTTCCTGCTTCTGCTCCTTCTGGTCCCCAAATTGCTCGGACAATGGAGCTTATATTGTCGGATCGTGGTGCTGCTGCATTTGGACGTGCGATGCCATCCTGGACGTCAAACTGATTGGCATAGCCATAATCCAAGGGATAAGGCGGCACGCCAAATACAACATCCCCGGGGCGAGCGTTTAGTGGTAGATGAACATTCCCATGTCTATCAGGCAGTCCGACTATAAATGGATCCCGAATTCGATGAGGGACACCAGCGGGAGTGTTTGCACGAGGCTCCTCATCATCGTCCCAGTCAAAGCCGATAATCCCGTTACGACGGTTTTCCTGACGTTTGTTGTTCTCAGCGTACCACGGGTTCGCCTGTCGCAGCGTGTTCCCACGACTAAGCGTGACCATGCGGCGACTCACCATCATGTTGTTAAACTCCTGCATGATGGTGTCGTTAATCGCATCCTGAACCCTTGACATTGTAGCAACATCGCCATCCTTCTCAATGTCGTTAACAACATGGTAGAACAAGCTGACAAAGCCAGGCTCCATATCATCTAGGTTATGAGGCCACTCGCCGTTCTCAACAGCCCTGTGAAACTCAACCTCAGCCTGACAATCAGGACACAACTTTTGATTACCCTCAGGGATACCCGGAGGAAGACCGGATCCTTCGCCATTCTTGGGGATAGTCAGGGGGATGGCGTTTACTTCGCAGCGACTGCAGTCGAGAGTGGTTCGGCACGCAGGGCACCGGTCTCCCAATTCACTTCTCTCACATTGCTTACGGCAAGGCTGGCAGAGAACATGACCGCAGAGCAAGACCTCAGCATCCAACTCACCTTCGGCAGGGAAAGATTTCACTGGCAGGGGCTCCATACAGATGGGGCATTGAGGGGTGATAGCCTGGTTGTCAGAATTGGTGTTGCTGCCCTTGTCTATAGCCTGTCTGATAGTTGGCCAGAAGGCTTCGGGGAGAGGGTTAGAAGGGGGAGACATGTTGAGAAGGGGTACTTACCAGTGAGATGACTGACTAGTGAAGTGAGACGAGATGTGAAAGCTGTTTGTGAGCTGTAGTTGTTGCGTAGACTTACCTTTTTGTGTGTTTGTGATCTGCTTTTTGGTGTAAGACTTACCTGGATGTGAAGGGTGAGAGGGAGAGGATGCTGGTGATGCTGAGATGAATTTGCTACAGAGTAAGCATCGTTTCATTATATACTCACATTTCATACAGTCACTGAAGTCAAGCGCATTCAAAGTGCACTCAATGTTCACGGTCCATGCTGTGAGTTTCAGTTGAACCGTGGCTCTCATGGCACTGTTTTGCTTTCACTCATGGTTCGGCCTGAACAGTAAAGTCCTGACCGTTCACCACCTCTGTCGTGAACAGTACCCTGGCAGCCTATGGCAATGACGAGGAAATAAACGACTTTGAACACAATAAGCGCACCGATGAGTATCAACTGATTCTATCCTTCATCAGAAATATTTCTATGCAGATGCCCTACTTTTCAGCCTCCTTCACCTCCTCCTCTCCCTTCCGCCTCTCAATCGCAATAATCTCCTCCACGGTCTTAGTGCTCACCCCATCGCCAAAGTACTTTTCCGACAGCTCCACACAGCGGAGGTTGGCGGACAATTTATTCATCGTCTCCATCCACTCATCTGTAGGGTCACTGTCGTAGACGATGCCACCGCCGGCCTGCATATATGCCACGCCATCCTTGACGAGCATGGTCCGGATGGCAATGCACGTGTCCATGGGTCCTTCGTCGACGAAAACCTTGTCCTCTGGCTTGCTGCCCTCGTCCACGCGCACAATGTCGTATCCAAACCATCCTGCAGCTCCGGCGTAGATACCCCGCTTCTCCTGCTCCAGGTCGTAGATGAGCTCCATAGCTCGGATCTTGGGTGCGCCTGAGACTGTTCCCGCGGGGAAAATGGAACGCAGGGCGTCCCAGCGTGTGCACTCTGGACGCAGAACTCCCGAGACTTCGGAGGTGATGTGCTGAACGTGGGAGAAGCGGTCAATTCTCATGAGACGGTCGACCTTGACGGTCGTGGGGTGGCAGACTCTGTTCACGTCGTTGCGGGCGAGATCCACCAACATGACGTGCTCGGCTCTGTCCTTCTTGGAAGCCAAGAGCTCGGCAGCGAGTCTGTCATCCTCAGCGGCATTCTTTCCACGGTGGATTGTACCGGCAATTGCGTGGTTCACGATACGAGGTCTTGATCGAGCTTCGGCAGCTGAGTAGCCAAATCGTGAGTCAGAGGGTAATGGGGCATATCCATCAGTCTTCATCAGACACTCTGGCGAAGCACCAACGATGTGGAAGTCGGCGCATGAGAGGAAGAATACATAAGGTGAGGGGTTAAGTGTTCGGAGAGTTCTGTAAATGTTAAAAGGGTGAAGCTTAGTGCTCCGGCGGAACCGTTGCGAAGGCACGGCTTGAATGATGTCTCCCTTGACAATGTATTTCTTTAGTTCCTTAACGAATGTCTCATAGCCCTTACGGCCAACGTTTGACGAATATTGCTGCTCTGATTCTGATTGATCACCAAGGGTTTGAGCAGGTAAGGGAGTCTCGGGCTGGTAGATGATGTCGAGTGTCTTTCGGAGTGTCTCGCAAGCCTCGTCGTAGGCAGGTTGAAGATCGTCAGAGGGGCTCTTGGGCAACTTCATATGTGTAACAATTGTCAATGTCGAACGGAAGTGGTCCAAGGCGACAATGGTGTCGAATAACATGAACAAAGCCTCGGGAATTTGGAGGTTGTCCTTGAGTGGTCGCTCGGTCTTGGGCTCGAAGTACTTGATACAGTCATATGAGACGTATCCGACAGCACCACCGGACAACTTTGGAAGCGCCAACGAAGGGATGTCAAGAACTCGGTCATTGGAAAGCTCGGCCGCAAGGGTCTTGAGAGGGTCGCCATTGTGCTCGTAGCCGTCGCCAGTGGCCAGTACTTTTCGCGGGTCTAGAAGAGAGACTCAGAGGATGTCCAGCACAAGAGTCTCAGGGAAGCTTACTGGCGCCAATAAAACTATATCGCCCAACCGTCTCTGTGCTTCCAGTCGCACTCTCGAGGAGAAATGAGTATTCGGCAGTTGCGCTGTAAGTGGTGAGTCAGAGGATGGTTCGGTGGTAGAAGCATTGTAGTCTTTACCCCGATGACAGCTTAAGATAGATCGCCGAAGGAGTCAATAGATCGGCGGGAGCAGAGGCGCAGACGGGGAGAAGCGTGGGTTGAGTCGTAGGAGTCCATTCTTGGTTGAAGGCAGCTCGAGCTTCATCGGCAGTTGGCCGTATATCGAGCTGGTGTAGAAGATTAGTATGGGCCATTGCGGAAGTCTCGGTGAAGGCGATTGCGAAGGAGAGGTGTTCTTACATGTGCTGCACACATCCTTATAGTGATTATCCCCGATTATCAGGACAGATTGGTGGCTGGAGGACAAAGAAGGAGAACAATGGAAGTGCTAGTAGTTGATGGAAAGGTGTTTACTTCGGAGTCACTTTTTATCGATTGCCAAATGCAGACGCCTCAGATGTTAGTGGGGGCGGGGCACCGATAGCGGCAGGTAGGCAGTTCCTGAACGGTCGGTGTAGGGTAGCCATGATGATCATACAGTGATGCCTTGCGCGCGAGGCATCAACGGAGGCCAAGCTTGCTTCCGTATTCGGATTAGCGTGATTGCTCCAGCCGAAGCTGCCCACCAAGACTGGATCTCACGTTACGCGAATCCACACGAGCTCAGGGACCATCATTTGAACCGTCTTTAAGTCCCTGATTGCGGTACCAATTCCGCTCGTTTCACGCAATTGAACTATTCGCTCCCTAAGACTCGACTTCTAATTCAGTCGCAATCATGCCCACCGATCAGCATGAGGATTCTGTCGAGCCCACCGGTGATGTTGAGATGTCGGAGACCCAGAACACGCAGGACACTGCGCCAGAGGCTACCCAAGAGGGGGAGGAGAAGGAGAATGCCGACAACACCGAGCTTCCCTTCGCCGACTCTGAGATCGCAGAGCCACGAGTTACCTTTGCCAATTATCTCATGAGCCCAATCGTCACCCTGCTCATCGGATCCGGCGACCAATCTATCCTCTCAGCGCATCAGGGACTTTTGACACAAAGCCCATACTTCAAGAAAATTTGCGATAGTTTCGTCGAGGACGGCAGCGTTAGTGCTCCAGAACCTTTGCGCCAGCGACACCTACCTGTGAACCCCTTCTAACCTCGCCCAAAGCCTCATCAGATTGAGCTCCCCGACTACGACATCGAGACCGTCGGCAGCTTCCTCGAATACCTCTACACAGGCGAATACTTCCCCAAGAAGCTCCCCGGCCAGCGCGTCCTCGAGTCCGACCCCTCAGTCCCCTCGGTCGATAACAGCGGCGACCAGCTCCTCAAGCACGCCCGCATCTACACCCTCGCCGAGAAGTTTGGCGTCTCTGGTCTCAAGGGCCTCTCGAGCTCCAAGATCCACTGCGTTAACTCCACCGCCAAGGGCGAGATCGCATACGCTCGCTACGTCTACGCCTACACCAGCAATGACGACACCACCATCCGCGCCCCCGTCGCAAGCTTCTGGGCCACGCGGTCGCACACCCTGCGCGCCGAGGCGGAGGAGGAGTTCAAGGCTCTGTGCTTGGAGCACCCCCAGTTCGGATACGATGTTCTCAGTATGTTCGCTGACTTGGAGAGGGGAGATTTTTGTGCTAACGGTGTACAGCCCGCGTCTTGGACGACAAGCTTAAGAGGGAGCGCAACGACAAGATGCATCCTGCTACAAGCAGCGGACGAAAGCGTGCCCGTCACAGCAGCGGATCGCGTGCCGATTAGAGAATCAGGCGTTGGAAGAATTGGGCCGGCGAATATGGATCATTGGTACCTGCCGAACATTTTTCTCTTTTGTTTCCTGGGTTATTTAGGGGCGCATTTGTACTGTAACACTACATGGGATCTACACGACTGCCGTCTGCGGTCACTTGCGGGATTTGGTAATGGGGGCAGAAATAGACTCTTTTGAGCTATTGAATTCTTCTGTCTCGACCGCGTAATGTCTATCGTCTTCTTCTGACCTAGTAAGAGTATGGGTCAACAGCACGTTCCGCCAACAAGCCCTCCTGGTATGCAAGACCATCATCGACCTCCCGCTTCGCTCTGTTGTACTGAAGATAGAGGGGGACTCTCCCCTTCATCGAATTATCCCAGGCCTAACAGCATTAGAGACTGAACTAAATTGGTTGTTCGAATTACTTACCCTATGCTCCGGTCCATGCAGATGGTCCTCAATATCCTCACCAAACGCTCTGCCATAGCAAGGCAAGTCCAAGACACGGCACACGTCTATATCCTCCTCATATTCGAAATCGACAAAAGAGTTTTGGAGGTGCTTGTACAATGACTCGAGAGTATACTTGGCGTCTGCTACCATCATCTGTTCACTCTTGGGCTCGTCGTGTTTATTCCACCGCTTGATTCTGGCGTCGATGAACTGGGAGAGTTTCTTCATCTCTGCGACGTTCTTTTCTGCGATGTTGGCTGGTGTTGCGTCTCTGATCTTGTCTGCTTTCTTGGCCTTGAGTGCTTTGATCAGGTTGGAACGCTCCTTGGAGAGACCGACTTTCTCTTTCTTGAGTGCGTCCCTTTCGTTTATGATATCTCCAAGGGTCTCTTTCTTGTTCTTGGGTCTCTTGACGGCTTTGTAAATGTCGATCTTGCTGGCCCCTTTTCTGGATAGCATGTACATTTCCCTGTCGAAATTATACTTGGGGTTCTTGGGTTTGGGATCTTGGTCCTCTTTTTCATTGGAAAGTTCAAGGTCACGGATATCTTTCTCCATCTGGTCGTTTGCTGTACGAGTTAGTCAGGCAGGAAGAAAATGTGGGAGGAGATGCCTACGGATGGCCACGAGACACTCGCGAGTGCAGTCTCTGCATTTGGTTGGGTCATCATCGGACTTCTCTATTGCCGCCTTGCTGTTGGGATATCGCAGCATGGGAAGCGTTGGATTATGGCGAAAGTAAATCTTTCCGTTTTCATCGCGCCAGACGACGAGTGGTTCAGGTTTGGGCTTATCCTCCAGCGGCTCTGGTGGGCGAGTGATGATTTGGATCGTAGGTTCATCCATGGTTACGATGGCGGATGATGAACGAGGCGAGAGTAGAAAGTTTTTGACGGGAGGAGAAAACCGAGATGATGTAGTCTAAGAGACGATATATGCACGTGCGGGAGGAAAAGGTAAAGTAAACAAAGGATTAATGAATTCGTTTGATGAATCACGGGCTGCCACTGGCAAGTGTAACTTGAGCTAGCAGCGTGCGTTGCTGGCACTTTTGACGTCAGATGCGATTAGCCACGGGTGCAAATGAGAAATAGGATCCAACTTGAAAGATGGAATTCTATGTTGGAGGTTTTGAAAGAGAAAGCAGACGAGGTAAGTGAATGGTACGTGGTGAGTGATTGTTTGCTCAAGGGCGTTTGCGATTGCAGGAACTTAAGTAAACACCATGCTTATGCCAAACCAGGATAATGTCATATTCAATGACTCCTTAAGCACAGGAAAAATCCATAGATATTTATTAAACCCTTCTAGATTCGTTACAGTCTGTGCAGAATCATCTCATCCTGCGTTATCTTTGTCTTCAAATCAAGGGCATAGTGATGATACAGACATTCATCTCAAGCACTGTCAGCCCTTAATAAACTTAATAATTCTGTAGTCACTCATTTTACTCGACATGTTGAAGCTCATAATAACCATCACGATTCATACATAATAAAAGTGTCATCAGGTTCTGGTCTATCATCCAGTTTTTATTTCAGAAGATCTGCCCAAGTTCAGGACCAGGCTGTGTCGTTATCGTCCAATCTCCAGTACCAAAAATGCAAATACAAAAAGCCAGTCGTAAAAAAAGAAGAGGCACCAACAGCTCGGTTATCAGTCCAATCTTTCAGTTCCAAAACATCATAACTCATATAGTCGTCGAACTGCCGATCAGGTAGATGATCCCCAAGAGAAGACCCGACGAAAGATGCTCTGTGCCTTGGACGTCTGAGGCGCCTCGGGAAGTGGCTTTACGGTCTTCATCAAGTAAAGACACAGAGCTACATTAGAGAAATCATGCGAAATCCAAAAAGTCTTGAACTTCAACACCCAGACCTGTCTATAGGCTTCCCAGATATTCTTCAACTCCTCTGGAGTTCCGAGTCTTCGGACACGATCACAAAGAGGTCGCTTGGGGTCTTTGGAACCATCCATGTACAAGAACCCTCCAGGACGCTGGTCCAAAAAGCCAAGGGTGATGTACTGGTTGGTAGACTCGATCTCATCATCCCACTTGTAGATAGCGGTGTACTGGGTCATCTCGGAAAAGGTATGCTGGATTTCACATCCGGCACATCGAGCGTGGATAAAACCACCCTCACTCAGAACAAGAGGGACGTTGGAATAGTTAACGATCAAGTGTGGGATCCGCTGGCCATGGCATACATGCCCACACTCAGGATGATACATGATCTCCGTGTTGCAGACAGGACAAGAGTAGAACTCTCTTCCTTGAAATCGCTCAAACTGACTCTCGAGCCAGTTCATGAAGCAGCAGCCGCCAACCATATGGCCACAGGGGAGAATCTGGGCATCGTGGGAGATTTGGCGACCTTGCTTCGGGATCCAATGGATGGAACCGATGCCGGATCCTTGAGTGGACATTTGCTCTGTGCAGATGGTACAAGTCAAGTCGACGGGGCGGAGTTGTTGAGGATCATCCTCGACTGCCTTTTTGAAGGATGGCCAGTAGATGTCAGTGATGGGGACGACGTCACTGCGGATTGCGTCGATGATGGTTCCAGGATTCATGGCTGGATTCATGGTGGGCATGATGAAGGATGTGAGTTAAGAAGTGATGAGATGATCAAGGATCGAAAATAACGGGAAGGGATGTGACGAGGAAGAAAGAGCTACATCTCAACACCAAGGAATATGATTTAGTTTATGTATTGTAAAGTTTATCATTCACTTCGTAGGCTGTTCATCAGATATGGCCGTTTCTGCCACTGTCGTAACTCGATCACAGCTCGATGGGAAATGAACAGTCAGTGTCAAGATGAAAACTGCCAGTGCCAGTATAGATGTCAATTCGGGCACTGGAATGTGGCAATGATATGACGAACGTTTGAATGATTACCGTTCGTATGTAGCGATGCCCTTGCCTGATTATCGGTATTCCCCAAGCTTGAGTCTGCTACATATATTTAGCTACCAAGATCTGTATTCCATAGTGTTCTTTGTCTAACACTGGCACAGTATAGAACAACAAATTGTCAAGATTGTTCGGCATACTCAAAGGGGGGTGAACAATAAAAGTCTTTGTCAACGACTGTGTTCACGCAGTATCTGACAGACACTGCTGAACGGCGCCGGACATTGAATCACTGGATCAAATAGTCAAATAAATATAATTTCCCTCAATAGCCTTCGATGAGAATAACTCTCCCTTTAGATATTCACCTGAACTTATTATCTTGTGCTTAACCAAAAGAACGACCATTTACCATGTCGTCCACAACCGTCGTCAACAGGATGTCCATCAACAGTATCATCCATTCCGAACCCCAATACAACAGGCCTACATGGACCACACCATTCTGGCCTCGTCTCAGAGACTCCCTCATCGAAGATACAAAGCTCTTCAACCACCTCCATCTAGAGTGCGGAATCTGTCTCAATGACATGTCCATCTTTCGTCACGACCACACTTTTAGTCCTGATGAAGGCCTGACCCCCAAACAGAAAATGATGTCCCACCGAGCTTGCATCTTACCTTGCGGTCACATGTTTGGACACAAGTGCCTCTACACCATGATCGACGAAGCCGTGAAGGAAACAGAAGAAGGACGAGTCCCAATCTTATCCTGTCCATCTTGCCGTGTCGTCTTCTCACCGCACAGAGACTGTCCTCATCCCCACTCAGGTAAGTTCATGCCCACCACAATGGAGGGCGTTTACAAGATACCGCCTACGTTCTCAGAAAGCGGTGTTCTATCGCATAGTTGCGGTCAGTGTATAGCCATCGAGACAATCTCTGTCATCGCGAGCCTAGTCCCCGTGTTCACACCCCCGCTGGAAATGTCAGAGGGAGAAACGCTCCTCACGTACGGGACTGCGGATAATAGCCTTTGGTGGAGTATAAACCATGAAGAAAACACAAAGCGCTACGATGAAGTTGTGCGGGAGATTCCTCTGGGGGATGCGTTGCAGCGGATCGGCGATGAGATCAACGAGCGTCTGAGGCAGAATGCGAAAAAGAGATGGTACTCTGAGGACTTTTCAGAGATCGAGTTCAAGGTCAAGCTCCAGAGGGAAAAGCGTCCCAGAATGGAGTATATGGAAGCTGTCGATGTTTTGGAAGATGAACAAGCGAGCGATGACTTGGCATTGATGCTGGACTAGGGAGTATTTTCTTCTTCTTTTGTTTTCTAAATACCCAAATAGCAAGTGTTTTTGTCTAATCCGTGTGTTCAAAGTCGACGACCAAGCCGGGAAGTAGCTCAATGGACTTGGGGCTCTCCTCTGTGCCCAGAAGCGTCAACTTGATTTCTGCCTTGCCATTTCCACCTTCGAGAGTTGACAGGACGACCTGGTTACTACCCGAGTTAGGTCCAGCTGGTAAGTCGTAGGGCCATGAGTATCCATCCGATCCAGAGGTAGCATTCTGGTTGTGAATCGCATCGTAAACAGGCTTGTATGTCGCAATATCCTTCTCAGGAAGCAGAACAGTGACTCTCGATACACCCTTAGCATGCGAAGGATGCTTCGTATACTCATGCAGCCCATCACCACTCTCCGCCTTAAACGGCGACCGCAAATGCCTTTCCGTCTCATCAACACACCAAAACGGCACCGTCCCAGGAAATATCCTCCCGCCCTCCTCATTCAACGCCACCGAAACAAGACACTTCATCAAAACGCCATCAGGCCTATGTCTCTGCAGTGAAGTAAGATCACCATACGTAACACCACCCCCCGCATCAGCCACCCTCTTCTGCAACTGAGCGTAATCATCTTCACTGGGTAGCGTATGAGCCCAATCTGCGATTTTCCCCTCTTCGAGGTTTCCCCAGCGGTGAGCACGGCGTTTCTCGGGGTCTACGCCTTGGACGAAGGCGATGAACTCGAGATATGTGCCGTCGGCGAGATGGATCAGTTTATTGACTGTTAGGCCATCTGCGTGGGCGCCTCCGTCGATTACGAGGAGGGAGTCTTTGAGGGAGTGGGTTACGGTTTGGAGGGTTTGGTAGGAGACTAGGATGGCGAAGTGGTCGAGAATTGGGAGTGACATTTTGAGATGTTGATGGGTTGTTTGTGGTTGAGTTGGATGAGAGTGTTGATTTAAGGTTGTTAGTGATCAAGACACTGCGGGGGTTCGGGGTTGGTTCGGAGGAGGTGCATGACAAGCGTTGGCTTGGAAGCAATGATTGACCTCATCGTGCTTGTTCAACATAAATAATAAAATTTCATAATCAATAGGATGTTTGATCAGATCTAACTGTTTTGTGGTGTCTTAGAATAAATTCCAAGTATCAATATTATGGCCTTCTGTGCCACAGCTTCATCGATCCAACGGCAGACATCCCAAGCAAGACACTGAACACCATCGCGCAACGCTTCAGGTCGGCTGAGCTCGTTTCAATGGTATTCGAAAACTATTTACTCAAGCTCAGCACATGATAAGAGTACTGTTGCCGTATCCGTACGAATCAGGATAAATGAATACTAACAAGGCTATTGGTGCGTGAGAGTACCTCTTCCGCCAGCGGCATCCATCCAAGGTCTAAATTATGCGCCGACCTTCCGAGACATCACTACGGATGACAAATCAAACACGTATAAAACGAATATGGGAGTATCTATGCACCCTCTGTCAGCTTACACGGCGCCTAAGTTCCGTCAGCCGATCATCCCGTCAAGTGGGAGAGATTGTACCCTGGTGCAATAGGCACCGAGGCACCAAACATCTCAGCATCATACCGAATCGTCTTACACGTTTAGAAGGTGGTCAAAGTTCACTCAATAAGCACTAAATCCTACGCTGCAGTCAGCGATCCGGACTTACTAGTGTCTAGAAGCGAATATGTGAGATTTTGCCGGGCGAATAGAGCAAAAAGGTCGCAAAGTTGGTATATATACTGACATTATGCCCATCTGGTAGTTGAAACAACAGATATCCTAGTGCATCAATCCTTAGGCCGTAAAATGACAACCCTCTACCAACAAAGCGTTCCCGTGCTGGTCAAGTACCTCAAGAACTTGTCCTTCATGCTCCAGAAGGGTGCTAAGTTCTGTGACGATAAGGAGATGAAACATGAAGACCTTCTTACATACCGTCTAATTTCCGATATGAGAGGGTAAGTTATCCAAACCTCACGCGAATGCCGACTAACACTCGTCAGACTTCCCTACCAAGTCCAATCCTGCTCCAACACAGCCAAATTCCTTGCCTCACGTCTCGGCGCCCAAAACATTCCCACATTCGAAGACGACGAGCAAACATTCGAACAGCTCCAAGCACGCATCACCCGCACAATTGAAGTTCTAGAGGGTGTAGACCCTGAAGTCATCAACGGCAAAGAGAACGAGGAGATTATAATGGAGAGCAAGATGGGAAACTTCCGCTTCACGGGCCAGCGATACGTGAGCGAATATGTAATCCCCAATTTCCACTTTCACCTCACAAGTGCGTATTGTATCATGCGCACTCAGGGCGTTCCATTGGGTGCGTTTGACTACCTGAAGGATGTTTTTGAAAAGGTTTAGGAGCTTGGTATGCGAGAAGAGAGGATATTCATCAAAGGAGGGGCGGGAATTGCCCGATGAGGAAATTTCTGTTAAGAACTCAGCTAGACACACGATTCAAGAATAAGACTCATAAACAATCTCAACAAAAACAGTCCCATTTTCAATTTCCTCAAAATGTCTGAGCCTCCTTCAACTCGGGTTCAAACCCCAGATGTCGACTCCTCAGAAGTCCAAAGAACCGCTCACGTCCAATCCCTCATGGACCGTCTCCGCGCCAAAAGCCCCATCTACAACTTCATTATGTCCTCGGCGGAACTCATCAGCACAACGCAGGGCAGCGTTACAACACGGCTCGTTCTGAATGAGAACCATCTCAACAGCAGTGGAAACTTGCACGGCGCTGTATCAGCTACAATCATTGACTTCACGACTGGTCTGGCTATTGCGAGTTGGGATCTGAGGGATACTACTGGTGCAAGTGTCGATATGCATATTAGCTATCTGAGCACGGCGAAGTTGGGAGATACGGTTGAGATTGTCTCGACGGCGGATAAAGTTGGGGGCAGTGTGGCGTTCACATCGATTAGGATATCAAAGGTTGAGAAGGATGGGGGGTTGAAGTTGGTTACGCTTGGACAGCATACTAAGTATGTGAAGGGATCACAGCCAAAGACTCAATGAGACATATGGATTAGAGGGTTAGAGCAATTCACTGCAGCTAAATAGACTCGCTTACTCTGCTAAGAGACATCATGGCCCCTCACTCGACGATTGATGCTAAACATATGAGAGAAAGACGATATACACATATATTCATCACATTGGGCTTCTTAAAACAAATGATCTCCAATTTTCACAACGCTATCAAAATTCCACAATTACATGCTCAAAACTTCAGTGGTTCTACCCCAACCTTCTTCGCCTCAGCATTCAAAGCATCAATCTCCGCTTGTACCAGAGGAATGCCAGTCTTCTCCCTCTCCTTCTGAGCCAACTGCTCAATCTCACCAGGGAAATAAATCCTCTCTACCCCAGCAGCCTTTTCCGATCCAACAACACGCTCGTAAAGGTACTGCATCCTCTCTCTAAACTCATCCAAGCTCATAAATAGGTCAGGCTTGATAGCTACCAAGAAGTGACCAACATCTGCAGGCTTGGACGGATCGTAGGGGCCTGTGACATGGCCAGCAAAGGCTGAGCCTGATAGAACTCCTGAGAATACATCCATCATGATTGACAGTGCTGAACCCTTGGGACCACCCATTGGTAACATGACACCCCCGAGAGCAGCTTCAGGATCATCTGTTGGACGACCCTCCGCATCAAGGGCCCAATCTAACGGGATCTTCTCACCCCGTCTCTTCGCCTTGTAAATCTTCCCTCTCGCAGCCACAGAAGGCGCCATATCAAGGATGAAGTTCTCCATGGGCCCTTTACCAGGTGCACCACAAGCAATAGGCGAAACACCCATAAGCTTACTCTTCCCACCGAAAGCAGGCAGCGCAGGACTCGAGTTCGTAAACACCAAGCTCATCATATCCGCATCAAGAGCCTGCTGCACGATCCAAGCACTCATACCAAAATGGTTAGAGTGCTTGATACTCGCCATACCAATCCCAAACACCTTTGCAGACTCAATCGCAGCAGCCATGCCCTTGTGAGCAGCGACAAAGCCGAAGCCGTTTTGGCCGTCGACTTGAGCTACGGCTGGTGTGACTTGGGTGAGGATTGGTTCGGCGCTGGCGTTGAGGACGCCTTGGCGGAGACGCTCCATGTAAGAGGGGATGCGGTTCATGCCGTGGGTGTCTACGCCGCGGAGATCGGCGGCGACTAAGCAGCGGGCGATGATGGAGGCATTCTCAGAGGGGATGCCGTTGCCTTTGAGGACGTCTTGGACGAAGCGTCGTGCTTCTGAGGCAGCGACTGGGAACTTTTGAGAGTCTTGGTTTTCAGCCATGATGGACTGAATAATTCAGTATGAGCTCAATATCGTGGTTACTGAGATGTTTTGATACTTGTTAATTCTGATGTTGAGTGATTCTCTCCATTCTTTTAATACTGAATGTCACCGGAAATACGAGCGGGGAAGACCCGTCCTCTCAAAGGCGTTAAAGCGGCATCTCCCCGCTCGACGGATTTTCGCCATCCTCGCATCTGCATCCCTTACGTTCAGACATCATTACATGCCGAGAAACTCGATCCGTTGCCGGCAGAGTTACGAAAATGCCCGGGGCGAGGAATTCCAATGGGAAGCGACCCTCCTTGCCTGATCGGAGTGCCCCCAGGACTCGTATGGCATGTTCTCGGTGCCAGCGGCTCAAAAGAAAGGTACGCTTGACACCAATTTTAGACAACTTGTTTTTCTAAGCCGATATTTAGTGTAATCTTGAGTTGCCAGTTTGTAGCAATTGTCGTAGTGCTGGTGCTGAATGCGTCGATGGAAAATCGACCCGTGCTGATGCAGCACCTCGACAGTATGTGACTCTAGATATTTGGAGCCCACCATGGTTACTGATCGACGATCTAGATACATCGCATCTTTAACCAACAGGATTAATTGGCTAGAGTCAATTGTCCGAACGAATTGTCCTGACGTCGACTTATCTCAAGGTCCTCCCGTCTCTACAAGTGAAGCATGGAACGACAACAGCTCTGAAGTCGCAGACAATTCTACTCTCCCAGTTTCAGCGCCTGATCCCGTTCAACAAATCTCTGAGAATTTATGTAATTCTGAAAATGGACCGCCGGTAACTCAGCCAGCAACCCAACCACTGACATCTACTTCGGAACCTACAGGAGCCAGTGCCATGACCCACGAGATTGGACTGGTTTCCCTTGCCACGAACCAAGATCCACGATATATCGGTCCATCCAGTGGTTATTTCCTAGCACGAGTCTTAATAGACTCTGCCTCGAAATCAGACGATAGTGTTGGTCGCGCAAATCGCAATGCTCCGTTCCCCATAAGGCTGGTCGAAGCTCTCCAAGGGCCACTCCCACTCCCGCCTAGAGACACGGCAATGCAACTATGTGAGGCATACTTCAGCGTCATCAACTTACAGTACCCCATTCTACATCAACATAGGTTCTATGACTACCTGGATATGGCTTATGATATAGAGAACCAGGACCCTGCCGCCCACTTCCAGGTCTTTATGGTTCTGGCGATAGGATCTGCTGTACTTTCTGCTCGAACTAGAGCTCGCATACCAGCAGAATCGTACTGTCTCTCCGCGCTACAATATCTCGACGAACTAAATGTCGAGAACTCACTGAAGGGCATTCAGTGTCTTGTATTGCTCCTCATCTTCACTATACATAGCCCATGCGTTCGTCTCAATGTCTGGTATCTCAACTATCACTGCATTGCTGCCTTGGTCGATCAAGGTCTCCAGAGGAACATCAGTATGGGACCAGAGCACAGTCTGTTCAACCAAGAGATGCGAGCCAGGATCTTCTGGGTCATTTACTCCTTCGATCGCATCATTGCGACGATGATGGGTCGCCCAATTGGAATACGTGATGAAGGGTGCGAGCTCCGTGTAAGTTTGCCCATACTGTTAATACATGGCACATACTAATGGGAAAGATGCCAATGGGTCTGTCCGACGAGCAGCTTGTTAGTCAGAGACAACAACAAATCGCCGAACCGTCCAGTGAAATGGCATTTGCGGTTCACTTATTCGAAGCAGCCAAACTCAACTCGGAGATCAAATACATCGCGCAAAGCATCATAAGAGACACGCCTAGATATGCTTATCCTAGAGTGACTAACATCAACGACTGGCAAAGCGCCATGCTGCAGCGACTGGATGAGTGGTCAGATAAGATACCAGGTCTTGGTGACCCTGATGTGCTGTATCTGCGAACGACCTGTCAGCTTCGATACCACGGTTTGCGGATGCTCCTATTGAGACCTAGCCCTGCAATACCTAAGCCTCCCAAAGAAGCCTTGGTAAAGTGTCACCAAAGTGCTCGTGAAAGCCTACAGCTATTTGACCAGTTGTACAAGAAAAACCTGCTTGTTCATAGTTGGACTACCTTCCACGGACTTGTTCTCAGTTCCATAACTCTGTTATACTGCATCCAGTCCGTGTCAGAAATCGCCCGCTCTACGGGTGTAGACGCTTTCATGTCTGACCTGAGCATATCCCTCAGCATTCTAGGGGCTACAGGTGAGCATTGGTCTGGCGCCAAACACAGTCGCGATATCCTGGATAACTTGGGAAAATCGACTGTTCGATACATACGAGAGAAGAACAGGCGATCGGAGGGTTTGCGTGATCGTTCTGCACCACAGGTTAATGAACAGGTGATTGATCCTACACTCTCAACAGACGCATGGGAGAGTTTGGGACAGGAGTTCAACAGCATCCAGGGATCTTCATCTCACATGAGTATGGACGACGATATGGGTTTCATGCAGAATCAGTTCTACGAAGGCTTACTTAACGAGACATTCGCGGAATACTTTGAGCCAACCGAATCAACGAATCTTGATAACATTGTTCGCGACCTGTTCCAAGGCCTTATTCCAACAGACTCAATCTAAAGCCTTCCATCAGCCTTGAGACCTTTGCGGCCCTTCAGCAGTCAAGAAGTCGAAATCAGCGCCTAGCTCAGCCTGGTTCACGCTCCGCATGTATAAGCCCCGATAACCTCTCATTCCCTCCCTCTTCACCCATGGCGTTGCAGCACCCTCGGCTTGCTGGAAGGTCTTGAGTCTCTCTTGGGTCCTCTGTGATATTTCTTCATCGGATAGATCGACAGAGAGCTGCCTTTTTTCGACGTCAAGGGTAATGAGATCGCCGTTCCTGACGATACCAAGAGGGGATTTAGGGTCTGCTGATTCTGGGGAGATGTGCAGTCCAATTGTTCCACCTGCTGTTCCACTCATGCGACCGTCTGATAGACGCAGCATGTCCAATACTCCCTGTGAGGCAATTTTTCTGGGGATTGGGATCATGCCTGCTTCTGGCATACCAGGGTTTCCAATTGGGCCAATGTTCTGCAGGACCAGGACACTGTCAGGTGTTACGTCCAGATCAGGGTCATCGATTCTCTCTGCCATGTCCGCAGAATTTGCGAAAACGACGGCTTTACCGCTATGCTGTAGTAGCTTCCGGTATTTTGAAGCACTAGCTTTCATGATGGCACCTCCTGGGGCCAGGTTGCCTTTCAACACTACCAGAGAAGATGCTGGGTATAATGGCTTGTCAAATGGTTGAATGACACTCAGTTCTCGAGGAACGGGGATGAGAGAGTTGTGAGCAATTTCTTCTCCTAGTGTTCGTCCAGAGACTGTCAATGCATCTAGATGAAGTAGGGGTTTGAGTTCATGGAACAAAGCGAGCATGCCACCTGAATTCCTTAGTGTTGTCCTCAAAAAAGCATCAACGGCATACCTGAGTTATGGAAGTCTGTCATGTAGTTATCACCACTTGGTTTCAGATCAACCAGTAACGGTGTCTTGCGACCAATCTCATCGATGGTCTCCAATGTTATCGTGCCTGCAACCTTGGGGTGGCGGCCGATGATAGCCATCAGGTGGACCACAGCATTCGTTGAGCCGCCGATTGCCTGTAGTACGGTGATGGCGTTTAAGAACGAGTCCCGCGTGAGCAAAGCTTGTGGCCGCAGACGTTCAACGTCCTTGCAAGCTGCAACGGCGAGTCCTCCGGTGGCTTCTGCAATTCGCAACCTTGTCGCCGATACAGCTGGGGCAGTGGCGCCGGCAAAAGGCATCATGCCGAGTCCGACGAGGATAGAGGCCATGGTAGACGCTGTGCCCATGACACCACAAGTTCCTCCCTGGTATTTTTAGAATTGATATTATGGGCTGGATGATGAAAACTCACGGTTGGTGCTAGTTCATCGTTGATAGCTGAAATATCTTCAATATCAAGAGTACCAGCTCTGTACTTGGCCCAGTTGTTGCGACAGTCTGTGCAAGCTCCGATGCGCACGCCGCGATGACTACCGGGCATCATTGGGCCGGTGACTAGATGAAGGATGGGCTTGTTTGCTGAGATACCTCCCATCAGTTGAGCAGGTGTAGTCTTGTCACATCCTGTCCGAATTAGTGTCAACTTCATTCAGTATACTTCATGAGTGAACATACCACCAATCAACACGACAGCATCACAAGGCTGCGCCGCAATCATCTCCTCCGTATCCATACTCATCAAATTCCTCAAATACATACTCGTCGGCGATGAAAAACTCTCTGCGATACTAATAGTAGGAAAGTCAATCGCCAACCCGCCATTGAGCTGAACGCCCCTCTTGACAGCATCAATGAGCTGAGGAATATTGGCATGGCAGGGATTGAAGCTGGAGTATGTATTCACGATTCCAATGATGGGGCGTGAGAGTGCATCCTCGCTGTAGCCGAGGGCTTTGATGAAGACTTTGCGGAGGAAGAGGGAGAAGTGAGGATCGCCATAGGAGGCGAGACCTTGGCGGAGGCCGACTTTTGATGTGATGGGTTGGTCGAGATCGTAGTCTGGGTTGACTACTGTTTTCTTGGGTTCTGACATTTTGAGCAACGAAGTTGAGAAGAGATGATTACAGGGGATTGAGTATCGGCCTATCAGTGTTTATGTATTACTCTTCCCCGTGGCGATGATCACATATCGGCGTTGGAGGTGCAGACGGGATGACCCCGCGTCGGCCATCACGCAATATGGCCGATGGAGCACTTACACGGCAGACGGGAGAATCCCGCTGCACACTAACCAAAGTAGATATATAGATATAATAAAAGGCCGTCGGTATAGTAGATGAAATGATTATTCTCGGTATCCTTACCTTATTTCTTTAGCCGTCTACTCAACATGCTCGACCTCTCAAATAAAGTTGCCCTCATAATCGGCCTTGGCCAAACAGGCACCGAGGGCTGGGGAATCGGTGCAGCATGCGCCGTGACCTTGGCACGACAGGGAGCCATCATCTTTGGCGGAAACAGAACCTTCGCTTCTACTACAAAGACAAAAGAGACTATTGAAGCAGAGGGTGGAACATGTGATATCATCGCTACAGATGCTACAGACTCAGCTTCTGTAAAAGCGCTCGTTGATGCTTGTATGAAGAAGCATGGGCGGATCGATATACTGTTGACAAGTGTTGGACAATCTCAACCTGGAGATCCCGGATCCATGAGTGAAGAAGTTTGGGACTCCCAGATGGACATCAACCTCAAGAGCGTCTATCTCGCCTGCCATCACGTCCTCCCCATAATGGAATCCCAAAAAGCCGGTTCAATAATCTGCATCTCCAGCATCGCAGGCCTTCGATACATCGGCAAACCCCAGGTAGCATACAACACCGCCAAAGCAGCTATTCTACAATTCGTCAAAGCCACAGCCGTAATCTACGCTCCTAAAGGCGTGCGGTTAAACGCGGTCGTGCCGGGGCTCATGAACACGCCATACACGAGGAGTTTAGCGGAGAGGTTTGGGAAGGGGTATGAGGAGTTTTGTAAGGGGAGGGAGGAGCAGGTTCCGATGGGCAGGATGGGGGATGCGTGGGATGTAGCGAGTGCGGTTGTGTTTTTGGCGGCTGATGAGGCGAGATATGTCACTGGGCAGAGGATTGTGGTCGATGGCGGGATAACGAGCTCTACGGGGAGGGCTTAGGGCTTGGTGACGAGAAAGTAACTTTATGAAATATAGTTGAGGCTCGATAAGATGTGGTTTGAGTCAAGATGAAGCTTGTGGTTTTGTGTCATGGGATAACGTTTGTGTGGGATATTGAAGTCAAGCTTGAATGGAGTTTCTGGCTCAGCCACGGGAATAACATGACGTAGAGGATTGCTGACCCAATGGATTTGTCGATTACATATCGCACGCCAGTTTACCTTGTTTGTATTGGTGCACAGGTGTGAGAAGGTTCCGGTGTTTCTTGGGAAGTATTCCCGTGCCTATTTCGTGAATGTTAAATGACAGACATTATCTGAGTTATTTGAACAGAAAGAAGGTTGTAGAATGATACGGAATTAAGTAACTCGGGACAGAGTACGCAAAGTATAATGGCCCAAAAAGAAGGCGAGTTGACGGAGTTCTGATAGGAATATGTGCAATATCTGGTGATGCCAAATTTGAAGTCTGTAATTCTGCGTGTTAGTGAGTTGGCTGCATTAACTACCGTTACATTAACACCAACGGTTATTTGGTCTCCCATAGCAACCGAGCTTCAACTTCATCAGATAATACATACTTTTCTTCTCGGCGATTCAATTACACAATTCCATGTGCACACCGGCCAAATTGCGTGGCGGCTTTCCCCCGTCTCTCGGCCCACAATGCGGCGCAAACCCGTCCGTTGGTGCCTGGTTGTTAGTGAGTTCAAGCCAAGCCGACCCGCGCCAGACACTTAAATTGACCTACATCGCATACACAGAGACAAACAATTGGCAAATCATCACTCATTTCACAATGACAATCGTTCATATCGGTGCGTTTCCTCTTTCGCCTCAAAAGTAACTCCCCCCCCCTCTGACTCACCCTCAGTACTCTTTAAGTTTCGCTCCGATGTCGACGAGTCACATCGCGAGACATTTGTCAAAGAACTCAAAACCCTCAAGACATTACCATGCGTCAAAGATGAGCGTCTTGTAGTGGGGGGCCCATCTATTACGGACCCCATTGCGAGGAGTAAAGGCTTTCAGATATGTCTGTTAAGTTTTCACCACGACAAAGCTGCGCTGGCAGCCTATCAAGCGAGCAGTGAACATCACAGGTAAATCCATCTCCCTTTAAAAAAAAGAAGCAGAAGTTGATGAGGTGCAGGGTCACAAGTCAATATCTCTGGCCCTTTGCAGAGGACGTAACGCGCTTTGACTTTGAAGTCGCAGAGGAGGATGAGGATACATTTGAGAAGAGCTTTAACTTGTCTAGCCAATAAACATACAAGAGACTTACACGGAACTCGTCATTACTCATCAGAATGCGATAATGCAATGCAGAGTGCACCCCGCACCGAGATAACATCGGCGGCCGGCGGCCAAGGCTTGACCCACCCCGCACTACTACACTACGGCCCGCCGGCTTTTGATGATGCTACGACGACGACTTATGATGGTCTAGAATGTTTGTGGGGGTGAGGAAATATCAGCCCTTTTTCTTCTATTCACAGATTCTTCTATGTGCTTTATTTGTGCTCTTTCATTGTTGCTTCTGTGATTCCTTGTCAGTGATTGTTTCGTGGTGAACTCAACACCATCGTTTTCATCATAACTTTAACATTCACCATCAATCTTTCACAATGCCCCGCTTCGCGATCCCTCGCCTTCAAAACCTCAGCAAACCCAAGTTTCTAAATGGGATACCAAACAATAGTATCTTTGCTATAGCGACTCTCATCGCAGTCAATGCCCTGGTATGGATCGCTACAGGCATCGTGCTACATTTCCATCCACGCCTCATCTCGCCAGCTGCCCTCTCATATGTCCTTGGTCTTCGCCATGCCTTGGACGCAGACCACATCGCAGCTATCGATCTGATGACCCGTCGTCTCATAGCATCAGGTCAACGTCCAGCGACAGTGGGGACATTCTTCTCACTCGGTCACAGCACAATCGTCATAGTAACATGTATCGTCGTCGCAGCTACGAGTGGCGCTCTAAGAGAAAGGTTTGATGGGTTTCAGCGCGTGGGAAATATAGTTGGCACGAGTGTCAGCGCCGCATTTCTTATAATTCTCTGTATAGGAAATGGCTGGGTCCTGTACAAGCTCATCCAGCGCTTACAGACACTTCTGCAAGAACGGAGAAACCAAGTTCGACTTGAAGGGTTCGTCGAAGAGGAAACACAAATCCAGGATCATTTTGCTCTAGAGGGGGGAGGGTTTCTGACACGCGTCTTCAAAAGGTTGTTTCGTGTGATTGACAGGCCGTGGAAAATGTACCCCCTGGGCGTGGTGTTCGGTCTTGGGTTTGATACAAGCTCAGAGATTGCGATACTGGGTATTGCGAGCATTCAGGCGGTACAAGGCACGAGTATCTGGTTGATTCTTATCTTTCCTATTCTCTTCACCGGTGAGTGGCGATGTATCTGTATTAGAGTTGAGCTTTACTCACGCGTGTGTGATAGCTGGCATGTGCATGCTCGACACCACAGACGGAGCCCTCATGATGGCTTTGTACACGTCAAAAGCATTCTCAAGAGACGTGGTAGCTATTCTATACTATTCCATCGTCCTCACAGGGATCACAGTCGTGGTATCAGCATTCATCGGCATCGTCCAGGTTCTCTCCCTGATACAGAACGTCGCAGACCCTCAGGGGCGGTTCTGGGATGGAGTTTCCTCGATAGGCGACCACTTTGACATTGTGGGAGGGAGCATCTGTGGCGTATTTCTTATCGTGGGTCTTGGATCAATTTTTGTATACAAACCTTGGAGGAGGTACGTGGAGAGGCAGCAGCAAAGCTTGATTCAAAATCCAGAACCCTCTTTGGACGCTCAATCGCCTGCGCCTTCGACAGAGCGTGAGGATGGCGGATTTGTTCAGGCACAGAGAATTGTTTAGCTTTCGTGCGTCTTCTTTGGCATGCGTCATTGGCCGTGTGGTTTTACCCCTTTACGGTGATTTGATAAAGATTGTGGTGTTGAGGCCGCGTTCACACTCTGCTTAGCAACTATGAGCTTCTATTCGATAAGAATAAAGATTTCCTGGTTTTTTAAAGTATTCAAGCTTTATTTATTGATAAAGTCTATAGAATAAAAAGTTTCTACAATAGTAAATATAATGCTTAAATTTGTACTCCTCAGTGCTTGCGAAATCAGTAAGGTATAAGAAGGCACTTGATCCCCCTTTTGTTCCTTCTTGTTTCGCCTATCATTTTATAGTGTATGTGACCGTTGGCTTTGGTAATTTCACAGATATCTATATCAGTGTCAACATCAATATCATGGACTCAAAGACATCATCTGATACACTTCCAGACCCCTCTGTGGGTGAACTGGGTAAGCATATGCATCCTTTGTCATGTTCTTTCTGGCCGACCACAACTGACAAGGTTAATTCAGAGTCTCAAGACCTACAGGGCCAATCGACTCCCAATGTTGATATCATCGACGACGACGACAATACCGCCCTGAACCTTGGCATAGATTACGTTCCCATCAGGTTGCCTTTATTCCAACAAGAAACCTTCACCAACCCACTGACGTACCGTCGTGAGGAAACTATAAATTCCTCACTAAGAATTATAGAACAGGACTTGGACGATGCCCAAGCAAACGGGTCTATACAACCCGAGAACCCCGTCACCGAAACCCCTCCCCCTACAAGCGAAGCACCAACTACCCAGGACAGACAGCAGACCAAGTCTCCAACTGGGAACCCCAGTGTCCCCCAGTCTTCACCTGCTCTGAGTGCCGCACCCAATGTCAAGGCTGTCCCTGAGGCCAAGAACCGAGGTCAAAAGAGAGCGAGGGAACCGGAGCCCTGGCCTCAGAAACGGCGTTATACGCTCATTGCCCCGAAGCCACCAAAGATTGATGTATCTTGTCAACAACAGGCATTGCCTGTCAATATGCCGCCAAGGAGAGCTGATTTCCAGTATCCGAACGCACCTGTCTCGTTTGCTGCTACTGGTGGTGCTGTTCGTGATCCAGGACAGCAACTCAATCGTCATCTTCAGCTGGGGCATATGGAACTCGGTCCTCATAGCATCCCGTCTCCTCATAACGGGAATGCTCCTTGGTCTTCCGCTGTGCTACCTCAGCAGCAGGCGCGCATGGGCTTTAATCCTCCTGTCACTCCGTTTTCTCACAGTGGGAGTGTGACTTTGCCTTCCCCGGGGTCCAGTGTCGAAAGCTTTAGTTCTGCTGTCGCTCCGTTTTCTCACAGCGGGGATATGACTGAGTCTTCCCCAGGGTCTAGTGTTGAAAGCTGGGAGGCGTTCTCGACAAACACGCCCAGCGATGGCGGTACTTTCATGGGGCGGCCTGCTGGTCGACGTATGGATTCCGGCCTTTTGCTACCTGAGCAGCAGGCCCGGATGGCAATGAATCCTCATAGCATACCGGCTCCTCACAACGGGAATATCGCTTTCTCTTCCCATGTGCCACCTCCTCAGCGGCTTCATAACGGGATGACGATGGGAAGCATGGGACTTCATAATCAGCCCGTGGGCAATGGCATTCCCACGGTGTATCAAAATGTCCCGCCTAACTCTTCCGTGGGGCATCTTCAGCCAAGGGTCGACGGCGGTGCCATGAGGAGGCATCAGCATAATGGTCCTTTCAAGGGATATTGTCAGCCAAGAAGGTTTGGGTAATTTGGTACACACTCGTCTTAAGAGCAACAGACAGTCGACTAATTTGGTTTGCGCCGTTATTTCCTTTTGCTGTTCTCTTTAATCACCCCTCACCGCTGCGTTGCTCAATGAGTGATCAGGTCTGAGACGGCTTCTTATACCCCAGCATCTGCCAATAAGGTTACTGATTGAGTCATTATAAAAGCATATTATTCTACTTTTAATTAGGAGACTTATTTTTATTAAGGCTATATATATATTACTTTCTAAAAGCTAAAGTTAAATAGCATTTTTTAGTGTATTAGCTTGATATATCTTGTTAAGGCGACATAAGCTTTAAGTATCCATCAACTGCTGCGTTACTGCTGTACTATTGTCACATAACTAGAGTATATTTCAGAGAGCAAGAAAACTTGAAACTTTTAACAATGGTGCCAAAACAAACTAGGTAAAAAGTCCACGAACCTCTTACTAAATTTGCCTAAATATTTTATCACTTGTTGATCACTTAGGGCAAAGATCCTAACCTAGAGTGCATATACATAATAGATATCGCCCGTAGAGAAGAGCAGACGAGGCTCTCTCGATCATGGAAATTGATACCGTGTCTCAAGATCGAGAATGCGGGGAAGTCCTTTCGTGAGGCCGGCTTGTATCCTCTGAATGGGTCTTTGACCAGGCTGAGTCGTGTCGTGACAGGGAAAAGAGAGACGGATTTGCAGTCTCAAGGTCCCCAGTTTCTGAGGCTGATCAACCGAAGGACCTTGCTAGGGGATTGAAAGAGTCAGATGCGCCCCCGTTCTCGGAAGCGTTGCCACCCTTGTCGGTATTAGCTTACCTTACCTTGGGTAGGGTAGTCTTAATCTCTGCCTCCTTATAGGCTAATTGCTTATCGCTGGTGTAACTAAAGTACCGCGTGGTACTGATAAGTGATAACAACTCTGTTTCTTTTTCCGGACATCTTTGTTCCAAAGTTGGTGTACGGATACAGGCGCTTGCAATGAGAAGCATCCAATTGCTTCGTTTTTGAGACTTTGGAGAACCAACCTCCTGAGTGAAGAGGAAGGGGGCTCATGACCAGTCATTTTGGCTGGTAGCATCACCGCCTTGAAGGCCTCACTCAGGAGAGACAAGACAGTATTCCGCCCACTGTCGGTCCGTGAGGTGGTCCACCTCAACGAGTGCCAGTCCCTGCATGATAATGCGCTGCTGCGCCTATCATCAAGGCTCACTGCAGTTCTGTCTGCAGCCTTGGAGCGGGCGTCCCTGGCGCCCCGCACTGTTTGCCTCGCCAAAGTACCTTAAAGGAGTTGACGGTCTGGGATGGGCCCCCCAGGACCCTTACTCACTAACTGTGTGAATGGCGCTCTAGGTTGGACCCCTAGAAATACTGGATCCACCGGCCGGGTCAACGACTCGACTCAGGAGTTCTAGCCTCGCTGTTTCTGACGAATCGGATCAAAGGGATATTCGAGGCCATACCCATAGCGGATGGCGAAAGATTAGTAGATCTTTGTTTCGAAGATTCGACGGACCTCTCGTGCCTCGCTTCGCTTCGTTGTACAGTACTACTGCTTTGTCATCTGAACTACGGAATCGGACTGTCCGTCGTCAAAGGAAGAATGTCATCGGAAAAGTGAGGGTGTCGTGGTGTCAGACACACATGGTTGAGCGTCAAGTCAAACACAAAAGAAGCCAAGGAGGCAGCCCTCAACACAACAGAGAGAGCGGTCTGGAATCAGCGCGGCCAGAAGGGGGAATTGCTCAGCAACCCTGTGCCATGCAACCGGGTTCCAAGATCGCGTTTCCGTGAAATTAATAGGGCGCTTGGTTGAGCTGGGATGAGACAACAAGCGACAACAATGTCTCTCCCCGGGTATCGGGGTCCTGGCCTAGCTCCATACTGTACATTTTTATACTTTCCAGTTCCGGGGATGGGGAGGACCCTTGCTCAATCCACACTGTCCGGTGCTCCGTGCATCAAATGGTGCCATTCGAGAATGTCTAAGTGCCTGCGGGTACTGTACCTCGACAGCTTTGTTTTGCTGGTGAGGAACATTGGCGAGGCCTTCTAGTTTCTGTCGGTCAAGTCGTACATACTGTGCAAGACCGTGTCGTGTCGTGTCGTGTGTCCGTGGACCCTTGGTCTCTGGGATATCGGTTGATGGATGGTGGCGGAGGAATTAGTGCGGCAGTGAATAGCATTCCCATTTCCTTCGCTCGACTCTTGTCATATATAGACCCTTCTTTTCCTCCGACTTCGGTTTTCTCCTTTTCTTTTCGATTTCCTTTCAGTTCTTAACGGGACGCTGGTTCCTTTGCCATACTTCTCATCTCTCTTATATTCTCGAAGGGTGTACCATCTTATCTTGTGTAGCTCAACAAGATACACCCAACACCTTACACCATACCATCCTCACTCCAGATAGCAAATCCTCTCCTTGGGAGACCATTCTTTCTCTAATCTATACTATATATCACAACCATCACAATGCACGGTTACAGTTCATCAGAAGAGTCCGACGACCCTCGTCGGCCTCGCGCCCAACCTGCCACCACCAACAACAACGACCAGAAGAAGAAGAAAAAGAAGAAGCTCCCGCCTCAAAAGAGCATCAACCGCATCTGGAAGAAGTTCTCCAAGCGCAAGTTTCACAAGGCTCTCGCCGTCCTCCCATTCGACCCCGTGCAACCACCTGCTACCTACCATTCCAACGAGCTCTTATCGGCCGGTTACGAACGAGCCGCTGAGGAATGTCGACGCAAGGTTGAGAAGATCATCAAAGAATGCAAGCGAGTGAATATGCGATATCGAGATCCTGGTTGGGATTTGGTGAGTTTGCCGTCTGTTTATAGTTCAGTGTGAATTTGGCGCTAATGCATTTACTAGGATTGGGATCTCAAGTATGAGAAGGGCCACTGCTTGAATAACCTGGGATCGCAGAAATTCGAGCTCAACAGGACAACGCTGCTGAGCTCAAAGGCGGCTGTTCCCAAGGCTGTTAAGCGCGTGCACGAGATCTTTGAGAATCCCACCTTCATGAAAGAGGTTAGCGGTGGTGACGTCAAGCAGGGAAGTCTAGGAGACTGCTGGATCATGGCTGGCCTAACGGCTCTGGCCAATGTCCCAGGAGGTCTACAGCGGATCTGCGTAGCCCATGACACAAAGATCGGCATCTACGGCTTTGTCTTTTATCGAGATGGCGAATGGATCTACTCCATCATCGACGATAAACTCTATCTCAAGTCCCCCCTGTGGGATTCCCCCTCTATGCAGAGAGATCTTCTGCAGCAGATCGATCGTGAGGATAACGAGAATGTTTATCGCAAGACGTACCAGACTGGCTCCAAGGCTCTTTTCTTTGCGCAGTGCAGAGATCAGAATGAGACTTGGGTTCCTCTCTTCGAGAAGGCCTATGCCAAGGCTCATGGTGACTATGCGTCATTGGCGGGCGGCTGGATTGGTGAGGGTGTCGAGGATCTCTCTGGTGGAGTTACCACTGAGCTCTTGACGTCTGATATTCTCGATATCGATGAGTTTTGGGATAATGAGATGTCACGAGTCAACGATGAGTTCCTCTTTGGCGCTTCTACTGGTCTGCTTGAGCACGGCTACGGTGAGCGCAATGGCATCTCTGAAGGACATGCCTATGTCGTCATGGAGGCACGTACTCTCAAGTCTGGCCAGCGCTTGGTCAAGCTTCGCAATCCTTGGGGTAAGGTCCGCAAGGGTATCTGGGAGGGAGCTTGGAGTGATGGCTCCAAAGAGTGGACTACCGAAGTGCAGGAGGAGATGGACCATAAGTTTGGCAGCGACTCTGTCTTCTGGATTTCTTACGAGGATCTTATTCGGAAATACTCTCACTTCGACCGTACTCGACTCTTCCGCGATCGCGACTGGCGATGTTGCCAGCGCTGGATTGGTGTTGATGTCCCGTGGAAGGCGGCTTACCATGAGAAGTTCCACATCAAGTTGACTCAGGATTCTCCTCTTGTTCTGGTTCTTTCGCAGCTTGATGGTCGATACTTCAAGGGTCTTCAAGGACAGTACTCCTTCCGTCTTCACTTCCGACTTCACTACGAGGACAGCCCCGGTGCGGAGGATTACATTGTCCGATCTCACGGCAACTATCTCATGGAGCGTTCTGTTTCTGTTGAGCTGCCTGATCTACCCGCTGGCAACTACGTCGTCTACCTCAAGGTCACCGGTGAGCGAGACTCCAACGGTCAGTCTGTCGAGCAGGTCGTCAAGCGCGAGGCTGCCGACAGAACTGAGAATGAGAAGCTCGCCCAAGTTGGCTACGCATATGATCTAGCCCACAGCAAGGCCTGGGACCACATGGACAAGGTCACCAAGCTTCGCCAGAAGAAGGATCAGAAGAAGGCTTCCGCCAGTCGCCAGAAGGAGCGTCGCCGCATGTGGGAGAAGCGCTCTACCAACCGCGACGTCACAAAGCAGCAGACCAAGAAGAATGCGGACAAGAGAAAGCGACGTCGCGCAGAGTGGGAGGCTGAGCAGAACCGTCTTGATGAGGAGTTCAACGCCAAGGTCAAGGCCGAGCGCGAGCAAATGAAGAAGGAAAGGCTTGCGAAGGCTGAGGCTGAGAAGGCTGCTGAAGCTGAGAAGAGAGCTCAGGAAGCTGATGATGAGGCTTTGAGCAAGAAGACTGAGGAGATTAAGATTTCAGAGGACAAGGATGAGCCTGTTGTCGTTAATGAACACCACAAGGATCATGACGATGCGGTTATTTCTGTCTCAACTGGATCGCCTCACCTGACTCCTAAGTCTATGGATTCTACAGCCGAGGGCGCTGAAGAGAAGCAGCAAGTTCCCCCGGTCAGCGGAGGACCTCCCGCCCGCATCGAGGAAGAAGAGCCTTTCCCTGTGCGTCCTCGCCCTGCCTACGATTCTGCGGGTGAATCCTCTGATTCTCCTGTTGAAGACTGGGAAGCTCTCTACAGCAGCGACGACATGGCCCGCAAGCCTCGCCTCACACAAGCCAACCAAGCCGCCGCCCAAGACGACTACGACTCCGAAGAGGAAAAGATGCCCGAGCCCTGGAACGCCATCTGCATCGTCGGCGTGCGCGTGTACTCCAAGGACGAGAACCTGGAGCTGCGCACCGTGATGGAAGGCGGTGAGCTCCTAGAGGGCGGCATGGGCTCCAAGGGCGCCGCAGATCTCGACAACGCTCAGTCCAACGCGGGCGGTGGACGAGCCGACGACAAGGATGCTTCCAAGACGAAGCAAGATGACGAAAGGTCATATCCCCCCGTCATCCGCAAAGACGGTAAATACGTGGAAGACGAGAATACATCTGGAGAGAAGTATTCTTCTATTCAGAGCTATTTCCACATTGACTCTGCTTTTACAACGAGGGTTAATTCTCCAGCGCCGACGCCTTATGAGCATGATCGGAGGCTGGAGTTCCCTGCTGCTAGCCGATAAGGCTTGAATTTTTTTTGAGAGCGTATTAGAGATTCTAGAATGATCATGACTCGAGGGTATACGGTATCGAGATGATCTAACGTTAGATTATAGGTTAATATTTGATGTCTTGGGAATTGGATGGAGGATAGGCGCAGGTCTTGGGATTCTTTCAGGAATGATGACACGAACTTTTTTAGCAGAGATATCAAGAATGTTTTGAACAATGAATCACAATCACAAACAACTTCAGTTTTCTGAATGATACCATTTTGAGTAAATTGATGTGAGACTTGCGACAAAGTAACACAAATGGCGGCATCAGCCTCTCCACGTGCAAACAAAAGACAAACAGGAATGCAAATTCCACGATCCAGGTCGCAAACAGACACGGCCAAACTGCAGGTCCTGAGACAGCCTATGGCCATGCGCTAAACGTGCCTAGACGGGCCAGGTTAGTCCCTGGAAATCACGAGTCAGCCTCTGTAACCGAGCTTTTCTGGAGGCGTCAGCTGCCTAGACTGTGTGGGGCCTAGGCACCTTCATGGAAAGTGGGTGCGATAACGGAAGCTTAGACTAGCTTATCGCACCCCAAGTTCCGTCATCGTTCAAGCTCTCCCCCGTCCGGTCCGTTCGTCTCTCTATCTCAACTTTCTTCTTCCCCTTCATCTCGTGTAATTATTGCCTTTTTTACTTTTCTTGTACCATCTTTTATTATCACTCCCATCATGTAGTCATGGGAGAACACTAGTATCTAAACATTACCTTACCTACATCACACATTCAACATGGCTTCTTCTTCCAAAAGCTCTTTGCGCCGTAGTCACGGCGACTCATCCGGAGCCTCGTCTGGACATTCGCATCCACGATCAGCGACACAATCTCGACTTTCCACCGCGCCCTCTATCGATATCGACACTCTCGTTAACCACCTCCTCGTCGCGAAACGATCGCTTTCTTCCATGACTCTTGTTCTTCGTGCGAACGAGATCGCGAATGATGCTAGGCAGTCACATGATGATGTATCCATCCTAGCTGCGCAGGCGGGCTTCTTACGGACTTCGATACTGGACCAGACGGCGATTCTTGTGAGGACTAGGAGGAGCTTGCAGAGCACGTATGAGTGGGGAAAGAAGGACTTTCGAAAGCTGGTCAAGTCGATGGACTTGGTTGATGGGCAGCTTGATCATACCATGGAGATGCTGCGCGAGACTGGAGTTGAGAGTGTTTTTAGGCCTCAGGGGGAAGAGAGACGAAGTCTTCTTGATTTTATCGATGAAGGAGGCGTGGATGGCGTGCGCGAGGCGATGAAGCAAAGCATCCAGGAACTACAGGTAAGCTGCCCGGCGAAGGCATCGCCAATCATGCGCTGACACCGACTAGGCTATTCAGCAATCTTTTGATGGAGATCTACTCCGTTTCGATAACGACATCCGCAACCTGAAGAAGGTAGTCGCCGATACGCCCAGCATACAAGATATCCCACAGGGCAATAATCCATCGGCCGGCGAGATCCTCGAGAGTCTGGTCGACCATTCAGCCAACATGGCTCAGCTCCTCGCATCGCTGACCCATCACTTCGACATGTGCGTCACCGCGATCCGAACGACCGAAGGCGGCGTAGCTCTCGCTCGCCGTAGAGCTGCCGAGGCTACACAGTCCCAAGGAAACGACGGGGTCTCCATTTCAGGCGTCATCGCCGAGCAGGAATCCAATGTGTCCGACCTCGAACCCAAAACGGCCAAAGACCGAGCTGAGATGTTAAAAGTCGTCGTGCAGGACGCACGCGAGGTCGACGACGTGGTGCAGGAAATACAAGAGCGCCTCACGGCAATGGAGCAGGATTATACAGTGCTGCAGGAACAGCACGATATCTCAAAACAGGCCTACACGGGCATGCTGCAGGCGTACGCTATTCTGGGCGATATCGGCGATCGACTCGCTGACTACCTCGCGGCCGAGGGAGATTTTAAAACACGATGGGATATGGAGAAGGAGAGCGTCTTTGCTAAATTGCAGGAGATGCAGCAGCTCAAGGACTTTTACGAACGCTACGCAAGTGCATACGACAGTCTGATTCTCGAAGTCGAGCGTCGTCGCGCAGTAGACGATCGCGTGCGCAGCCTCTGGCGCAAAGCACAAGAGAACGTGGACAAGCTCCTCGAGACAGATCGCGTATCGCGCGAGGCATTCCGGCAGGATGTCGGAGAGTTTTTGCCGACGGATTTGTGGGCGGGCATGCAGGGTTCTGCGAAGAAGTGGACTGTTGTAAAGGAGGGTGAGGATGAGCAGGGCGATGGAGAGGTGCAGCCGTTGAGGAGGAGTGTTGTTGAGGCGGCGAAGGAGAGACTTGCGAGGGCTGGGGAGAGACGAGTGAGATAGGGGGAATTGTTAGATTGTATTGATAGCTGGGATGGCGTTTTGGATAGGGTGGTTATCTGGGATTGGGAATAATACTCCACATATTGCTTTCTATGAGTTTGTGTTGCTGGTTGTGGTTGTGCTGTGTCGATGAGACGGAGCGAGCGCACGAACTTCCAGTCTTGCTCGTTATACTTGGGCAGAGGGTAGGGTATTTCGATCAATAATCATTCTCGTTTTCCAACGATCGACACTTGTGACGGCTCAACGGCAGCTACTCTTAGTTCTAGCTACTCATAAGACGTTGTCTCGAGGCGTCTTCCTTTGATGCTAGACAGATCTATGATATCCGTGTTATCTCCAACAAGCTATAAACGGGCCGTAGTTACGGTCAACGATCTCTAGCGTCTGTGCAGATCTCATCAGTTCATGAGTGGTTGTCTATCACGGCGTCTCCCGCTACAGTTTCTTATCACTTGTTTACTCTAATGTTGGTTGTTGTGACAAAATAAATTAAGTGAGTGTTATGCTAAGATCTTAAAATGCTATGCAGTTGGTGTTTCGTAAAGATCGTGATGATTTAAGATTCCGAATACTCCATCCATGTTGCTGTCATTATACCGGCCGTTTCTCATTACACACACAATAACCTAATTATACAATTTGTGTCCTTCATTTCAAGTCTTCGTTTGGACAGTCTCCAGAACCGCATGCAGTGTCTGAGTTAAAATCATCAGGCTTGATGGACGACAAGAACTCTGTCACTGAGCTCATGATAAAGACGTGCAAGTCCTCCTCATCGGCAGAAACCATGTTGGAGAAGATGGGTGATAGCTTGCGATACATGTCTGAGGAGGTGTCTGGGTTGAGGGTGACGATGTTACTGAGGACATCGGCGAGCATGTGCGTTGCTCGAGACATGGAGCGAGCTCCTGTTCCTCCTAGTGTGGCGACGGAGTCTTTGACTGTGTTGTGCAGCTCCTTTGTGATGAAGTAGACATGGTTGAGTAGAGCTTGGCCATCATCTTGAGAGAGATCAAGAGTTGAAGTCCTGTCCATGATAGAGACTGTTCGGGAGAGTGTCGCTCTGATGCTGTTCATCTTGCCAGCGACTTTATACACAGCCTTGTCTTTCGACAGTCTCTCAACCTTGGTTTCCTCTAAAACAGATTCTTTGTCATTGTTAGTAATTGGAGTGAAATTAGGTATACTCGACGTACCGATGTCATCACATCTCTCCTTGATCTTCTCAGCAACACGATCTAGTAAGCTGACCACGCTCACATCCTTGCGGCTAATTAAGCGCTTATCGCGAGATGTAGACTTCTTCTTTTTTGAGGCTACAGTAACTCCAATGCGGGGTGTAGCAAAGGCCGGTAGACGACGAGCTGCAAGTGTCTCATCTCGAACGATGACTGTCTTGGACAGGGGAGTAGCCAAGGCACCAGTGAAGAGCGTGGCCGTGAGGAAGAGTGTGAACTTCATGATGAAAAGACTGATTGAATCACCCCGAAGAAGAATAATCTCAGAACGAAAGGTAGGAGGGATAGAAGCAGAGCTGCCAGAGCTGAAGAGATTTTGGCATGGAGAGGATATCACAGCCTTATACTTGCGGAGCACAAGGACAAGGTTCAAGGCTTGAACTTGCCCCTCCATGCCTCCATCAACGGTACATCATTGACCGCCGATCTTATCCAGTTCCTACAGGGCAATATAAAGCTTAGGGCGGGAGGATCTGCAAGTTCCTGAGGTAAAACCTTAGATTGGGCTGTAGCATTCCCCCCTGCATTGGGGGAGACAGAAAACACTGGGTGCTGCTGACACCCATAACTGCAGATCCTGAGTTTGGTGTTTTTCTTTCGGGCCAAGCCTACTTCTTGTACGAAAAAGCTTGGAGGTAGATCAGAGAGTTTGGTGTAGCCCCGTCTTGAGTATATTGGTATTGGATCAGGAGATGGCGATCGCTGCGGGTGATCAACATGCATGGCGAGAGATCTGGTTTCTGTTGGGCATGGGGTGAGTCTGAAGGGAGAGCATGAACGCAGCATTCAATATCAATAAGAAATTATTATTCGTGAATATCTTCTGTATCATCATATCATTTCAGATTGGCGAGTCTGCTGAAGATGCTGATCGCAGCATTACCAAGTTCATCCCCCTCCCCTCCGAAAGCATCTCTCTTCCACTCTACCATCTGCCAAGTCCTTTAATCCCTCACTCCCAGTGACAGATAACCGTTTTTTTACATTCCCATCCCCATCCCAAATCGCAGATCTTCAAAACTTGACTACCGGATTGGTTCCCACCCAACCCCGATAAGCTTCTCCCTGAGACAGCCAACATTCCTCCCTCTTAGCCCCCCTGTTTGTCTTCACTTATGATCGTTTCAGGCATTTCGTGTTCGGCCGCCATAGTTCAAAATTGAATCATAGATCTCGGTTGTCTCGGCAGGAAGTGACCTGTCAATCAGTTGATCAAGATGAGGCTTGATATAAAATGGCTGCTTTCGGTATGGTTGACGGGAAGTGAGGAGCCACCCATCTGTCGATTACAAAAGAGGTTTAGATGCTTTACAAAGGATGCTTAGATGTCTTGATAGACGGGAACTGGGTAGAGCTTAACTTTGACGGGAATATGGACGGAGTTTTGTTCGTGGTTTGAGGCGCGGATGAGGCTGAAGATGGGCGTTTGACTGATATCCAGCATCGCTCCAAGCAGCCTCAAGTCAGACTGCGGAGCTTGGTCTACTGTTGTCCTCTTTCGGTAGACTTCCGGAAAGATTTGTCTCTAGTGCTGGTCAGGTCTTCTTCATGGATCGTGTGCCAAAGCAGATATCTTCGATCCTTGGCCTGCAAGCGTCTAGTTCGTCGTTGTCTCATCACCAAAAGGTTTCCGTCCATACACAACAGTCCTAAAGATCGTCAGCAAACCCACATCCGCTCCTCTAATAAGGGGCCCAACTCACGTCTCAACCCAAGCACAGTTACCCTTATCCTTCATCTCCCTCCGAAACTGCCCCAGTAGCACTTGCACCTCCTCTCTATACCACCCCAACAGATCCATGAGCAGCAAATTCGCATACCCCTCAATACTCTGCTCCAGAGCCTCTAGAAACAGTTCTCCTGCTCGTTTTAGCCCCTGATCGCTGGGCCACAAGTGCATGGGCGCCTTGATCTTCTTTTCCACTATGTCCACGAAACCTGCTGCTTTGAGATTATCGCGCATCGTGTGTCCTTTGCAGACGTCGAATGGGCGGCCCATTTTCTCACCGGCGGTGTAGAATGCGTTTGCCCAGACGTTAAAGACGTGGTCGGGGGTAAACTTGACTTGATCGGATTGGAGCTTGACGTCCATTTCTAGATCTTGGATCCAGCCTCCTGGTGCAAGGTGTGTATATGCCTTGCTGTACAGATCGACCCAGTCAGGAACACTGCCATACATAGCGCGGATGTGGATAAAGTCGAAGTTATCTTCAGGCCACGTCCAGTCGAGCAGACAATCTTCAATAACAAACTTGACGTTTGGAGGAACCACGACTGGTTGAATGGGACTTAGATCTGTGCCTGTGACTTCAGCCTCTGGGAACTCATCTCCAAAGTCAATCGCCCAAATCCCCGTCCCCGTGCCAATATCCAACACACGTTTCGGTTCTTGTATGGGTGCAAGAAACAATTTCTCATCAAGGGTAAAGAATAATCCCACATGCGTGAGATCCAGACCATGATTCTGCTGCGCATCATTAGGCGCCCAATACTCCGTCGACTGAATATTCTCATACGTCCTCCCATAGCGCTTCCGGTACTCAAGAATACTGCTCGTTATCGACACAGTCGACATATCGCCAGAAATCGACTCGCCATCTTCATCGTCGATCAGATCAGCGAGAATCTGCTCATTTGGCTCGATTTCCGGCGACGCGGACTCGGAGTACACGGTAGGTGGTCCCATTGTGTTGGTGGCTTGCTCAATACACGTTTTCTCCCTGCCGGTAGAGTTGGATTAGAGGAAAGAGAAGAAAGAAAAATGACGCATTCTTCAGCTGTCGGGGTGCTATTTGGTCTTTTTACGCATCATGCATCGATTGCCGAACTATGCAGTAATGATCTTCTATGCCCCGCAGGGATCTGAGTCTGAGACAAAGACGATGTGTCTCATTTTCAGAAGCACGATGAAGTGTTCACGCAGGGATCCATCCATCAACATAAGCATACATACATATAGCTGAGATGAGTGATATTGTCTGTAAGGTACAGTACAGTGTTGATGTCATGGAAAGGCTCAAAGGTATTCGCATCATGGACCGCCGACTGCTTCTTCATTACTCTACAGTAGTCTCTACTACGGATCACTTTGCAGGCGATCAACGAGGACCAAAAACGGGGATCCGGGACAGAGGTTTAGCTGAAAGCCTCCAAAAGCAATGTTATCAGGCAGCAGTCTCAGGTTTCTTCCAATCTTTGTGAATTGCTCGAGCCACTCCAATCAGATGGAGGAAATGCCTAAGTGGTGCATAAGCCACACAACACCAAGAAAGCTTACGATGTACGGCAGCAATGTGCAGAGCTAGAGTCAAGCTATGTAAGCACAGTATTGACCAATAGCATAGATGTAGAAGGGTAGCGGGCTTGCAGGAGTAAGCTGCCATGAGCAGGTTATTGAGACAGATGCTTGGTATGCAGCATAACCATTCCTTTGATCTTGGAAGGACTGGGCGCGAAAAGTAAATATCTCATGCATCAATAGCTTCGACTAGTGAGTTTAGTTCAAAGTAATCGGAGTTATAACAATTGCAACGACAAAAGACCGCGGGTTTATAGGCTATATCTAACCTCAAGCCCAACTCGCAACAAAACCGGGCTATCAGCTAAGAGCTTGGCTGGCACTAAGCCAAGACATTCGTAGCTCAGCTCCGGTGTCTCACCCCCGTACCGGCCCGTGTTAATTTCCTATTCAGGCAATACACTCAATACCTCCACGACTTAATCCTTGACCATAAAACTTCACTTAAAAGGACAAAACATTTCCTCAAATATCTCACATTGAATACCTCCACAGGAGGCTACCCATAAGTAAATATCTACATCAAATAAACAATATCTACCCCCCCTCCAAGAAAACAAACAACATCCCCAAGAAGCTTGTACACACACACATCACCACTTACACTCAAGCAGTGCAAGCAGGAGCGTCAGCAGTGACGGTGACGTAGTGGGTCTCAGCAGCAGAAACAGTAACATATGAAGTCACGATAGTGTTGCTACCAGCATTGTTGTTGCTGCCGGCATTGCCATAGTTGCTGCCGCTGCCAGCGTTGTTGTTGTTGGAGCCCTTGGAGCCGGAACCAGTCTTGTCAGATGAGCTCTGTCCAGTGGGCTTGGGCACGGGGTAAGCGTTGTGCTGAGTCTTAGTAGCTGCGGCGGTGTTAGCGGCTGCGGAGATTCCTTGGGCCGTGTTGCTGGGTGTCGCGGGCTGGGTGTCGTACTCATCACCATCGTCGGCAGGGCACTCCTCATCATCATCACCAGTCTCGGGCTCCTCATCCTCGTCACAGTCCTCGTCATCACCCTCGTCAACGGGCTCCTCGTCATCGCAGTCCTCGTCGTCGCCGGCATCAGGGGTAGTGGCAGTGGGCTCGGGAACGGCGGTGGTCACGCTCTCGAAGACGGGGCCGAGGGCGGAGGAAGTGATAGCGACGGCCTCGAGGGTGGTAGCGGTGGGCTTCTCAGCGGCAGGGGCGGAGGTAGCGACGGGGGCAGCAGAGGCAGCGGAAGAAGGCTTGGTAGATCCAGAGCCGGAGCCAGATCCAGCGCCGACCACAAAGTCGACGCAAGACTCGTAGGTCTGGTTGATATCGGGAGCATCCCAGAACCACTGGAGAACGCAGTCACCAGCCTTGGTGCACTCACCACCCAGGCTCTCAGGAAGAGTGACGCTGAAGGCAGTGTTGTTGGGGTTGAGACCAGCGTTGCTAGCATAGTTCTCAAACTCGATAAGAGGCTCTCCGATCATCTTATCAGTGGAGGTCTTGACAACGGAGACGTTGGCGTAACCGGTGTGGGGAGCAGCGATGTTGACGTCAAAGTCAATCTTCTCGCCGAGCTTGTAGCTCTGGACATTGTCCTTGTTGTCGTCGAACTGGAAGCCCTTGCACAGCCAGAGGTTGCACTCCTTGGCGTCGAAGTTGGATCCGACGACCTGCTTGATGCCCTGGACGTTGCCGTTGATGTCGGCGGACTGCTGGTAGAAGGGCTGCTCGCCGCAGGCAGCCTTGAAGGCGTTGCCGGGCTTGCGGGGAGCGGGAGACTTGACGAAGCCGTGGGCGGCGACGAGGGGAAGAAGAGTAAGAAGGGCGGCGGCGTTCTTCATTTTGGCGGTAGATATAAAAGTCTGAGTAGGATTTGTGAAATTGATTCGTGAGAGTCTCTAGGACCAGATGTAATTGTTAAAGAGTGGTTGTTTGAATTGAACGGCCGTCAAGGCTCTGAACGAAAGTGAATGATTGGAATGAAAGTGAAGTACAAAAAAGTACAAGAAAAAAAGAATGGCGAATCTGGTCCTTCGAGGTCCGTGAAAGAATAGAGGTTGAGAGAGGAGAGAATGGGAGAAGTGAGGGTTGATCAAGTTGGATATATAGTCGAGACACAGCTCGGCGGATGACTTCTACACAGGGTTTAGCGATGGGGATCTGATACTAGGCGTCTGAGGCGAGGCGGTGGACCGTGGGCCTCGCTCCGTAGTCAATCTCGTTGATGTTGATGATCCTTGTCGTTGAGTGTAAGTCAGACTGGGGGGTGTTAGTTAGCTGACGGCGGCAATGAGTTGATGCTGGGGTTTAGACTGCAAGCAATGGTCTAGAAGCAAGCAGATCATGCTACTCTATGATCTTATCCTTAATCTCTATTCTACAGTATGTCTATCACTTAAACCAAAAGCCCATCTACCTTAGTATAATCCTCTGTTCATATAAACATGTTTAGTTTCCCATCAAAACATGTCACTCATCCCGTTTCGTCCCTCTCCAAACCAAACACTCTACAGCTCGTCTCCCTTTCTAAGCGATCAGTCAGAGCCCCCATGTCTTACACCGTCGCCAAGGCCCGACTTCACCGGAATTCGAATCTGCCAAAAAGAACAATTCGTCCGGCCTGTTGAAGCGCTCTCAGGTCTTTCCCCACTGTATCTATCAACCCCTTGTCAGGGCCTGTTTGGAGCCAGCGCAAGGGGCGCTAAGATCATTGGTGGAACATCCAACGGCTGTGTTTGAGCCTCAAGATGGAATGATAGAAAATGTCTTGAGCCGCCGAGTTTAATTAAAGAGATTCTTCGGCTACATCGCTTATTCATGATGACCACTCTCTCATATCTTTCCATAGCACCAACACAAGTCCTACATGACGCTTAATTAGATATTCTATATACAGACAATTCGCATTCAATACGATATTTAGTGGCTTCAGCACTAACAACAAGCATAACATCATCGCCAAAGCATATCAGCCCCCTGCAAAGTGGACCGGCCCAGCCCTGTATCCCCTCCAAACAAACGCCTCTCATCCACGGAAAAACTCTCCCCAAAAACTTCGAAACCCGTCTCCGACAAACACCAACTCCTTTGTTTCAGGATGACATGCGGCCAAGCAACGCCCGCCTATGCATAATTATAAACATCCATCGTCCATTCTATTCTTCCGCCTACGATTAATTAGTCCTTTGACAAGCCGGAATTCGGCAGACAGGCCTTGCTCCCTCGGCTGGACGAGTATTTTCGGATTGAGGGGCATGTCACTGTGTAGATGAACTTTTAATAAACTCGAGACGATTTTTAATAGATCTTTTCGTCAATTCATCAGTTTTACAAACTCATTAATGCTATCACGGCATTGCTGTTCATCCCTTCCCCACGTGGTGAAACATGCAGCCAAACACTATTCATTGTCCATCCCAACATCTCGTGATCCATGATCCGATTAAGCTAAACAAACAAGAGAACAAATTCCTGAGATCATAAATCTAGATACAAATTTTGTTTCACGCCATGCATAAACATCTTTAAATCGGCTCATCACGAGGCTCAATAAGAACCTCATTAACAGCAACATGCGGCGGTTGGCACACAGCGTACACAATAGCGCTAGCAACCTCCTCAGGCTTGAGTACCTCGGCACCAGTGGGCTCACCGTACTTCTTCAGCGCCTCCTGGTCCGTCGACATGCCCAGCAGGTCCGTCGCCACATTTCCGGGCTGCACGGCCGTGACCCGTAGGCCAGAGCCTGCTGTCTCCAGGCGCAGGGCCTGCAGCGTCGCCTCGACGAAGAATTTACTCGCCGAGTAGACGCCCAATCCCGGGAAGACCTTGCGGCCTGCGTCGGAGGATATGGCCACGATGTGGCCTGCGCCGCGGGATAGCATGCCTGGGACTGTGGATGATAGGCAGTGCAGAAGACCCTTGCAGTTGACGTCGACGGTGCGCTCCCACTCGTCGGTCTGGTTATTCGCCATCATGGTGAAGTACATGACTCCCGCGCAACTAACAAGAATATCAACCGGTCCAAGCTGTTCCGTCGCTTCTTTCATGAGGGACTCGACCTCAGCCTTTTTTGTGACATCTGTCTTATGGATGAGGACTTTACCGCCGTAGACGCTGATCTTCTTCTTGACGCCTTCGAGGGCTTCAGTCCGACGAGCAGCGACTGCAACGTGAGCGCCTTCTTTGGCGAGACCAGCTGCTACTGCGGCGCCGATTCCAGAAGATGCACCTGTGACGACGGCGACTTTTCCTGCGAGACGGCCCTTGCGGCACTTCTTGGCGACGCCGTTGACTTGTTCGCGACGGGGAGGGCGGGAGAGCCAGCCGCGGGCGTAAAAGTGTCGCATGTAGATCTCGAGAAGACCGTCGTTCATCTTGGGACGGGGGACGTCGTACTTGTCCAGAGTGGGCTGTGTCTTGCCATCTTTGAGAACGATGACTGACTTGAGGACTTCGACGCTGGGCATACCACCGCGGAGAATGTCGACTGTGAAGGGATCGTCGCCGGTCTTTCTGTTACCGCGCTTCTCCCACCACAGGGCAACCCAGTCGTCCCATGGGAGAGTCTCAGTAGGGTAGCCCAGCTTAGCTAGGGATGCGAATAATTCTCCAGAGGGAACGGGAGCAGGGTCGCCGAGATGATACATGGTCTGCTCGGTGTCGTTGGTGTGGTTTGCGAGGGTGACGATGGCGTCGCTGACAAAGTCTACGGGGGTCATCTCGATATACCAGCCCTCAACATCAGGAGCACGACCGAGCTGAAGGGACTCGACGAGAATGGCGTTGATCAAATCCCAGGCGTTGGTTGAGCCAGAGACACTGTGGCCAGAGATAGTTCCAGGGCGGTAGACACGCACGGGAATACCACGACGGCTGGCTTCGTTGACGAGCTTCTCAGCAACCCACTTGGTCTGACCATATCCATCCAACAACTTGGTAGGAACATCGTCAACATCGATGACAGTGTCCTCACACCAACCAGTATGTGAAGGAGGAAGGACGCCGTTGGTAGAAACGTGGTGAACAGTTGCACCGCTACGGCCAGCAAGACGAAGAATCTCACGTGTACCCATAACATTGGCGTTTCGCAGCGCAGCATAAGGATAGACAAGGTTGACGGTAGCAGCAGCGTGAACGATGACCTGCACACGAGTAGCGAGCTCGTCAAAGACATCGGGAGCAAGACCAAGACGCTTTCGGGTAAGTGTACCAGGCAGGATCTCAATACGCTCCAGGAGATAATCCTCCCAGAGTCCAAGATCAATCAAGTTCTTTCGGATACGGGCCATACCAGCGGGTGCACAGTCCTCAACAGGTTCAGGGAATCGGACGAGACAAATAATCTGCGCATCTGTAGAATCGACCAAGTTCTTGAGGAGGAAAGCACCAAGGTATCCAGTAACACCAGTAAGGAGAATAGTCTCAGCATCTCTGAGAGCACGCATAGGAGTACCGTTACCCTGAATATCCTCAGGAAGAACAGAGTCAGCGCGAAGAACAGCGGGGAGATCAGCCTGCACCGCAGCAGTGTGACCATCACGAGCAGCCTTGATAGCTGAAACATGACCCTCAAGAGTCGGTGTTCCAGCAAGCGGAGCCAGAGGAACAGGAAAGCCAAAGGTCTTGGTAAGTCGACCAGCGAGGTCAGCGAGAGCCAACGAGTGACCACCTAGGTCGAAAAAGTCGTGCTTCGGTGTGATGACGCTAGCGGGCATGTTAAGCGACGCAGCCCATAACTGAATAACCGTCTCGGTCTTGACCTTGATGTTATGCTCCTTCTTCTTCTTCTCAACAGGTCTCGGTGATCTCGGAGATGGGGGCGCAGGCAGAGCCTTGAGATCAACCTTTCCAGAGACGCCGTGTGTAGGGAGCTCTTCTAGCTCGACCCAGACTGAGGGGATCATGTAGTGGGCGAGATGGTCGGTGAGAGCACGTCGGGCGACGGGGCTGTAGCCATAATCATCGACGAGAGGGATGGTTCGATCTCTAGTCTCGCCCTTCTCACGAACGATGTAGGCAACAATTTGTCTCTCTAGACCTTCGCCGTGAGCTACAACTGCGCAGTCACGAACGGCGAGGTGCTTTCGGATGGCGCTCTCGACGGCTCCGGGCTGGACGGTGTAGCCACGAGTCTTAATCATGCCGCCGACTCGGCCGGTGATCTCCAAGAGGCCATTAGGGAGAATGCGAGCCAGATCACCTGTTCGGTACATGCGTGCCTCTTTATCTCCAGCGAAAGGATCCGGTTGGAACGCCTTGGCCGTTGTTTCAGGCAGGTTGAGATATCCTCGTGCTAGAAGCTTTCCACCAACGTAAAGTTCTCCGCTATCACCTGGGTTGACTCTGTTACCAGCCTCGTCCAGAACATAGGTGTGTTCCGGGTCTGTTGGGGGACCAACAGGGCACACTCGTGTGTCAAAGTCGACAAAGGTTCTGATATCTCCAACAGCAGTCTCGTGAGTCTCGCAAGCACTATAGACGTTGAGAAGACGTGTGTCAGGAAGAGCATCCATCGCACGACGCACAAGATCTGTAGTGACAACCTCACCATTCAACCACAGCGAGCGAAGATGAGGCAACTTCTCACCCAGCTTAGGATGCCGAGAAAGAACTGTCGCCAAAAGCGTAGGGGTCATGAGGGTATCGGTAATGCGCCATTCTGAGAGAAGCTCAACAAGAGCAAGTGGGTCGTAACTGGCGTGGTCGGGAATAGCGACAGTTGTAGCACCTCGAATCAGAGGTCGAAGCATCTCCCAGATGAAAAACACATTGCATGCCACCCTATCACCGGGCTTGAGATCGCTGACGGCAAATCTCAGATCGTAGGAGCGAACCGCCGCCCTGTGGGGATTCATAATACCCTTGGGCTTTCCCGTCGTACCAGAGGAGTACGACACAAACAGCAGACGCTCCACATCATCATCCTCCGGCAGCGATCTCCTCTCATCCAGATGAGGCGAGATCTCTCCCCTGGCCAACTTGTCGGGACTATCGACAACAATAACCGGGGTTTCAGAGGTGAGGTTGCCCGAGTACTCGGACTGAGTGAGGATGACAGTTGGTTTGGCATCCTCGATGACATCTCGCAAGAGGCCAGCAGGGTACGCAACCTCGAGCACTAGGAACGCACCGCCTGCTCTGAGGGTAGCGAGGGCGGCGATAACGTAGTCTGCGCTCCTGCCCATGAGGACACCGACGAGATCATCGCGGCCAACACCGTAGTCACGCAATCGCTCGGCTAGGGCCCATGTTTCTCTGTCGAGCTCTGCGTATGTGAGGGATCTCTTCTCATCTTCAAGGGCCACTGCGTCTGGAGTAGCTTGGGCCTGCTGCTCGAAGAGAGCAGCGAGATCCTTGTTGACATCGATAATAGACATGATGCCAGTGAGAAGTTTGTGTGAGATTGTGAATGGGAGGAGGGAGAGTGAGTGAGTGAGCTGGAGGTAGGTAGAGATGAAGCGGTGGGTGGGTCACGCGACCACTGGGCTAAAAGAGATGTCGGTGACGGGTCCGGTAATGTCTATCCTCAACAATTGGCCTCCCACGTACGTACACTACAGTTCGTATAGTACGGAGTAGACGATAACCTTTTCTGGGGGCTCGGTAACGTTAGTCTGTGATCCCCAAGCGAGGTCATTGCCATCTCTTACTCTCACTCTTTGTAACAGTCGACACTTTTCAAGCTGCCATATCCCAAAGTTTGTGGGGTTGAAAAAGGCCAGCAAAGATAACACCCAGCTGTCGTGCTACAACACCGGTGAAGATCAATTGAAGATAAGAATAACGAATAAAGATACAGAAGTATCACCAAGTCGTTGGGGTTTTAGAGAGAAACCACTTGGAAGCAAGGAGTAGTTGACATTTTATTCACAGCACGGAGTACCAGCGCCTCAATCACTGTCTGTCAGGGCGGGTGCCAATTGACATGCCCCCCACGTAGCCCATGATTGGACTGCCCTAAAGACATTTCAGGCCTAGTTGCCCGCCAATTTTGGGACCTGGAGGGGGAGGGGCGGACTCCATCTGGCCCTGGAAAAGGTAGGTATCGATGGAGGGAAATAGAAAGCATGTCTTTGGCTCTCTCGTATTCTCTTTCAATTCATCTTTGTGTTAATATTGCGATGTTCAATTGCTGAAACATAATCTTGAAGAAGTTTGATCCCTGTAGCGAGAAACAGGGGACTTTCTCAACGAGACCAAACATTTGGGCCACTTTCACGTGCTAGAAACATCCATCCTTTACAGCACCCCTGCTTCTGTCTCGTAGCGCCAATCGGAACTCCCCTAGCGACGTTACAGGGTAATCTTCAATTTGTTTTCTTGAAGGTTTGTTTAACAACAACTGGACCAATTGATATAGAGGTTATGTTTCCGTTACGGACTCAATTTTATAAGGCATTGCTGAAAGAACGAGTGAACTGTCTACAGTCGTATGTGATACTTCATGTTAGTGCAGCATGGTTATGCACAATGTGTTAATCCTAGCACCTCGAGTTGGATCGTTTCTACAGAAGCAAGTCACACGCATATAAACTGCGGGATTATTTCGAGAGTTCGTACTATTCAAGCTACTCGTCACACGAGACGCACCAAATTAGCACGTTGCCCTGGCGGTTCGGATCTCGCAGGGCAGAACTCTTCTCCCCGTCTCCCCTCCACAGATATCATCATCATCATCGCCTCTTGTCCTATTAACCTGACCGAGCTGCCAACGTGTCACCACCCTCCATTTGCCAACTTTTCCAACTCTGGACCCAAGAACCGCAAGAACCGGAGTACCTTACCCTCAGAAGCCTGTCACATCGCGATTCTCCCCGTCGTGCGCTGCCCTGATTGGCGCCGACGACCCGAAGCAGAGGGGTCGGACCATCGCCACTATTTGTCGAGCATTACCGCTTGCGTACTCGTGCATGACGCTCGGGGAGTCTATTTTCTTGGAGGGCCGGCGAATCAGGGTGTTTGTGATGAGCTTGTTTGAGGCACAGGATGCGACTTGGATTTTCATGCCCTGGAAGAGTCAAATGATAAGAGAGTTTGACGTCTGGCGGTGAGGCAGACACGTAGGACGTGCGCCCACTCCTACGATTTCTTATCAAGAAGAATATTTATTAGTTGTATTCTCTATATTGAGGCCATCGCAATGTGAAAGATGGCTGAAGAGGTGGGTTGTAGCGTGGGGTGGCCTCCATCTCCATCTCCATATTGGATGCGCAACATCAAAAGAAGCTTAAGGCGAGGCTTGGCACGAAGAACGTCAGCAGCTCTGCTCGCCTAGAGCCGCCAAGCCAATCGCATCCGCTGAACCGTGCAGCATTTGATCTGCAGCCCATGGTTTGCCTTCGGGGAGATGAAATTGTCGCCGGAGCGGATAGACTTGCTTAGAAATTTTGTTTCCTCCCAGGACCTTGACCCTCAATAATAAAAATATTTAGATAAATCTAGCCTAAGTTTAGGGTACTCTTCACTAAGTTTACTTTAGCACCCTCTTTTTCTTGCTCCTTGAGGCATCCAGTCCCCCCAGACCTGGTTATAGACGACATATCAAAGATTGAGCAGTGGACGGTACAAGTGATTGAGACCCTTTGTGACAAAATGAACGTTCAATAATCCGTTGTTAATTCATGCTGATTAAACACCTATTTAAAGCATGCAGGTCACGATTTTCCTCTTCATCTGGTTGGCTCTCTCTGCGTTGGAGATCAGCAACTCAGACTTCAACCATCCAGCAGCAGAAAACGGAGACAACACAATGAAACCGTTAATAAGTAGCCATAATAAACGGAATCCCATTTAACAAATCCTATAAATAAAATAAAATAGCATGATTCTTCTCCATCACTTTATCCGGTCCCACCAAAGCTTGTCAAACGATAAGATAAAGGGACCCGCCTTGACAACGCCCTTTACCATGTCTTGTCATTGTCAACTGGGTCCCATCGTGTCAAGATGCAACGCCCTTTACCATGTCTTGACATGCTGCTAATAAAAAATTACCAAATAATTTGATGCTTTTACCGAAAAAAGAGTGCCATTCCGTGGTCTCATGCCACCGCTTGACGTAAAATAAATTCATGCTTCGACAATAAAGCCATCGATGCCCCCCTGACCTTTGATGTCCGTTTTATCCTATTATCCTTCCCCTGACTTCAGATCATCGATTCTCGTTCTACAGTGCTATACATTCGACTTCACTGATGAGACTCATATGTTCAGGGTATCATATCTCTCATTACAACTATTAACTGCTATACGCCAAAAAGGACACAAAACTTTTGCTACTTTTCCAACACCCAAAACTCCGAATCGAAACTCGTTTACATTTCCTCTCGTCCCTTGCTCAGATCGACCTCAGCCAGAGGAACAACCTTGGTTCGGCAGATGAGCTTATGACCGACATACAACGCGGCGAAAAGCATCAAGCTAATGTAGTTGGAGAAGAAATCGGCTACGCTCCAATCGATGAAGGCGGTGAAACCACAAGTGATGGTGATCAAGCTCACGAAGAAGGCACCGTAGTACGAGAGGTAGGGCTGGAGAGGAGCGAGGTAGGGAAGCTCAGAGCGGGGAATTCCCTGCACGCGCATGATCTTCTGGAAGCGGATGTGGCACACGTTGATCAGGACCCAGGTGATGAAGCACGAGGTGGAACTGACGTTGAGAAGCCAGTTGAACACCTCGGCTCCGCTGGAGGAAAGGTTGATGTAGGCGATGAGACCCATGACGGAGCATGAAGCCACGGCAAAGTAGGGAGTTCCATACTTGTTGGTGCGCTTCATGAAAGCGGGAGCAAGACCATCCTCAGCGAGCGCGACCATGATTCGGCTACTAGAGTAGACGTTTGAGTTGGCAGCTGTGAGAATGGCAGAGAGAAGAACGGCGTTGATGATGTCAGGAAGAACCTTGACACCAGCTCGGGTAGCGACGACGACGAGAGGCGAAGCGGAAGCATCCTGCGCACCAGAGTCAAGTCGGGGGTCGTTGAAGGGAACGTTGATTCCGACAAAGAAGACGGTCGCCATGAACAAGCTGAAGATTCCCCAGAAAGTCCAGCGGATAGCCTGGGGAATAGCCTTGCGGGGGTTAGCAGTCTCACCAGCGCCTACACCGACAAGCTCAGTGCCCTGGTAGGAGAAACCAGCAGTGACGAGGACGGCCCAGAAACCGACGAAGCGGCCCGTGGCGCCGTCAATGTCCATGTAGGTGTTTGTGACGCCGGGATCCTTCCAGTACTTGAAACCAATGTAGCCCTCCTCGCCAACACCAGCGTTTACGCAGATGGAGAAGATGATGAAGCCAATGATGGTGACAACCTTGATCATAGAGAACCACATCTCGATCTCTCCAAAGATCCTCACGGGGACAAAGTTCAACGCCGTAAACAACGCCCAGAAAACACTAATCCAAATAGCAATGCTAAGATCCGAATCCCAATACTGGATGATGATACCAGCCGCGACGAGCTCCAGCGCAAAAGTGATAGACCAGCTGAACCAGTACAGCCAGCCCATGGCGAAGCCGAGGGTGGGATCGACGAAGCGAGCGGCGTACGAGGTGAAGGATCCAGTGATGGGGATGTACGCTGCCATCTCGCCGAGGCTGACCATGACGGAGTACACGACCGAGCCCATGAATGCGAAGGCGACGAGGAGCGACACGGGACCTGCCTTGACGAGGGCTGGGCCTACACCTAGGAAAAGACCTGTTCCAATGGTGCCGCCGATGGCGATGAACTGCAGGTGACGCGAGCTCATGGCCCTGTCGAGGCCAGCCTCGCCGGTCTCGACATCTTCCTTGGAGGGGGTTTTCTTCTCGTTGCTGACACGAGGGGACTTTTCGTCCGCTGAGGAAGAGTCCACGAGCATGATTGTCACTGTCTTGTAATGAAGTTGTCGATATAATGCAACACACAATTAATGGGGAGAAGACAGGATGACTCGCTTGAAGGAAGGGAGAAAGAAACGAGCCCGAGTGGTAAGATGAGATGAGTAGAGAGAGACCGAGACCAAGTGGGCTGGCAAATGACTCTGTTATGTAAAAAAATGAAATGTCAACGGGGATGGGTATATCAATCGGGAATGAATGGGCCCATTACGAAAATTTTCGATATCGGACCAGACGAGACCAAGCAAACCTTGGTCTTGCTTGGTGCTGTAGGAATTGGTCTGTGTGAGTGGATGTAATCCATTTACAACAGCGAGATTTTCTCTCAAACATTTGCCTCCCGGTATGAGCGATCTCAGCGATCACCACAACATAACACTCAGCACTACCCGATTTCCCCAGCTTCCTCTTTCGATTGAATCACACTACAAATGGTAGCTATATAATACACATCACATTTTGCATAACAAACAGTAAAGGAGACCTCCGTATTATTGCGTTAATCACGTTGAAAGTGAAATATCGCGAGATGTTTTGGCATCTGTAGTTTCCGGCTCGTTACCGATTGAGTTAGGTTTCCCGAGCCGCCAAGCTAAAAACCCTCTAGCTCAGTGAAGAAAAGTTCTCAAGGGCCAGGGGTTCACATTTTTTCTCACACGCGCCACTGATGAAAAATCCTTGCCACGGGCTTCCCGCTACAAAACCACGCACAGCAGCCAATCAGTGCATCTGAAGCCAAGAAAAAAGAGAAAATTTCAGGTGGCTTGATATTCTGCATGGAACAAATCGAAGCCTTGGATCGGGGCTTACATGCAGCTCGTGGTCTGACAAGGCAACCCTCCCATGCTCTCTGAGCTTTAAGGTATCGGGCCATTTCGTACAAGGATATGCGGCTCTTTCTGCCGACGACAACCTCGCATCTCCGATGTGACTGTTTTTATGGTGAATGAATCACCCTCTCCATTATCGGAGAGCACCGACCATCGATAAAACCTGCTGCTGGAGACGAAATAATGGATCTAGCCGAGTGATTTTGATACGGTTACGTGATGTTAAAAATAAGCATTCATGGCGTCAAACGGGGATTGAGGAGAACCTGGGCTTTGGTGTTTTCATTATGTATTGTCTCCGCAAGATCCCATCACCGTTTGCGGGCCGAGACTGCCATTTGAGTCATGAGACGTTGCGATGTGATGAGACGCTTCAATCGGATATCAAGCCTCAATCTCCAGTCCACCCAACGCCCTATCCGTATGTAAGATACTTTACCCCCAAACCACGAGTACAGTTGGCCATTGGCAACAGATGACAAAACATTCCACCACTGCTTACCCTCCGCGTTATCCCCATCATTCGACAATCTCGCTTCCCTCCCCCTGACGTCTCACCACAGTTTACCTGACAAATTCTTTGACGATCGAGTTGTGTAATACTAAGGACCTAGCTGGGATCGCGATAGGGAAATAAGATCCGGGAGATCTTCCCGCGAGGGCATGCATGAACTGACTTATTCCCTCGTGCTGTTACGAGCGCAGGTCCGATAGGCTCTGGTCTATTCTTGGCATTTGTTGTTGGTTGTTTGATGTGAGATTCAAAAGGACCTTGTGTCCATGCGAACGATGAGTGAGAGTGTGCGGCGTAGTTGGTGTTGATGCTGGAGATGTTGACTCGCACCACTTGGTTTGCGGCCAAGCTCTGACGAATCGTCTGAACCAACGTGCGAAAACAACTCGGAAACCCTCTGATCTTGGGTTGTACTTAAAAGTGCTTTGAGTAACTGGTGGCTTCCAAATTGCGCTTCGAGTCTCCGAAACTCGTCAATGCTGACTCTTTTGTCTGGTGTGGGAGGCCGTCTATAACTTTCACTGCAATTTTAGCCCCTCACAATGGATAGCTCAAGTCAGCTTGATAATCTGCATGCACTTTATGCAAACACTTCAACTACGCTCTTTCAGATTGCTGCCGCTCAATATCGTCTGCAGATTCAGAGAACCAAAGGTAGCAGTTAAGGTAAAGAAAGAGTAATTATTTATTATCCTGTGGCATTAAATATTCTCCGTGGTGTAAAACAGCGGCACGAAACAACAGACAGTTTTCATCATGCACAATACACAAGGCATCCTCCAGTATCCTTCTATGGTATCATTCAAGACAAGCAGCCAGCCAATCAATTATCGTAAGAAGGCCCCAGTCCTGAGGCCCAAGCTTATGCTTTTCATGCTATCATCCATCGTACGTACTCCCCCTTTCAGCTAGAGCAATAGTCCGCTTCAGCTTACTCAGGGCAAAGTTGATGACATCAAGATGCATGACCAGCTCATCGGTCGCGGATGACCTGCTGGACCTTGGGGTACACTCTGCACATCTCCTGGTAAAGCTCAGGGTGGTCGCGCCACATGACCTGAGGATCCCAACCAGCAGCAACAAAGATTGTCTCGACACCGCTCGAAATCGGGGTGGTGAAGATGTTGGCGATCTGGAAACCGATAAGGACAGCGAATGCCATGACGACTGCTGTGTATTGACCGTCGCTGTTGTAAGGGGGGTCGGTGAAGTAGAGGTACAGGTAGGCCAGGAGACCGCAAGCGTAGGCGATGAAGAGACCGCCGAATGAAAGGACGGGTCCGATGAGGCAGTCCTACACAAGTTAATAGTGTACAGAGATAAAGACGGGTGTACTTACGTTAATCAGAGCGTCAATTCCACGGTCCTTGATCATCTTCCATGTATCCTTGGCAGCCGCAAAGTAGGCCTTTCCGTAAAGCGCAATGTGGCAGAAAGCGTATCTGTTGATGAACTCAACAGCCCACTCCAAAATACCGAGAAGGCAGCCAATACAACAGAACAAAGCGTATCCCAACATACTGCCATCAGCGGCCTCCTGGTTACGAGCAGCCTGGCAGATCTGACGGACAAACTGGATAATGGCGACCAACAAGCTACCCAAGGCTATGGAACCGAAGCTGTAGGTCAAGGCTCGCTTTGCTGAAGCGCGAGTGGCATCCTTGGGGAAGTTGTGAGGATTGAAGTACCAAGAACCGTAAACACCAGCAATCGTGGTGTGGATGGTGTTCTTGAGCCACTCGGAGAACCAGTACATGGTAAAGGTGATGAAGACGATCAGGCCAATGACCTTGCCTTTGCCGCAGCCGCCATCAGCGCAAGATGGGTTATCATTCGCAGGCTGGTACTTGATGTAGATTGCGACAAGAGTGATCGAGAACCAAGCTGACATGGCCGTAGCGATGATGCCTCCAATCAAACTGGTGAGGTAAACATGGCCATACTTCTTGCTAACGTCGATGGTAGTTCGAAGCATCAGCGCCGAAAAGGGAATCCGCGAAATCCACGTCCAGAAGCAAAAGGCCATGAAAAGTCCAAAGATAAGGAACACAATTCCCGCAGACCAGTATCTGCGCCAGAGGTAAAAGATAGCAGTTCCCAGCGCCCAGCAGACGTTGAGAATACCAGTGACCCAGATAAACTGCTTCGGAAACAAGCGCGCCAACCAAACGTACGCATACGAGAGCACAAACGCAACAGCGAGCACAAACATGAACAGAATAACCGTACTCGTGTTCAGCGAAAAGTCATTCCTGTTATTATAAATCCCCGATCCGGCATTGCCCTTATTAGCAGCGTATCCCTGGAGCGCTATGCCAGAGACGACGACGTAGCCGGCCATGAAGAGGATGAAGAGGATACCGGCCCAGAGATCGTTCCACTTTGGCTTGGGGATCTTGAACTGCTCTTCGAACGAGGCCTTTTCGTTGCCGCCGTAGCCTTGGGCGGGCATGTAGCCGTTGCCATTCTGGGGAGGGTATTGCTGCTGGGGAGGAGGCGGTTGTTGGTATTGTTGCTGGTGTGTCGCGGGGGGAGGTTGAGGTTGGTATTGTTGTTGATAGCCGCCGCCGTTGGAGTAGCCGTACGGCGGCTGTTGGTTCGGATTGTAGTAATTGTCTGCTTCGCCCATTGTCGCTGCTCGATGTCTTGATGATATACTTGTCGGGGCGATTCAATGTTTCTCTATCACGATGGAGTCGTGATCAGCGCAGGGATATCAAGTACCGAATCGCGATACGAAAAATCAACCACGCTTGATAATTGATTCAACCTTCAATCAATTCTGATGATGAAAAATTCAAGAGTAAACACAAAAGTCAAAAAGGGCGGGCACACCAAAAAAAAAGATCATGATCACACACAGTCCAAGCGGGTCCCTCCAAGATTGCCCAAGAATCAAAGACATCACACAACGAGCTTGGCCCAAACTCAATGACCTCATTGAGACGCCAGAGCTGTAACGCAGAACGGTTTAGGTCTCTTAGTCCGACCAATCAGATTTGCGAGAAGCGGCAAGCTCCCTGTAGCTACAGGGCCTGGAGAGCTGAAGACCAAGAGCCGCTAGTGGCTTGTCTAAATGCCGACCTGCCGAGCGCCAAACCTAATCTTGCCTGTGATAATTGGGAGTTTCCGTTATGCTTAAGAGATGTCCGAGCGGCTTCATCAAAGAGTGTGTTTGTTAGGTTGTTTGCATTTCTTTGTTTCAGATGGATAGACACATAATTACGCTGTGTAATGAATGCAGCTCGCCTATTGTTGGATTCATCACTGTTGTCGCGACGGAGACGGACAACATTCCAGTGCTTGGCGTGAGCTGATTCAAACCCTGGTAGTTGTTCTCGTATCATTAACGCGATGGGAATAAAGGGCGGGGAATTTCGAAGGATGACTTTACAGTTCCATCTTCGGTAGTGTCTGCAGCCTGCAACGCTTTGGCCTCGTTCCTGGATCTCGGACATCACACATTACATGCTAGGTACCTAAGACAACGCACGGCACGGTCGTTCCTCGTGAAGACTACCTGATCAGCTCTTCTGTCTTTCTCGAATAGAAACGTAGTGTACTAATTACAACGCCAGGGTATCACTCAACTCCACAAATACAAACCCTCAATTGCATTGGCTCACCGACTAAAGGATGCCCAAGCCATCATCGCATATCCAACGCCCTCGCGTTCCCAGTATCCTCAAGTCTGAACCTCTCCCAAGTCTCCCATCCAACGTCAAGAGCTCCCGCTTCTAAAAGACCCCGTATTAGAGAACGTCGATCCAATGCGCCTCTAGGCATCGTCGATCTGCGTCCCCGTCTCATCATACTCCGTGACCTCCTCCAGCGCCGCCAGACTCTCATTGTCATGCCCAATCTGCCTCCTCGCATTAAGCGCCGCGATCCGCTTGTTATCAGGTCTGAGAATGCTCCACATCTCAGCCGTAACTGCGATCGCGCTTGCGTCTGATGTGCTGCGCGACATTATAGCTTTCATCCAAGCGAGTTGCTTGCCTGAGAGACGCCAGAGCATGGCATATGACTTTTCGTAGCCGAGTTTGAACATGGTTGATGCTTTGAGGAGCTCCCATTTGCTTAGAGACGGGTCGCCGTTCCATTTGTCGAGCAGGGGCTTGACTTGTCTTGAGGTTAGGAGTTCGGGCGGTGGTTGATATGAAGACCACTTCTGATGCAGTTCTCTGACTCTGACGCCAAAGTCGCTGTTGGAGGAATCATTTTTACCGCCAGCCATTGTCTTCTTCCACTCATCAGAGATATCGGAAACCTGAGCGCGGAGGTCAGTCATCAGTCTGCCGATGATTCGCGATTCGTTCTTCTGGCTTTCGAAATCGTCCCAGAGACGAGCTAGATCCTTGTCCCACGCTTGTACGGGGACATCTTTTCTAAAAAGAGCATCGGAGAACTTCTTCAATGCGTCTGCAATTGTGTCCTCAGCTACTATAAACTTGAGCTCGTCCAAAATATGTATGGAACCATCCCTGTTGACGTAGTTGCGTCTAGAGCTCCTCTCATTCTCATATTCTGGGTCTTTGCCTTTCATTTGCATGTCGCGCTTCAACCGATCGTAGTCTTCACGAGTGAATAACAATCCTTGTTTGGCTTGATCGACAAGGAGAGCGACCAGTGTGCTCAAAGCGACAGCCCGTTCGCTGTTAACACCTCTTTCCAGATAGCACAGCTTTTCTTTGAACTTAGTTGCGATACCTAAATACCCAGGTTGCATATTAAACGAGATCGCTGTACAGAGAAAGTCCGCGCATGCACTGTCGACATCAGTGGCTGCTTCCAGGATGGACTCGAAGCTTGGGTTGCACTTCCGGAGATATCCTTGTCCGACAAGATCCGGCTCGACTGGCTTTGGCGCGTTGTTGAAGTTGTTGACAACATCAGGGTCCCAGCAGATCCAAGCCAAGTCGCCGTCGTAGTCGCCACCAGAGAGCATATCAGCCAGGGGAGACTTGCCCTTTGACGAGAAGACAATAACATCTTTGAGTCTTTTCAGGTTCGGCCGGAATACAGCTTTGACTTTCTGTATATCGCTGACAAAGTGAGCGGGAGCTCGAGCTACTAGGATGTCGATGCCATCGAGCAAAGTGTCTGATTCTCCGTCTGCTTGGAATTTCGAGGAAAACGCAAGCTGCACCTCACCCTCTTCTAGTGTACCAGTGAAGTCGACGGTCATGAATGCGTAGGTCGACCGAGGAATTTTTATATTCATCTTCGCCTTGAGCTGTTCAGCCTGTCGCTTCTGGTTATTCCATACCATATCTCGCAGAAACCGACACTTGGTGGCGTCGAAGCCAGCGTCGAGCATGTACGAGATAATGTCTTCTTCTCGTTCCGGGAGGGCGCCCAGGAAGGGGACGTTTCCCAATGTCGCTCGGTCAAAGGCGCGATGTGTGAAGCCACGAAGATTGGTTGGATGGGTCATGGCAGCGAGCTGACCCCCGATTTCCTCTTGGAGGCCATCCGCTAGGTGACGAGCGATGACATTGCGCATGTCTTGGGGTACAGGTGCTTGTGCCTCAAGAACTGGGATGAATTGTGTATTGAGAGCAGCGGACCTTAGCTCTCTGGACCACTCGCGTACTTCAAATGTCCGATGGTGAATATCTTCGAAGTCGCAATTCCATTTTCGCTGTGAGGGATAAGTCTCGATCCAATCGTCATTGTCCAATCCATCATCTTCGACGTCGACGATCCACATCCCTTTCGCACTGCCAATACGAGCCTGGAACGCACATGGCGTTTCCAAGAGTCCCATGTGAGTCGCTATCCTGCGCGCTAGGTTTCGAGACATGCGGCCGATACCGTCACCCATATCCTTCTGCTCCTTCTTCTCTTTCTTGGTCATGTACTTGTGGAAGCCTAGCATAGTGTCGCGATGTCGAAATTGGTGAGGTTCAATGACGATGGTGGGAATGGTCTTACTGAGGCCTGGACTGGGATATTAGCTAAGAGTACGGAAAGCAGTTGGTCAAGCAACTCACTGAGAGCAAGTCGTGAAAAGAGCTTGGGCACTGGTTGCGACGAGTTCTGCTCAATGTTGATAGCCCAGTTCAAGAGATCACAACGCCTCATCTTTGTGCGGTGCCCCAGAGACGTCGCTTCTTCCAAAGGAGGGAACTGACTCATGGGAACACGAAAGTTGATGCCGTCAGTCGCAAAGAAATACACGCGCTCTTGCATGATCGTAATTGACTTGTGAGGAGGGCGCGGATCCTTAATAGACTTCTTGGCTTCGCGAGTGTAGAAAGCTGCCCATGATCGACCTACAAAGTAATGAAAGCTTTCAGTCAACCATTTGATGACCTTGTTTGCACCTTGAGGGTCTTGTTTGATCACATCGGGAGCATCTCTAGAAGTGGGTGAGGGCATGATAACCTCCAAGAAACGATCTGCCCCAAAGCGCCGAGCCAGTCGATGCCCGAGTTCAAGACGCGGAGGCTGAAGTTTCAACCGATATAATTGCCCAGTATCTTCTGTATTACAGACAAATTCTGCAGCAAGAACAACGGCTTTGTCATGCGAGGCGAATGATCCGAACGCAGCATCCCAGACGGCACGATCGCAAGCTGGAGGTAAGCCCTCTCCCACGAATAGTCGATGTCTGAATAGCTGGCCTCGGAACTTGGTCTGATCATGCCAACTATCATTAGGCTGATATTCAAGATCCCATGTAGACAAGTCCACGCGACAATGAAGTGCAGCACGGGTAAGCTCCCACAGGATAATCAGAGGCGCCTGATTCAACCCGGGAATGGGAAACTTTGGCCAGATGTTCCGAAGACGGTTTGTCAGCAGACATTCAGGTGGTTCCTGGTCAAACATTGGAGCATCGAGCAGCATTGTATCAAACTCATTCATTTCTGGCAGACTGGAATAGGCTGTCGCGGGACTGCTGGATCGAATCATGCCTGCTCTCTTGAAGTCAACTTGACTTCTGATCGGCTGAGGCATTGATAGAACTGGAAGCCTTGGCTTTTCCTCGGGCTTATCATCATCAGTGAGATCGATGACAGGCTCTGGGGGCGTTCGATCCCCATACCTTCGGAACGAAGGCAGTTCCGGTGGATCAATACCATTGCGATTTTCCTCACTTGGCGGCTTGTACGTAAATTGTTGAATACTTTGAGAGAAGGGAACCTGAATGTCTTTCGATGATGTCGCATGACTTGTGAAGGACGGTTGAGTGGCCTGAAAGGGGAGCTGAGATCTTTTGAAAGAGGTGTTCGTCACAGTAGTTGCTTGGGTACTTGGCGCATAGTCATTTGTGAAGACAGTTGGAGCCAGCGAGACTTTACTGGAATTAAATGACCTTATACCGAACGACGATGGTTGAGTGCTGGCAAATGACGTGGTGGCCGAATTGACGATGCCATTGGTGAAGGACGATGTACCTGCGCCTCTAGCGGGCCGTCCCGTTGATAGACGGCTACTAGAGGCCACAGCTCTAGAGCGAACTGGGATACTGTCAATGCTGTCGCACGCAGGAGAACCATCGAAAGAGTTTCTAGATCTCTTGGAGCTAGGATCCGGGAATTCATCAGACTTGCGCTTCGAGTACTTGGAACGCTGACGATTCGCGATATTGTCGTCTTTGAGCAACTGTAGTAGAAAGTCCTGTAGTTCGGCTCGCTCCTCAGAGGTCAAGCGGGTACGACGGTGTGGGCCATAGGATTTGCTTGGGGTCATATCAGGGTCAGCGCGGGGCTTCCGGATCCAATTCTTGAGATGCTCGTCGGCCTGCTCGCGGAAGCGAGTCAGACATATCGCGAGACGGTTGGGGTCCTGGAACTTGAGGCGATATGCGCATAGGTAGATGTGTTCGCTTCGCTCTTGGTCTCCATTGCGATGCTGTTGCCGGCGCTTACTGGGCGACAGCGTTAGGTCTGGGATGTGCAGCTGAAGTTGAAAATCGGTGCTCAGGGAGCGGATTGTGCGATCGAGTTCGTCTTTGGCTTGCTCTCCTTTTCTAGGCGAGAGCTGACTAGCCATGACAACTGGCGCTATAAGCCAGGGATGAGAGTCAAAACGGTTGAAACAGTCAAATGAGTGAATGAGGAATCTGTGATGCGAGCATGAGAGCAGAGCCTAGAGTCAAGTAAAATTAGCGCGCGACAATTGAAGGCGGGAGATGCGCTCAGCTTGCGCTGGGCTGCGCAGAGGTACAGCCAGGCAGAGCTGCAAGCCGTACAATTGTGATTGAAATGTCCCTTAACAAACAGGATACTTCATAAGCGTTCGAGTTTTTGAGCAGGTTGTCTAAAGCGTTCAAACGGCTGCAACGGCTCTTAGTCCTGAAAGACGGCAGTTGTTCGTTGTAGCAAAAGAGCTCTATTCAGCAAGTCAAAACACAGCCTCGTGAACCAAAGCGAGTCCAATGCTGGATCATGCAAGAACAAATTGGTTGTCACAAAAATATGGTGATTGGACAGGGGAGCATGGACGACCGCAAATGTTGAAGAGAAGTTAAGGGACTTGAGACAGGCAGTGAATGGGAGGCCCCCACGCAAAAGAAACAGAAAGACGAGACAACCAAAACGGACGAGAGATAGGGCGAGTCATGGTAGATTGAAGTTGCATTGATTGAATGCTAATAGGGACTGTCGATAATTGTGAAAATGAAGCTGAACATGATAGACAAACTGACGATTGATTCATGTTGTCTCTTGTCTCCTTACCCTAGAGACGACATCACACGATGTCTGGCTGTGGCTTACCTCGCGGATTCGGCCTTAGTTTATCCGACCGGTGGCTTCGGGATGTCGGTCCCCATACCGGTCTCGTGCCCACTCAACAGCCAACCAAAGAGACAAGAGACAAGAGACAGAGAGAATCGAAAGGTCAAAAGATCAGCCGCCAAGTACATTCTTCCCCTTCTTTATTACCTTATTAATACCAGCCCAGCCCGATCCTGAACTAAAGCCAATTCGAAGAAGCCGAACCGGCCCCGCTCGTCAGCACCGCAAACTTCCCCTCCTTCGCCCGCTCTCTTATCGCTATCGCATGGGAGACTCTCGGAGTTCGGCATTCGTAAACCCTCATCTGCAATCATAACATCACATCGCAATTGCTATCGCGACCTTTGTTTGGCTCCACGGCTCGTCTCTGAGCCCATATCCCCGATTCACCATGGCTGAGAACCCTAGTCCAGATGAGCGGGTAGCCATTGATGACCTGACCCCAGAGGAGGCCAATCGAATCATACATTCCCATCGCAAGGTTCGCTACGGTAAGACACTGTTGTGAATAACCTCAATTGGGGAATTTCGTGGCTCATCATCACGTTAGGTACTGCATGCTGGCCCTGCCGTCAGAGAAAAGTCAAGTGCGACAATAAACAGCCTTGTGAGAACTGCGTCAAGAGAGAGCATCCAAGACTATGTTCCTATAAGCCCAACCGCTCATCAACCTCAAAGCCATCGGGCTCTGGTGCACCTTCAGAAGCAAGCCAAGGCATCGCCAGTCGCAAGAGGACACTCTCGTTCTCAGAGGCTCCTCGTGACGAGGGAGTGCGCAAGGTTGAGCGACAGGACAGTTGGCCACGCACCCTTGGTGAGTGTCCGAACACCCGGGTCATGCCACTGTTCATACGACTAATAAACAACACAGCAAGCATCGATGAACCTGAAGTCGCAGCAGACCGTTACGTTGGGCAGAACAGTATTCCTGCCCTACTGCGCGAGCAGTCTTCACCAGTTCACAAAGGCGACGGTCTTGACATTCGACAAGACATGAGGTCCATTCTCGGCTTGGACACATCGGCGCCCTTCCCGCTGATGTCGTCGCATCACCTCCAGAAATTGACCCAGGACATATCGACTGAATTACCTTCCGACCGCGAGGTAATGAAGTGAGTATTCACCTCTGCCCTCTGTTGTGGCGAGACCGTAAGCTGACGAGCCGTTCAGGCTGTTCCGCACATACAAGGAAATACCTCAGCCTTTTTGGGGATTCGTTATGGACATTGATGACCTCGAGGCCAAGCTCATGACTTACTTAGAAGATCGTTCGCGAAATGCGACAAGCGGCAGCAAGTCCACCAAACCCGTCACAGCATCATGGCTAGCAATACTCTTTGCCGTTTTGGCTGTCGGATCACAGTACCACGAATCGCCATATCATATCCGCACCCGAGACTCTCAGCGCTTCATTCAGATATCATTTCACTTCCTCCGACTGGGCAACTTTCTTCTTCGGTAATGCAGCCTGCCAGCTTTGACGACTTGGACTAACACATCGCAGACCTTCTTTTGACTCCATCCAAGCTCTTCTTCTAACTTGTTTCGTTCTTCTGAATGATATGAAGGCTGAGGCATCATGGGCGCTGATGGGATTGACATGTCGTCTTGCCCAGTCGCTTGGTCTACACAGAACACCGCGCAACGAAAGCCGCGACTGTACACCGCCAAACACCCAATCGAAGGAAATGGTGCGAAGAAGATTATGGTGGAGCGTTGTATGGCATGATACCTTGACGTCGCTATCCTTTGACAGGTGAGTATCGAGTATCCCATGTTGATGGCTCACCTCTAATAATGTTAGATCTCCAATGACCAACTTCCCATGCTGTCCGATCCCAGTCATGGCGCCGACACCAAACGGCAACTACTCATACCTCGAAACAATGTACCATCTCATGGAAATCATTTCTCGTCGCTTGAACCCCGACGACATGATGAGTGCTTCTTACACCCAAATCATCGACGACTGTGAAGCCGTAGAGACCCTTCGAAGCCGCACCGCACCACAACTACGAAACAAAGAAATCTGCAAGACAGCCCTTGACCGTCTGCAACACTATGCAATCCGCCTCCACACATCATTTGTCATCTCCGTCGCATGTCGTCCAGCACTCCGAAAAGACAGCGAATTCGAACCTGAGCAGCGAAAGACGCTAGCCGATCGCTGCAAAGACAATCTAACCGAAACCGTCAGGATGTTCCTCGCCATGCACCAGCTCTCCTCCATCCCAACCCGCAGCTGGGCCTTCACGTACCACGGCCTATCATCAGCTCTGCTCCTCGGCATACTATGTGAGACAAAGACGGATCCAGAGGTTCGGCAGTTACAGGGGGATCTCATCGCCGCCCTCTCTGCCACTGCTGCCAAGGACGTTAGCTCCCCCGAGCCGCATGTCATGACCACCGACAAGGACATTGAGCTCTCCGGCCCACTGTACCGCGCCCTCACGGCCCTCAAGAATATTTACGACCATGGCTCTATTGTCCCGTCACATCTCAAGAAGGAGGGTGACGCCTCTGCCGCCGGCAGCGGGAGCCGGACGCCTCTTAACCCCTTTGGAAACCCAGGCCAAATTCCCGGAAATGGCAATTCAATGTTTCGCAACGTTTCGCAGAGCGCGGACCCAAGAGAGGACGCAGCGCTCGCTATGGCTGAGATGCAAAACGGAGGAGCTTCGATCCAAGACTTTCCAGGGTCAGTATTCTATTCTCCACCATTTAATGTGAACGTTTCTAAAAAGTGTGTCTAGTCTCGCGTACGGTCAGCAGATGCCAAACGGAAACCTGAATCTGGACAGCATGAACGCCATGAACGTCGATCCTACGCAATACATGGCTCCCATGGACCTCTACGAATCTATCTGGGGTGGTATGTCATTTCCTATCTGTCATACTTCTTTTGACAGGCTCAAAAACTAACTCGCCACAGAATCGCCGGACCCGTGGAACACGGGAATGGACTCGTTGAACTTTGACTTCCTAGCCCAGCCACCGCCAGGCCAGCCCCAGCAGCAGTTTTACTTCTGAACATGACCAGTCCTGTTACGGTATTATCTACCGGGTGGTGAATCCACCAGGAGGAAGAAATTTGAGATATTATGAACAGATTGAGATTGTACGTTATCATGTAATGGCGTCAAAAGGGGGAGGGTCAAAGTTTTGACTTTTTTATATTTGAGTTGTAAAAAACACAACTGAGCGATAAAATCAGGGCATTTCATACATAATATTCAAGTCGTTACTCTTTTTTCCGGTGTGCTCTATCTTTTAAACCCCCCAAAGACTGAGGTCAGCCAAGCCTCATCCGGAGCTGAGAACCCTTTTCCGTTCCGTCACGGGAAGAGAAGGGGAGGCAAAAAAAAACACAAATCGTCAGAGCTCTCTTTGATCGTTCAAAACGGGACCCCACCGAAAGGTAGGGAACGTTCAGATCGCCGCGGGAGCCAAAGGAACCGGAGGTTACACAGACTCCCAAGGGGGGAATGCTAAACCGTCTCGGCGGTGACATCTCCGGGCGACGAATCAATGTCTTCATCATCCGATTGCAGTTTGCCTAAGGGAGGGAAGGGGGTTCTGATATAAGCTTTTCGTGTTATTCCTCCTTCGGGCAATGGGGGACCTGACCCTGCGTCTCGACACAACGGTCCCTTGCCCGGAACGGGGGGAGGAAAGCGAATAAGGAATCGCCAAGAGTGGAGGTGTTTATGTCTATTTCTTGCGGCGGGATGATGTGGCGACGATCTTCTTCTTTAGGTGCTTGGGCATCTTCTCCTTGCGCTTCTCGCGCTTAGCTTCCTTGACGGCTTGTTTATGGGCCTGGATAAGTTATTGGTCAGTCAAGTTCCCTCGAGGAGAATAGGCGTTGGGGATACAAACCTTCTTCTCGTCCTTGTCCTCGAAGCGACGGCCGCGGGGAGGACCCTTTTCGAAGTTGGCCTCGTCGTTGGAGTCACCTGAGAGAGATGCGCCTTCATCGTCAGAGTCGGATGTAGAACCTTGTTCCTCATCGCCGTCTTCACCGTCCTTCCTGGGAGCGATGACCTGGTCTGCCAGTAGATTACTATAGACAAGGTCGTTACCTTCACCTTGTGTCACCTTCTGAGCATCCTTCTCAATATCGTAGACTTGTTCTAATGTCTGAGGAATGTACTGATTTCTGAACACTTCGTTGTCAACCTCGATCTGAGCAGCCTGGTCTTCACTCGTATCAGCGCGAGTCTCGTACAGAGTCTCGATCGCCTTGGCCATTTCTGGCTCCTCTACAGGACCCTCAGGGGTAGTGATGAAGTTGAAGATAGCGCGGTCAGCAAGCGTATCAACGCCCTTGCGCCTAAAAAAGTCACCCACGTTCTTGATATCCATGCGCAGGAACTCGAGAGAGCGAGGGTGATCAGGCTCCACACTCTGCGACACATCAATGATGTACAGCTTCTCCTTGTGGTAGAGAATGTTGTACTCGCTCAGATCGGCGTGCACAAGACGGCAGACCTGATAAATTCGGCGCATGATGCCAAGCAGCTGGACATAAAGCTTATACCACTGCTGATCGACATCGTCGCCCGTCAGAGTAGCGTCACGGAGGCGAGGGTACGCCCAGCCCTTGCGGTCGCCAAGGAAGCCCATGACGAGAACGTGAAGCTTGAGGCTGATGGGCTCCGGGCAGGGAATACCAGCCGTGTAGATCCTTCGCAAGTTGCGGAATTCCTTCTCCGCCCAGAGCTTAACCATCTTCCTGTTGTTTCCCTTGTCGAAGCCACCCTTGAAACGGTGCTCACCGGTGATGTAACGCTCTCTGTCCTTGAAGCTGAGGATGGCTGTCTTGTAGACCTTGATAGCTCGCTGGGTAGCCTCGCCGGTTTGATCATCGTGGAGGACGGCGCCGTAGACGTTGGCTTCTTTACCGGTGCTGATAGCACCGTGGACTTCGCTAACGAAGCCACGGTTGATCATCTGCAGGAGAATCATGCGGGTGCGCTGGTCGAGGACTTGTTCGCTTGTGGCGCGGTCGGCCTTGTCCTTGTCCTTCTCGACATCTTGCTTGACAGTGTCGAGACGAAGCTTGGCGGCGTGCTTTGATAGGGCGGATACTTGATCGTCGACGCTGGCAAAGGTATTCGCAGTAGGTTTCTGCTGATTCGAACGAGCAGCGGCGCCGTCGGCATTGCGCTGACGGTTGTAAGATTTTGTCAAGTCGCCCGCATCAGCGGACCACTCATTATCGTCGAAATCCTCCTCGAAGATATCGTCAAAGTCATTATCGTCTTCTTGCTCGACAAGAGCGGCACCGTCGTCTTTTTGGGTCTGGAGTTCGCGGGGTATTTCTTCTGTCTGCTCGTAGCCCTGGTTTGCTGTGTATTTGTAGGGAGGCTCGTGAGGAGCAGCTGGTCCTGGCGCGGGATCCATGGTGAATAATTTGCAATGGGATTTAGCGAGATTGCAAAATATGTCGGTTATGTTGGCGAAAACAAATTCGATGAAGGCGTTGTGGAATTTTTGTGCAACCTTGTCACCGCGGGGTTCAAAAAAACGTTATCTTATCAGTGGATGTGTCTATCAGGGTTCACTCTAACGTTGTAAGATGATTCTTGGCGGAGTGAGAACTGTAACTGAATTATTTATATGGAATTTTGTCTAATTTTTCTGAATTTCTGTCCAGCCAGATTAATCATTTTTACTCATATTGATGATCTGGATAGTCTCAATTTCCCTTCTGCCTGATGTTTTCTTCTTCTGAGGCACTTTTAGTGGAGATGCCACTGTATTTGGTGAGTCATGGAGGGGTAATTTTCAGTAGAGGAGTCATGAGATGAGCCATCGATGATGAATTCACGTCGAACCTCCACTGCCTTTGTCATCAAGTAGTATCGTAAAGAGAAGCACGATGACTACGAGAATGAATGACTGCAATTATCGTCACACCAGGAATTATTAGCCCAAAGCAGAAAAGCACAGACATGACTGTTGAATGTAAATTTAGAACGTGACGACGCATCTGTTTACAGTAATTCAATGAAGAAACTTGAACGGAAGAGCTGATTGGACCTCTTACTCTACTGAAAATTCAAGAGCCTCAAAGCGGAAGGGACCGAGCCTTTGTTGAGCATTGGCCAATGGCTGCCACTTTACTTTCTTCGGAGCATTTCCCCCAGAACCGCAAGAGACGGCTTGAGCATCGTTTCAAACCTCAACACCACCGCTAACATCACCAGATCGAGTCAGTGCATTCCCGCTCTCCGACAGCTCAAGCCACGACCATCTCTAGTAGACACTAAGATGAGGTTATTTACGAAACCATGGAACCGATAAACTGGAATACGGCCCGGATGAGAGATTTCCGTCCAAGACTTGTCGGTCTATGATCTTGGAAGATGATGCACGAGCAGATGTTGCCGTCATAGTATGACCTGGACGCCATTTACGACAGATGTACGAAAATTGCAGGAACAGAACTGGGTATGACCTAGATCAAATCGACCAAGACAGAAACAACGACATTGTCGTAGATCTAATGATCTATCACTGATGATCATCAAGGGTTCTCTCATCATACCCGTCCAAAATTGTTCACCTGGTCCGACGATCATCGCACCAAAAAAGTCTCAAAGCAATCGTTTTGCCAGTCTCTGGCCGATACTTGGCCGATACGCACGCACACGCAAGACCCTGACAACAGTAATTGCGGCGCACGCCTTCAACGTCAAGATGGGGACCCTTCACGACAAACGCGGACAAATCAGACGCAGGTACCAGGAACCAAGAGCGGACATTTTGGGGCCATGTCTCGGTCATGGCTGCTCTGCCGTACTCGTGGCATTCATTCTAGGGTCTAAAATGTCTAGTCCCAAGGCCCCGGAATGCAGATGCCAGGCTATACCATACTCGATCCAGATGCATTCCACCCAGATCCATCCTCTTCACGGGCCACATTCCACATTAAGCTCTCCAGCATGGCTTCACTTAGCTCCAGGCTTGCCCAGAATGCCATGCTATGGATCTCGAAGTGCCTGGAAAGTAGCCTTTGCCCTCGATCCGGAACACTCAGTCCGCCTCTTACAATGGGATGGTTTGCTGCTTCCATTGTCTTGAAATATGAGGTCCGGCCCCCCGTCCTCCTGATACATCCCCATCTCACGATCACTATTGTTTCTCACCTACCCCATCATTCACGATGAAATTCAGCACGGTTTCCTTCCTCCTCCTCGCCGGCTGTAGTACGGGTATTCCTCACGAAATCCGTGGGGATGTCTACGAGGTGAAGAATCCATTCTCACCCAACGCCGTTGATCCAGAAGTTGAAGGAGTAAAGGGTCTGCAAAAAAGGGCAATAGACCCCAAGGGAGACCAAGCCCTCGCGGCACGTGGCGACGTGTACGAGGTCAAGAATCCCTTCTCACCTAATGCTGTTGACCCTGAGGTTGAAGGTGTAAAGGGTCTGCAAGACCGGGATATAAAACCCAGGGATGTATCGGCACGTGGAGATGTCTATGAGGTCAAGAATCCTTTTTCACCCAACGCTGTCGATCCAGAGGTTGAAGGAGTTAAAGGCCTGCAAGAGCGGAACATTGATCCCGAGGAACAAGAAGAGGCGGAACTTGGCAAGACGCTGCGAGGTCGAGCTATCGATCATGAGAATGATCCCGACTCGGCTCACCTCAAGCCCAGGGCTGGCGGAGAAAAGGTCAAGATGGACCAACTCACCAACACACGTTACAAGCAGCCTCATGCCGAAATTGCCCTCATCCAGGCATACAACAAATATCACAAGCCTTTACCCGAGAAGCTCAAGAAGATTGCTCAACATGAGGCTGCCCTCATCAACAACAAGCTTGGTTAGTCTCGTCACTTGGGTCAATGAACACGACTAACACTCGTCAGGAATGAAGGGTACTGCTTCGGCAACACCACCTCAGTACTACGATTCACAGTATGTAGTTCCTGTCAAGATTGGTACTCCAGCTCAACAGACATACCTGAACTTTGATACTGGCTCATCTGATCTGTAAGTTGTCTGTCTTTGGTTAAGAAGGTTCGTTGCTAACTGTCGTAGCTGGGTGTTTTCTACAGACACATATCAGCCTGACCAAGCCGGTCATATTCTCTACAAGCCAGACAAGTCATCAACTTCCAAGCGACTAAATGGTCAGACTTGGAGTATCAAGTACGGTGATGGCACTGGTGCCAGTGGCATTGTCTACACCGACAAGGTCCAAGTTGGAAAGACCTATGTCAACAAGCAGGCTGTCGAGTCTGCTACTGAAGTCTCAGATGGTATCGCTGCAGACAAGTTCTCGCACGGCATCATGGGTCTCGCCATGTCAAGCCTGAACACTGTCCGACCTACGCCTCAAAAAACCTACTTCCAGAACGTGCAGGACGCTCTAGCAGTTCCAGTCTTTACCGCCAATCTGCAGAAGGGCAAGGCTGGAAACTACAATTTTGGGTACATCGACCAGGGAGAGTACTACGGAAGCATTCAATTCGCCAAGGTCACGAAGGGCAGCCCTTGGTGGCAGCTCAACATTGAGGGTTTCCGCGTTGCTCAGGGTGCACCATGGCACAAGTACAACTATTCCGCCATTGTCGATACCGGCACCACACTCCTTCTTTTGCCCAGCTACCTTGTCAACTTTTACTATAAAAAGGTTAAGGGCGCTTACGTCGACCAAGACTACGGTGTCTGGGTGTTCCCCTGCTCAGCGAAGCTCCCCAGCTTCTACTTTGGCTTCGGCAGCTACCGTGGCAAAGTCCCCGGAAACTACATCAACTACGGCCGCCTCACCACCACTGTCTGCTACGGTGGTATTCAGAGCTCCGATGGTATTGGATTCGCCATTCTGGGCGACATTCTACTCAAGGCGCAGTTCGTCGTCTTCGACCTCAAGGGTCAACGTGTTGGATTCGCCAACAAACTCACAGTCACGTCATAAGGCCATTTCACTTGAAGCACTGTTCTTTCGTGACCCTCATTCACTACTTTAGCTAGACTACTATCCTTTTTCCTAGAGTTGTGAAATCATCATTGTTTTTTGGGAAGCGTGGGCGTTCTTGTTGGGTAAACCGGTGCCTGCATTCACTACCGTATAGCTCAAAGTTTAATAAAAAGCCGACCAGGTCTATTTCATATTGGATTTGCATGAGAATGAAATAAACTCCATCAGAATTCCGCATTTGTCATGTTTGCCCCTGGCCAGGAAAACATGGCTTGTCGATGGAATTCGATTATTCAGCTGCCGGATATTGAATGTGCAATGTGGATCATAGGCCAACAAGGATCTTGGCATTTATTGATGATGCGATTTCTATTGTTCTTACAAATACTATGATAGAAATTGGAATAACCTCATGTTCTCGGAGTTTGACATGGAGATAGAGGGATTGCTTACACCGTACGCCAAGGCTATTCGTTCACCCCGCGTTAAGGCTCCGCCAAGATGCAGATCCAGCCTCATTCTCGTCCCTTCGAAATGTAGCATTCACGACGTAATCATCATGCATCGCAGAATTAAACTATAGCCTAAAATACTACTACCTCCTCTAAATATGACGCCCGATGCGCCTCTTGAACTCTCCATCGAGAACTTGCAAGCCCTCAATCGTCTCAACGATCCTTCCATACCAGTGCCTATGACGCCCCAAAACATCCTCATCCTCGGCGCCGGGGAACTAGGCCTCTCTGTCCTCGAGGCTCTGACCTCACACCCCAAGCGTCAACGCTATTCCGTTCTGCTACGTCAAGCAACGCTTGACTCTGCTGCTCCTGAGAAGAAGAAACTAGTACAGCGCATTCGTGCCCTCAACGCAGGATTTGAGGCAGCTGATGTCGTCAACGCGAGCGTTGAAGAGCTAGCGTCCATCTTTGAGAAATACGATGTTGTTGTGTCTTGTAATGGCATGGGCTTACCGTCTGGAACGCAGCTCAAGCTCTCAGACGCTGTGCTCAAAGCGGGCGTGAAGAGATACTTTCCCTGGCAGTTTGGGATGGATTATGATATTATCGGGGAGGGAAGTTCACAGGACCTGTTTGATGAGCAGTTACAAGTTCGGAAGAAATTAAGAGCGCAGAGGGATGTTGATTGGACGATTGTGTCGACTGGCCTGTTCATGAGCTTTCTTTTCCTCCCAGACTTTGGGGTTGTTGATATCGAGAATAAGATCGTCAGAGCATTGGGAAGCTGGGATAACAGAATCACACTCACGACACCAACTGACATCGGGCGCGTCACGGCAGATATAATCCTCGATCCGCGGGGTATATCGCATCAAGTTGTGTACACAGCGGGAGATACTATATCCTACGGCGAACTGGCAGATTTACTGGACGAGCATTTTGGAACCGAGTTTAAGCGCGAGGTGTGGGATCTGGAGGAGTTGAAGAGGCAGATGGAGAGGGAGCCGAGCACGATGGTCAAGTATAGGGATACGTTTGCGCAGGGCCGTGGGGTAGCGTGGGATAAGAGTGGGAGTGTTAATGAGGAGAGGGGGATTGAGATGGTTGATGTGAGGACGTATCTTGCGGGAATGGATGTCAAGTCAGATGAGTGAGTGATGATGGTTGCTCTGAAGTGAAGATGAGTGGTGAGTGTTACCCTACGGTTATGTGAGTGTCTGCTTTGGGCGCCGCACATTCACCTTGTGCCTTGATCAAGGGTAACAGCGGTTAGAGAAAATGCAATATTGATCCAGAGCTGAAATGCAGTCAATCACAAGATTTGAAAGCAATGTCGACATACAGTAACTTACAGTGTGAGTTGAGTGTATCACAACATTTACAGCCTCCCGGCTCGTCCGTCCAGCCGCCGTAACATCCGGGTGTTATCGGGATATCCTCATTGGGGAAATGTCTTATCATCTCATGAACAAGCTCCTCCAACAGAAACCGTCTTATCTTGCACCGTGATCCTATCTCATCGTTATCGTTGGTTAACCCAGTTTCTGTAGCGGCAACAGAAACCGAAAACAGCTCCACGACGATCAAACATTCTCGTCGTCACCCGCATTGAGCCCCTACCCAGCAACATCATCCGTGATTCCCTGTTCTTCATCCATGTATTTTTGGTCATCGGGCAAGAAAAGAACCTTGGTAGAATACACTTCCTTCTAGGCAGCTCTAGGTATCAATGCACTATAACCACAGCGTCTCTATACCTCTGCACATGACGACACCCTCTTCATTCTGCTTATCGTCATGAGTCCTACGTCCACCGACCAATCAGGGCCGCATCACACGGACGTTGCCTGTCAAACCCATCATGCGCCTCACTGTGCCTCGTCGATAAGGCTTCCCCAACAACGAGCACCCCCAAGTCCTTGTTCTTATTCGCTGCGCCACCTCGGTTATCTTGGCCTTGTAAGACGCGCCCGGATCAAAGCAAGCAATGCAGAATGAGTCACGTCACACAACTAGGACTAGGCCGAGGCAGCACTTGTTGTTGCTCACAGTAACAAAGACAAGCATGATGAGACAAAGGCGTAATGTAATACAGTGTAAGAGCCTAGTCTAACTGGGTTGGTAGTACGCCATCCGCAGCCCATATGACTCCTCCGGCGGCCAATCACGACGATATCGCCCCGGATGAGATGATATCGTATTAATACACCCTCCAGCCTTCGACTCTTCCAGATACCTCTCTCATATTCCCTAATCTCGCGCCCTTTAGCGTTCAAGCACGCAACTTTGCGCCTTTCTTGACAACATAACATCTTTACTCACAACATAGTATCCTTCACTTGTACAAACCCTTAACCTAACCTACTTATAATACGCCCCCAGCACATCCATCATGGACGTCTTGCTCAACAGCTCTGGAGACCTTCCAGCTGCAAAGCACTTTCCTCTTAATCCTCCCAGTACATTAAAGACCCGCGCCCACATAAGTCGAAACCACTTCGTCCGCGCCACAGCAAAGCGTCAGTCCCAGCACAAAGGCGCCAACCTGTGCCGCGAGACCGGGTTTCCCTGCACGACTTCAAACTACGGAGAAGCGCACTGTCTACGCTGTGGACAACAGGATAGCAACACAAACGGAGGCGCGCGCCGTCCCCAGCTCGAAAAGATCCTTCACTACGAGATCTCGACGGGGAACTTGCAGCGCGCGAATCCACGATGGACACACGTCCATCGGAACCGCATGGCCCGGAAACATGACCACTCTAGTCTTGGTGGTTCTTCCGATGAGGTCGAGGGGAGGGATCTAGCGAATAGCAGGATCTCTCTACCCGTTGACCGATTTCGACTTGTGAGGAGGCCTACGCTTGAGAGGGAGGAGGCATTTCGCGATGCTTCGACTGCGAGGGGGAATGTGTACATTGGCCGAAAGATGCCCATGACAGAGGACGATGAAGTCGCTGAGCTGTACCGCATGGGCCTGCTGTACGACGACGAGCAGGTTAGGGGCTCGGGCTTCAGCCTTGACAGCATCAAGCACGAAGAACCCGTCTACTCCATCCGCCCAGCCAAGCAATCCCGCAAGAAGCGCGCTCAGAGCTTCAGCTTCAACCAACCTCTTCATCTCGATCTCTCATTCACAGACCTCGGCGGCTCTCAAGCCCTCGCACAAATCCTCTCATCCTCCGACGACAGCACAGCCCCCTCTGCCACACCGTCAACACGCAGTTTCGCTCCTCTGCGGGTGATATACGAACTCGACGGTTCAAACCCCTCCTTCGACGTGGATACGTCGCAACCGCCTGATTTGATCTCAGATTATGATTGTGTTTCGGACAGTGAACTCGATGATTTACCCTCTCAGCGGGAGTTTCTAGATAGTGCAGCTACGCCTGGTTCGGAGACGTGGGTGGTGCTGGGTGACGACTCGTAGCAGGTCCGAACTCGGAATACACAAACTGCAGTTTTGTGGTTCTGAGTCAAGACAGCGATGGGAGAGCCTCATCGTCGGACTGGTCCTCATTAAACCTGGCGCTGCTTGGGATGTTTCTGAACCGGGGTGAGGCGCTGGTGCTCGCAGAAATGCTTGAGCATCGCGATGGAGTTACTTACGGGTAGCGACTTGCTTGCATAGTCGAAGCGACTGCTGTTTATGTTTTGGATTGGTCCTACGGGACTTGGATATTGTTTATTTATAGCGCAATTGATGGTTCGGACTTGGTCTGGACTTGTACTATCTCCTCAACTTTTGATCAATACATGTGCCTCTGTGATACGATATTATTCTCAAGCATAACTGAGAAGCTATTCGTCGTGTGAGATTCCCTTACTGGTCTCTGCCTAACTTGGTTGCTGAGCATGGTAGCCAGGTCTTGTCTATCCAGTTCAGTGCCGGTTATATAGTAGAACCTTGAACATTATAGAAAGAATATGGAGTTCTGATTGTGAAAGTGATTATTGCATTGTGGTTGTTGGTTCAAGGCCTGCCGCCCATCCGTACACACGGCAAATCGGCATATACATGCAAGCTCATCACCAACAGCGACCTTCCTGATATAGTTCAATTGGCCATCAATAAGTCCTAAAAGAGCAAAAGTTTCGAAGACGTTGATGAATAGTGTCTTATCGTAGCTACGTATGGCCAAGCTGACGTTGACACCAACTCTTCGCCCTCAAACTCTGAGGCGTCATCCATTGGCGACACAGCCAACGACGTTAAGCCAAGGGAAATGATCAGGGCCCATAGCCTCACCCAGATGGAGATATTTCGTGCCCCAAGTCAGCGGCACCTTTCTGTCCAATCTCTAGATAATTCCGCCCCATCATCAAAGTCTCCGACCGGAGATATCCAGATCTCTCCGCTGATTGTATATAAGTCAAAGAACAACCAGATCATATCCTATAACAAACACAACTTACCTCTCTCAATTCTCACATAATCACAATGTCATCCAAGCTCTACGACGTCCTCATCATCGGCGGCGGCCCAGGCGGTCTCGCCATGGCATCCGCCCTCGCTCGCCAAGTCTACACAGCGCTTATCCTCGACTCAGGTGTATATCGCAACGCACCTACAAAACACATGCACAACGTCCTCGGCTTCGATCACGTTGAACCATCTGTTTTCCGCAAAAAAGCCCGTGAAGATCTTGAGAAGCGGTATGAAAGCATTGAGTTCAAGTCCACGACCATCGCAACCGTTCGCAAAACAGACGCTGGTGTGTTTGAAGCAGTTGACCAAGACGGCAATGTCTATCAGGGAAAGAAACTCGGCTTAGGGACTGGGGTGAAGGATCTTGTGGAGGAGCAGCCTGAGGGATATGCTGATTGCTGGGGAAAGGGAATGTAAGTACACTCATCGAGGGGGACGAACCTTGCTGACTTTGAAGTTTTCACTGTCTTTACTGCCATGGCTTTGAGGAGCGAGGAGCAGAGAGTGTAGGCGTCTTTGCAGGCGGTATGCTCTCCAGCGCCGACATGCTCGCGCACGTAACTCCCATGGCCAAACGCCTCTCCCAGTCCGTAACACTCTACACCAACGGCGAAACCTCCCTCCCCTCAACCATAAAGACAAAAGTGCACAGCAGCAAAGTGCACTACGACACCCGAAAGATCACATCCTTCACTCTCATCAACGGCGGTCCCGCTGTGAAAATCACTTTCGGAGACGGCTCGTCCAAGACGGAAGGCTTCGTGGTAAGCCATCCTAATGTCGCCCAAACAGCACCGTTTGCGAAACAGTTGGGACTGGAGAAGACGGCAACGGGTGAGATTAAGGTTAATGCGCCGATGAACGAGACTAGCGTGCAAGGTTGTTTTGCATTTGGTGATGCGGCGACTGTTATGAGGAGTACTTTGCAGGCGATGCATATGGGAGGTTTTGCAGCTGTTGGGATGGCGATGCAATTGCAGCATGAACTAGATGCGAAGGATGAGCTGTGAGAAGTATTGCAAATAGATCCATGCTTGTTATTTGTCAATCTGCTTACTGTACCTTGACGTTGCACCCTTTTGGATCTGGTGCTAATGCAGCTTGTTTGCTCTGCCTATTGGCTGCATCTCAGCTTGCCTCTCATTTGGGCCATTGTACGAGACAACACTCAAGACATACATGTTCTCGACTCAGACCCTGTGCCGTCATAAAACAAGAAAAACGCGCTTGAACCCGTTATATTATGCTCTTCTATTCGCCGCTAGAACAAAAAAGTCCCCGTACCGGTCGGTGTGTCTGTCTCAGTTGAGACTCTGACTATCATAATGCAAGGGATGGAGCCTTCGCAGATGACTTCACCTCCCGGACTCAGTCTGCTCTTGGTAAGGTATTTGTCATTACATGCAGTAACTTTTGGCAGGCAAAAGTCTGAGGGTCAATTGAGTTTGTTAGAAGGGTCGCATCATGATGCAATCGATGGTCCCCGATGACAATGACATGTCGGTGTTTAACAATCCCACTACATCTATCACGTCAAGAGGCTCTGCAAGGGGAGGCGATGATTACTCACTCACACCGCATATGACTAAATTGTACCGATTGACCTCCTAAACACATGCTTTCTTTTGCCAAGATGGATACAGCGGATAGGTCGTTTCTACCGAGTGAAGATCTCAATAGACGACCCGTTGCATAGCGTCCATGGGTTTAGAATTAAATTCTCCGCTAGTGCGTCGAGTGCCGTGCTACTGTAGCATGATAACAAACATACATTCTGCTACTCTTCTGTGCCGAACCTAAACCCTAAAGGCCAAGTAAGTGGAAGTTTGTTCAGGAGGTATTAGGTTGCACTGGCCGATCATGGTCGGACCTCCGGAGTGAGATGCAAGATGATATCTACAAGGATCTCATGCAGCAAGAAACACAAATTAGTCGATGCAGCTAAGCTCGGTCAGCGGACGGAGGAGAAATTTGTAATTAAGACATGCATATCCTTTCTCATCATATAAATATGCATAGATCATCGCTCAGAGGCTTGGGATTATCTCTCTATCTTGGCTCAAGTAGTCTCAGACAAAAACAGTTGCCTTCTTGGACAGTCGTCATCATGATCAAGTCTTTGGCCCTCTTCACCCTCATCACCGCCGCCTCAGCGCGAAAGTGCACAAACATCACAGTTCCCGTGTCACTTACCTCCCAAAATGCAGTTTTTACTATTGAGGCGCCGTTGACGGGTATTGACGTTACGAGCTTTGCTGTCAATCTTGCCCGTCAGGGTGCACCGCCATATCCTGAGCAGGTGCAAAAGGGTGTAAGTCACACTCACTCAATGCTTTGATACAAGCTTATATCGTTAGTTTAAAACTGTCTCGGGTGATTATGAACTCGCGGCTACATACTGCGAACCCGATGCCGGTCCTGGAAAGGAACTTCAGATCATGACGCACGGCATTGGCTTTGATAGAAGCTACTGGGACTTTCCTTACAACAATTACAATTACAGCTATGTTGCGCGAGCGGTAGATAAGCACGGCTACTCGACTCTTACATGGGACCGTCTTGGAGTCGGTGCTTCTTCCAAGGGCGATCCATTGAACGAGATCCAAGTCTTTCTCGAGATTGCAGCTCTCAAGGCCCTCACTACCAAAGCCCGCGACGGATCTCTTGGAGTAGGATGCAAGTACTCCAAGGTTGCTCACTTGGGCCACTCGTTTGGGTCTGTTATTACTTACGCGCTTGCGAATGAGAGTCCTGAACTCACAGACGCTATTGTCTTGACGGGCTTTTCGCAGGCTACTGCTTATCTGGGACTGTTCGCGGTTGGAAGCAACTTTGTTCCTATTACTGCTACACCTCTGGCTGATAAGTATCCCGCTGGGTACGTCGGTGTGTCGTCTACAGTCGGCATTCAGATCAACTTCTTTGCAGAGGGCGACTTTGACCCCAAGATTCTGGAGGTGGCATATGAGAAGGGCCAGCCAGTTTCGCCTGGTGAGCTTCTTACTTTGGGAGCACCAGCTGGCAAGAATAACACATACACTGGTCCTGTCCAGATCGTGACTGGCTGTAAGTTACCCTCACTCTGTATGAGACAGAACAATGCTAACAGCTGCAGCACGGGATGTTCCTTTCTGTGGCGATAACTGCTACTCTACTATCAGCGTAAACGAGAAGCTGCCCTCATTACTCGACATATCGAGAAGGTTCTTTACACAAGCTTCGCGATTCAACACGACTGTTGTGCCAGGTGCAGGGCACGGACTGAACTTTGGGTACTCGCACACTGTCACTTACGATTCTATTCTCGAGTTTCTCTCAGAACTGGCTTGATGCCTTCCACATTCTTTCGCATATTATTATCTTAATATCTATTGTACATAGTCTAGCTTGCAGCTAATACATTTCGCTATTTGTTCAAACGGACCATCAATTCATCCGTCAAATTCCCATCTTAATTCCCCATCAGCTCATGATCAAGTTTTCTTTACCTGCAGAAGCCGTTGTCAGCCGTGACCCCACACTCAAGACCCTGTAACGGGCAGCCGATTAGTGAATGCAGCCACTGGAGCTTCCTAATCTGTGAACCTAACTACACCTCCGTCATGACCAAGAATCCGAGGTCCATAGCGGGGTTGTTCAAATCTCCCCTCCATCTTTGTTCTTTTCAAGCAACAACACGTACACTCTCTACAAATACTGCAGGATCAGCGCGACGAAGCCTGTATACGAAAGTGCGACGTCTGAATCCGATATCATCCACGCGACCGCGTTTCTTATCGCAAACACCCCCCGCTAGAGCTATCACCATGGTCGCTGAAGACTACGAGGCTGTCCTCAAGGGCAAATACCCAGGCAAAGACCATGCCAAACGTGTCGTGGACCTCATCCGAAAGGATGTCCCCGATGCCAATGGTATTCTGTACCTCGAGAGTCAAGTCACTCGAATGATGGAAGATAGCGACGAGCCTGAGCCCTTCCGGTGCGTATCTCACCTTATCTCCAAACACCATCTAATCTTTTGATCTTTCAGTCAGCGACGATACTTCTACTACCTCACCGGGTGCAACCTCCCCGACTGCGCTTTCGTCTACGATATCCAATCCGCGAAATCCACACTCTTCATTCCTCCCATCAACCCCGACGATGTCATCTGGTCCGGTCTCCCCGTCAGCATCGACGAGGCCCTCGCGCAATACGACGTCGACGAGGTGAAGCTCACCACCGAACTCAACGCTACCCTCGCACACCTCGGATCCGAGAACCCCAAGTCCTCAGCCTTTGCCATCGCGAACCAAGTCTCCGACCACGTCTCCTTCATCGGCTTCGACAACAAGAACTTCAATGTTTTGAAGACCGCTATCGAGACCTCGCGAGTGGTCAAGGACGAGTTCGAGGTTGCTATGCTTCGAAAGGCGAACTATATCTCTGGCATTGGACATCGCGCTGTGTTTGCGAGGGCCAAGACTGCCAAGAATGAGCAGGAGTTTGAGGCAGCGTTCAAGGAGAGATGTTATTCTTATGGTATTAAGAAGATGTCGTATGATCCTATTGCTGCTGCTGGAAGAGCTGCTGCTACGCTGCACTACGTCCCAAACAATGCGCCTCTGGAGGGCAAGCTCAACCTGTTGATGGATGCTGGCGGCGAGTGGAACAACTACGCTGCTGATATTGTGAGTACATAAGGTCCTGGTTTGGATTGAGCTGACCGGCTAGACACGAACGTTCCCCCTCTCGGGCAAGTTCACCAAGGAGTCTCGCTTCATTTATGAGACCGTCCTCAAGATGCAAAAGGAGTGCATTGCAGTTCTCAAGGAGGGTGTTGTCTGGGACGATGTTCATCTGCTCGCCCACAAGATCGCCATCGATGGCCTTCTCGAAGCTGGCATTCTCAAGGGCGACAAGGATGAGATTCTCAAGGCTCGCACGAGCGCTGCTTTCCTACCTCACGGTCTGGGTCACTATCTTGGCATGGACACCCACGATACCGGCGGCAACCCCAACTTTGGCGACAAGGATAAGCTGTTCCGCTACCTACGCGTGCGGGGCACTCTCCCCAGCGGCAGCGTTGTCACAGTCGAGCCTGGTGTAAGTGACATTCACAGCATATTGCACAGGGTGCTGACATTTTTAGATTTACTTCTGCAAGTTCATCATCGATCCTTACCTCGAGGACCCCGTGCACAGCAAATTCATCGACAAGGACGTTCTGGACAAGTACTGGGATGTCGGTGGAGTTCGGTAAGTTAATGAATGGGCTCTGGTGGCCACCGTCGCGCTATCGAAGCAATTTGCTAACCGGTATTTGATAGCATCGAGGATAACATCCTCATCACCAAGACTGGCTCTGAGAACCTGACTGATGTGCCAAGGGAAGCTGATGAGATGGAGGCCCTTGTTTCTGCAAGTTAAAAAGTGAAGCGAGCCCCAACACAATAATAAGCTTATTTAAGAGACCAATAAATATTCTATAAATATCATCCCCGCGATATTTAATCTTTTATCCTGGTTTTGATGTCGAAACACTCGTAGAAACACACTTTGTCTGAATACTGTGTGCAATCTAAACCCCTGACCATTTACACGGTGCAATTTCTTGGCCACCCAACACGTATGCTCATCTTTTACATACCTCTCCCTCCTCTCCCTTGAATTCATTCAGTATCTCTTCATCTTCAGTCATGAATCCGTATTTCCCTCCAACTCCAGACGCAGAGAAATGGTCTGACCCTAATTACTACGCGCGACCAAGCCCCGTCGCACCGCCAACTCCATCCCCGCCCCCGGAATACAGTGCCTACCGTCCCGAGTTCGGCGCCGGCCTAGCACCGCCTCCGCCTCCACGGCCTCTACGCCCGGTTCGCTCCGCGACGAACCTCACTGGCGCTCATGCACCGCAGCAGTCGGGGTTTCTGGACCCGAGGGGGAATTGTCAGGTTGATTTTGTGGTTGATGAGATTCCGAGTCCAACATCGCTCACTCCAGCACCTTTGAGTCCTGCGCCGTCAAATGAGATCAGACGAGTCAAGAGCTCATCTGCTCTATCAGCGAGGTTAGACGCTCAAGAAGACAAACCGAAGGATTCGTCGAAATGGAAAGCTGCACTTGGAGAGGCGCAGTATTTCGCTGGTGGTCTTATAAGTCACCCCGCAGAGTCCAACAAGCATTTCAGTATCATTCGGCATTCTCACGCTCTGATCTGGTATAGAGGTCCAGCGACTTCAGTGCCCATCACCATCCTCTCAGATGAGCCTCTTCCGCCTACGAGGACTGTGTGGTTGCAGCAGAAGGGATATTCAGGAAGCGTGGGGATGACGCTTAAAGCAATGATGGGAACGACGGGGACCTGGATCGACGTTACGCCTGTGACGAAGACAGGCGTGGAACATATCGCTGAGGCGGAAGAACGTGGTATACAGCGCGATTTCAAGCGTTTTGTCAAGAAAGCCTCTGGACGAATGAAGAAGCACATCCCGAGAGAAACGCACATCATTCGTATACCGGCGGCAGCAACAGATGGTTACTTCCGCCTCGTCCTGTGCTCCAACGCCGACGGGAAGAAAGTTCTCTGCGGCAGTCCCGTCTTCCGCATCGCCAGCACATCAACAGACGTAAGCACCGTTCGCGGTTCAAGTCTAAGCACTATGCCTTTAGAAATGGGCATCAAAGTCGCTAGCACTATTGGTTCACAGGTTGCAAAGAAGTACACCGGCGTCGCAGGCGTGGTCGTCGAACAAGGCGCCAAGAGACTCACGCCTGCAAACGCTACTATCAAGAAAGTCGCTACGAAAGCGTATCAAAGTAGTGGCATTGGAAATGCAGTTAGCGAGAGTTGGAAGAATGGTAAGGCGGGACGGTATGATCCGTTGATATCGGGAGAGGCGATGGAGCCGCTGGCGATACTTGGGAGTGACGAGGGACCTGAGGCGCCGTTTCCGTTCAAGTTTGCGGGCAAGGTTGTTCGCGGGACGGGGATATCTACAAGGGAGCTGGGTGTTCCGACGGCAAATTTGAGCGAGGTTGGCGATGAGGTCAAGATGCGAATGGGCGGTGTCTTTGCAGCGTGGGCGCGCGTCCTCCCATCCAAGGAAGTTGAAGATTTCGACGACGACTGGCACGAAGCAATAGTCACCATCGCACCGCTCCGCAACGCCCCTCCCGGCGTGGTTCTCCGTAACAAAGTAACAGTCCACATCCTGCACGATTTCTCCGACACACTCTTCTTCGACCTCCGCATGAAAGTAATGCTGATGGGGCATTTACACCCGTCCATCCCTAATCTCAGTAACGAAGCTTTTCTGGAGGAGCACACACGCGATGTCATGACCACGACAGCGAGTCTGGGGCGGGAGAACTGGGGGCCGGAGGTTACAGTATCGGCGGTTAGGGCAGTTAAGAGCGAGAAGGGGTTTAAGGAGCGGTTGGGGGATGTGACGGGGACGGTGCAGAGTCAGATGGATAGGATACCGAGGCATTGGGTTGGGGTTAGGAGTGAGGCTGGGGTTTTGAGGGATCAGGTCTATGGGAATGGGGGTTTGTGGGTTGAGAGGTGAAGAGGATATAAGTAATGGTAATAAAAGAGCGGTTTCTGATACCAAGGCGAAGCTTCTTGTATTGTATTTGGGATGAGAAGGTAATGGCTTTGAAGAACTCGGGCCTGTGGGAGGAAGCTGGTGTAGTATGAAGCAGCTACTTGAGGGGACTTGTAATGAAGAACTCGCAATACATTGAGGATACACTTCGACACGGGAACGACCACCAAGCTCATGTACAGCAACTTATGACTTGAGTAAGAGCGCAGTCAAGGAGAAGCATCAGATGCATCTCAGACAATGCTCACTACCAGCAGCTGAAGGACCAGCTCATTGCCTAGACGTCCCAAGAAGCCGAGTAAAACTTCATGTCCAGACTGCAAGCTTGTCGCCACTATCTCAAGTCAGGGATGAAGTCATAGCAGCGCAAAGCCTCTCCCATCAAGCGGCTCAAGACATCCCCGTGATACTTCGCTTGCATACCAAAATCTCATATCATGGCGGAACATCACGGCTTCGTTCTTCCCATGACATATCCCCATGACGTCTCCCATCGTCAAACTCTCGCGGCATCCGCGGATGTTTTCCAAAACACCACCATGATCAGATCGTGAGTTTCCCAGCTAAAGTTCTCTCTTCCCTCTCCAAATGTCCTTCCAAAGGTCCCTTACACCCCCAGAACCGCATACAAGGATATCCATCACACTCCCAGGACCCTGAAATCAAGAACCCTTGAAGGCATCGCGCAATTCCCATGTTCCAGAATGCCATGCACATTTCGGACTTCGACCGCGCTTTGCTCTGGGTGTGCAGCTATCATCGACCAATCGAATAGCCAGTGCCAGCGCTAGAACGAATACCTCGGTCTTCTAAATCATGCCGTTGTGACGAAAGCCCATGCACGTGGAAGCATCATATCATATCACTCGCAGTACCCAAAGTTTCCTCCTACGTAACAAGACAATCAGACCACCGTGCCAAGCATACCGGGATGTCATGTGATGTCACAACATCCCAAGGAATAAAGGCCAGCGGCTGAGATCTTTCGTGATGCAGGGTCCTGGGTGTATATTCTGCACGTCGTAGGATACAAAGTCTCACATGGTGGGATTGCCGGGGGTTTTCTGCCATGGTGTTTTCATGATATGATGGTTTAGTGTAAAGTAGATGGGCGGAAGGTATGGGAACTCAGGATCTTGTGGGGGCAAATCCAGGGTCTCGGTAGCGTTCTAGAGCGTTATCTGTCAACGGGAGAGGAGACGGAATGTTCGGCATATTGATAAGTCAACTCGAAGAACAGGGGACGGGATCAGATCATGGAAATGGCCGTTTCATTCATTCATCAATCTACCTAGCGTCGCCCAAGTCATCGGCGTAGATGCACCCCTGTGCTGCTCGTTGTTTTGTAAGTTTGTAAATGCATCGCTTATCTGTAAATGTTCATGTGGTGGTGGTAGGCGTGCGCTCTTAGTAGCGAGGGTTGCTTCCGTAGCCCTGGCCTTGTCCGTATCCTTGGTTCTGTTGGTAGCCTTGATCTTGCTGGTAACCCTGATTCTGATAACCCTCGTTTTGCTGGTATCCCCCAGAGTGGCTTGACTGATGCTGTGGCGGTGGAGGGTATTGGTCAGGGCGGTACTCTTGATGCGACTGCTGCTGAGGTCTATACTCGTCCTGGGGTCGGTAGTTATCATGTTGCTGAGGTCTGTAATCCTGCTGGGACTGATGCTGTGGTCGGTAATCGCCCTGTTGCCCTTGAGGTCGGTACTCGTCGTGTCCCTGAGGTCTGTAGTCTTGATTCTGCTGTGGCCTATGATTCTGTCCCTGGGGAGGTCTGTAATCGTGGCTCTGCTGCGGCCTGTAGTCCTGGCTTTGTTGATGATCAGGTCGATTATCCCCAAACTGCGAAGGGGGATTATACGGCTGCTGATATCCTCCTCCATGCTGCTCCGACGGCCGATCATAACCTCCCTGAGCAGACGAATATCCTCCCTGTCCTCCCTGTGAGGCCGGCACAGGCGCATTCGAACCACCAAGATTCGCTTGCGCCGGCGCCCCAACACTAACACCCTCATTCCCAATATCATCCGGCACCGAGATCTTGACCTTGGGCAGATACTTCTGCACCTTCATCTCCACCATATTCTGCACAAATACCCAGCTCTGCCTCTCAAACTTCCTATGCCCACCATTAACAACCCCCAGAATGCTCTCCCTCAGCGTTTCCTGCACCTTTCTCACCAGGCCTCTAATCTTGTTCACCAGCTTCGCCTTGATATCGTCACCAAATCCTCTATCCGCTGAAGGTCCTGCGTCGCGGTCGAGTTGTGTATCGAAGGGATTTCCGCCGAGGATCTTCTCAAGAGGACGTTGGAATTGATCGGGTAGTAATTCGAAGAGCTGCTTTTCAATACCGCCGAGAATCTTGCGGAATTCAAGACGGACTTCTCTGTGGACTCTTGCGATGCCTGTGCTGAGCTTATCGCTTATGACTTTTGAGAAACCGCCGCTCTCGCCATCAGCGCGTTCTCCATCACGGTCTCCATCGCCAAATCCTCTCGCCGAACCCTCGTTGGACTTTTTATTCCCAAACAAACCTCCAAGTCCCTTGACGAGATCCTTAACCTGATCTTCAATCTCGCCCTTGACACCATCGCCTAGATCCTTGGTGCTCGTGTTTCCTCGTAGCCAGCGCTTGATGTGGTCGAGGGCGATGCGCGTGAACTGCTCTGCGATCGGGGCGTGTTGTTCGCGGAGTTTGGCACCGACTTGTTCTTTGATCTCGGGACTAATCATGCGTGCTTTTTCCTCCGGGTTTCGTGCGGCGTCTTTAACAGTGTTGCTAATCACACCCAGCAGACCATCCAGTTCAAAACCTTGACCTCCTCCCCTGCCATTATTGTTCTCAAGATGATCCTGCACCGCGTCAAAAGCAGCAGACAAGAACCCCTTCGCACCACCACCCC